>OY728121.1:683483614-684083614 GCA_963277665.1 Viscum album
GTAATGGCTTCCCCCCATCAAACATTCATATGCATTTGGGTCAGATAAGGGTAAGAAGTCTCCTCCATCATTACTAGGATGGATAAGGGTCGTTACTTTCCCCCTATATCAAGTTTCATGCATGGTAAATTGTGTGGATATGAGGAATGTAATGGTTACACCAAAAGGGAGTGTTAAATGATTTAATGAATTATTTATGGGATTTCTTAGAAACATTTTCACTAAAATTTTTGTTTATATTTACTTATAAACTATTTTAGAAATTTATTGATATAAAATATTTTTGAAATTGTTTTATATAAATTATTTTATAAAATTATTATATAAATTATTTTATATAAATTTTTATATCATGTTCTATCCTAGTGGAATGAGTAGGGAAATCATTAGGGAAAACCTACTGGGTTTTATTACTCACCCCTTCTTTGGAACTTTGGTACCTTTGTAGATGTCAATTACTGAGACATGGAAAAAGGTAATATATCACACATATTTAGCACTACTTCATGATTCTTGGGTGTTTTGATGAAGTTGGAGCGTGGAGATTTTTGAGCATGGAGTCTTGTATTTGTCTTGGAGTCTTGTTTTCTTGTCTTCCGCTGTTTATTTTGGTATTGTGGTCTTATGTTATGGAACTTTTTTTTATTATGGTTTTGATAAAATAAAAGTTGATTTGAATTTCATTTCTATAATGAATCATATATTGTTTTGTTTGGTTTGTATTTATTTTATTCGTTTCTTAATTCATAAATGTAAAATAGTCCCCCACATATATTGAATCACTTCATCATTAATTACCATCCTTTTGTGCCTTGGGTATATCTCTTAAGTCCTAGTAACATCTAACCTCCATATCAAGCCAACGATAAGGTGTAGGATGTTACAACTTGTATCAGTTTATTTCAATCCAAAATCAATTTTGGATAAGTTGTCATCAGTGGTGTTAGTCTTGGAGTTGAATTAATTCATGTTCATTCCTTATGTCTGGTTGGTAGAAAGCAGTAGGATCATTAGGACTTGAAATGTAGAGCATAAAATAGGTAGCTGACCAGTTTATGTTGAACTTAAAGTTACTAGGGATTTGGGTACATAAGTGCTTTGTACACACTTACAATATTTTTAAATCTCATTTTCATGGGTTTATCCAATGAGAAGAGAATGATATGAATTATAGGAATGACATCCCACTAAGACAACATACCTCATTTTGAGGAATTGTGATTTCATGTAAAAGTGTTTATCTTTGAAAAAAAATTGAAATTGTTTTAAAATAACAGATTTTGAAAAATATTATGTTTTTGTATTTGAAAAATAGTTTTATTTTCAAAAGTAAGATAAAAGATTTCAAAAATGTTGAACTTGGTAAAGGAATATTTTTGAAAGAAATTTATGATAGTATGTTGTGATAGCATTTGAAATTGTTTAAATTCAGTTAATAGAGTTCAATACTTATGTAGTTTCATGGTGTGTATAGAATATGGAACCTGGTAGGTATCATATGAACGGTTGTTGGGAATGGAGTTGCACCTAAGCCATAGGTGAATCAATAGTTGGTGAAAAGTATCATTCAAGAATTTAAAATCATTAAATTAGTATTAAAATCATATACTTATTTTACAAAATCTTTCACTAATAGATATCTAAGTGTAGGAAATAAAGTTTCCTTCATAAGAGTAAGTGATAAATCTAATGCTAAGATAAAGAAGAATATGGACACCTTTTCTCAAGGAGGTGGAACAAATAAGAATCAGGCCACAAGATCAAGTAACCTTCCTCCAAGAACCAAGACCAATATTAGATTTTTTTCAGTATGGTTCGATGAGTCACATCAAGATAGAGTTTATGGAAATACTAAAATCATGCCACAATTGCAAAAAATGGGGCATCTTCAACTATTTTATCACAGTGCTCTGAGGTCGGGTGTTCGGGACACTTCTCGGGTATTGCAGATGTCATATTCTTCAACGGGATGAGGAAAATAGAATTAGTCTCATCATCCAAACAAATTTATCCTTGGTTATTCTAATAACCCCATGAATCGTTGGCAAGGGTAGTATCAACAAGGAAATATGGAACAAACTGTAGTGGTGAAGAAGTTATATAGGGAATAATTGAATATTGTGTATGATCATCTTGGACCATCAACAGTGAGAGGTATGATTCTTTTGAATGCTACCCTCATGTAGGATTTTTCTAATATAGGTGCATCCTAATATTTTATTTCTTCTCAAACAATTTATTTTCTATGTTTAAAAGTTGAAATGATTCCTTCTATTGTAAAACTTCAAGCTTCTCTTGGTCAAAGAGAGTGTAGAGCCTTTGTGTGTAAAGAATGTTCTATAACTGTTGATGGAGCTAAGATGAAATGAAATTCCTCTGTTCTTGAGATGGTTGTAATTGATATAATCATGTGTATAGATTCTTTGAAAATGTTTAAGGCTCACATCAATTTTTATACCAGAATATCTGGTTTTATAAATGAATACGGCATCAAGAATCTCCTTTGAGGGTACCAGAATGTATTGGAGGGTGCAATGGGTTTGTTGGCACCATAAGTTGGAATGATATCATACCAATTGTTAGTTTTTTATTTGGAATCAATGAATGATATTGAGAAGAATTGTTTTTCAACAGTGTTTGATCAGTTTCCATATGAGTTTATCGGGAATTTATCAGGGTTACCACCTACCAAAGAAGTGGATTTTACGATTGATCTTCTTCTGGGGACCAGTCATATTTTTCCTTCCATATTATCGGATTGAACTAAAAGAATTAAGGGAGTTGAAGTTCCATTTAGAAGAGATATAATGAAAAGGTTTCATTCATCCTACTATGTCCATATGGGAAACACCAGTTTTTTTGTTAAAAAATATGATGGAACTCTAAGTTTTGGTCTTGATTATCATAAGATTAACCAATTTACCATAAAGAATCGATATCTACTTCCATGCATTGATAATCTATTCAATAAATTGAGGGAAGCTAAGTGGTTCTCCAAAATTTACTTGTGATCGGAAATTCACCAATTTATAATTAGGAAGGAGAATATTCCAAGGAAATATTTTATAAACATTTATGAACATTATGAATATATGGTAATGTTTTTTGGTCTTATTAATGAATTGATGATCTTTATGGAGTTTTTGAATCAGATATTTCAACGATATCTGGATTCTCTCAGTGTGGTTTTGCAGATGACATGTTGATGTATTCTATAACAATGTCTGATCATGAGCAACACTTGGGGACAGTGTTGTGAATCTTAAGGGACCGTTGGTTGCATACACTAGGTAAAGGAGATGAATGGATTATCTCCAAATTCTCTAATTTTACTCGATGTATACATTGAGTAAGGGAAATTTGGTGGAAGATTCATTAATAAGTATGTCTTATGATCAATTAGAAAAATAGTCACAAACATCGGATGTGGATTGTGTGGCTATAAGGATAAACCTCAATGGTGGGGAGACCATTAAGGACTATAAGCTGGATGGGAGTTCTATTTTGTGGTTCAAAAATCAGATGGTTATACCAATGGATTGTGAGGAAGAACTTCTTCATGATTACCACCATTCGAGATGGTCTATTCATCTAGAAATATAAAAGATTTATAAGGTGCTGAAATAATAGTTTTGGAGGGTTGGAATTAAAATGAAGGTGGATGAATTTATTTAAAGATGCTTAACTTGTCAGCAATTTAAAGAAGATCATCAACAACCAGTAGATATGTTATAGTCTTTACCTATCCCAGTGTGGAAATTGGACCAGATGGTTATGAATGTTGTTACCTATCTCCCAAGAATGGTTTGGAAACACGATTCCATATTGGTGTCTATGGATCAGCTTACGAAGTCGACCCATTTGATACATATTCATGAAACTCTTATGATCGAGTATATGTAGAAAATATATATCCTAAATGTTGTAGATACATTGAATACCTATTTCAATTATATCAAACAGAGATTCGAGGATTACTTCTCATTTTTTGGAAATTATTATAGAAATACCTTTAGACTCAATTGACTATGAGTATAGCGTGTTATCCTCAGACAGATGGTAAATCCTAAAGAACAATACAAATGTTGGAAGATATGTTGCGGGCTTGTGTAATTGATTTCGGTGACTCGTGGGAGGAGCACATTCCATTGGTGGAGTTCTCATATAACAACATCTATCAGGACTCTATACATATGGCTCCTTTAGAATCATTGTATGGGAATCCTTGTCTTTATCCCCTTTGTTGGGTGGAAACATGTGAGACTTCACTATTTGGGATAAGTCTTGTCCAAGAAATTATGGATAAGATTAATTAATGTACCATTAAGAGGATGGAGATGACTCAGAGTCATCATAAATCTTATATAGATCATCATCGATGGTCGTTGTCATTCATAGTGATTGATCATGTGTTCTTAATAATTTCTACATGTCTTGGAAAATGTCATTTTTTTAAGTAGGTAATGTTATATCCTTAATAAATAGTCCCTTTTGAGATATTGTATATGGTGGAGTGGTGGAATATCAGTTGGAACAGCCACATGGTACAGTATAGTGCATAATGTTTTTAACATATCTCAGTTGAAAGGGTATTATTTTGACCCTAACCTTGTGATAATATAGATCATGTTGAACTAGATTGAAATTCTTTGTTGGTACATATCCCAGTTTTTATTGCGGATAGGAAATAGAAATCCTTTCCTGGAAAAATAATCGGTCTAGTGTGGGTTTTGTGACAACATGGTCAAATTCAAGAAGAGACATGGGAATGTGAGAAGGAGATCAAAGAGTATTGGTCATAACTCTTTTAGGGTATAGATGGTATTCTACTTTCTGGTGAAAAAAAATACCAATGGTGGGGAGAAGTTATCACCTGTAGTTTCTAGTAATTAACCCTTTATTTATGATTTTGAGGTATATAATGTATATGGGTGAATTTTGGGATAGTTTGGAAATATTTTAAAATAATTTTAGGGATTTCCTATAGGTTCATAGGTGGATAATGGTTTGGATAAACTATGCAACACATGCAGGTAACAATACACAATGAGAAGTGGGAAATAGAAGAGTAGCACGGATTACATATGGTTTTTCTAAACTGTGTGGATTCCTAGTAGAAACTATGCACTTTGGAGGTGGGAAGTGGTATTTTTTAAGTAGTGCATTTATAATTTTTGGAACACAGTTTGTAGACTATGTGATGAGGATGTATGAGGTCTTCCTTAAGGAAGAAGAAGTATCATGGTTAGCGCACAGTTTTCCTAACCGTGTAACTAAACAATGAGCAAGGTCAAAGTTAGATCCTTCAAAAGAGGACCTCACTTGGTTTACCCTTTAACCCACTCAGTTTTTATCCAATGAGACCCTAACTAAATATTTTGGTCTCTCAAAGGTTTGGGGACCTATCCCAATCAAATTAGAAGTGATCTAGAGCCTTTCATTGGTGCGTTAAAGCTTGATTATTGTGGAAAGGCTTTGATCTTCATCGTTCTTGATGTTTATTCTTATAAATACTTCACCCTTCCACTTTTCTTCCTAGATAAACACCCAATTTGGGTATATATAAGGTTTTTAATTAAAATAATATTATTTTTTTCTTGGTACTTTATAGGGTAAGAGATCTAAGGTGATTTCATGGAGATTCAACCCATTTTGCGATGTTTTTTGTGTCGTTTATCATTTATTCCAAAACTCTTGAGGTAGGTGGCCTCACTCTCTAATACTCTATTTATAATGGGAATTATTTGTTTCAAATTTATTATTTTGATTGAAATTTTCAGTTATATTGATGTCAATTTCTTATTGGAGACCCTCTTTAGTGACGTTTTGGAGAATTGTGGGAAATTGGGCATTTTTGTGGAATGTTAAATTGATTTCTCGATTTTAAAATATATATTTTCTAGAATTGTGGTAAATGGTTTCATTGAAATGTTTTTAATAAAATTATGGTTTTATTGAAATAAATTTTAAATGGTTAATTTAAAATCTAATCAATAATGGTTTGGTTTTATTGAAATGGTTAAAATGATTGGTTTTACACTGTGATTGGGCATAAAAGCTTGTGTTTGTTCATAGTGAATTTGGGATGGATAAGGTTTAGGATTCTCCCCCATAATTTCTAGGGTGGATAAAGGTTAGGGCTATACCCCATCAAACATTCATGTGAATTTGGGGCGGATAAGGGTCAGGAGTCTCCCCCATCATTTCTGGGATAGATAAGGGTCAGAGAAATTTCTCGTCAAACATTCATGTGCATTTGGTCCGAAAAGGGTAATAAGTATCCCCCATCATTAATGGGGATGGATAAGGTTCATGGATTCCCCCATCTTCTATAATTCATGCATGGTCAGTTGTGTGGCTAGTAGATTGTAATGGTTATGCCAAAAGTGAATATTGAATGATTTACGGAATTGTTTATTTGCTTTCTTTGAAAACTATTCACTACGAATTTTGTTTATATTTGGATATAAACTATTTATGAAATTGTTTTATATAAACTATTTTAGAAATTTTTTTATATAAACTATTTTATAATTTTTTATATAGATTATTTTATATAAACGGTTCTAACATATTCTATCCTAGTGGAATAAGTAAGGAATTCATTGGGAGAAAACCTACTGAGTTTTAGTACTCACCACTACTTTTGAACTTTGGTTATTTTGAAGATGTCATTTACCGGTACATGTAAAAAGGTAAAGTATGAAATGTATTTAAGACTACTTCGTGATACTTGGGTGGTTTGAAAAATTTGGAGAATGGATCTTATGGATCCAAGAGCTTGTGGATCATGGAGTCCTATGTTTTTTTTAAAGTCTTGTTAGCTTGTATTATATTGTTTAACTTGGTATTATAGTCTTCTGTTGTGGTAGATGATTTTAGTATGGTTTTGATAAAATAAAATTTGAGTTTTAATTTATTTCGATCATGCATCATATAGTGGTTTTTTTTGTTTGGATTTCTTTGGTAAGTTTCTTTATTTTTAAAGGGAAAATCACCCCCCACATGTATTGAAGACCTTTAGAATTTTTTTCCCACCATTGGTGCTTTGTGGATGTCTCTTAAGCCTAGTAATGTATCACCACCCTCTCAAGACAATGAGAATGGGAGGTATGTTACAAGACACATAAGAAAAAATTAGGTCATAATATGCTTACCAGGACACCATAACATCCAATATTACCTAATTTGGCCAAAGTTAGTAAGTGTATAACTCAATCAATAGAAACATGTAGATGTGAACCACATTATCCAAACTAGTTAAACCATATAGTGAGGACTCATATTGAAGAGTCATAACCTATAGTGGAGAAACAACCAGCTGAGGTCATGTCCTATAACCTTCCCCTATAAATTATAAATACTAGTGGTGGATCTGAATTATAGTCAACCCATAGATAAAATATCTACTATAGGATGACCTAAATTATAGCAACCCTTATAGAGAAGAAACAACCAGAAGTGGATCTGAATCATACCCACCCCTAGTGAAAATAAATATTAGTGGAGGACCCTACTCATATTCATCTCTCATAGAGAGAAAATAGTTAATAATGTAAGTGGATCATAGTCATTCCCTAGGTAAATAACTAATAATGATTGAATCGGCTCAAAATCATCCCCAAGATAGAAGAAACAACCAATATAAGGTTTAGATCATAGAAACCCCCAAGAGATAATTACTACCAGCATTGAACTCAGCTCAAAGCCACCCACTAGAGATAAAAAACATCGAGTGGAGGACTTGAGTCACATTTTTTCCCTAGAGAGAAGAAATAATTAGTTGAGGACCTGCCTCAAAAACACCCCATTTCATCTAAACATCTATCATAGGATCATTTACACATCATGAGAATGCTACATCACAATCAATTTAGGGTAATAACAAAACACACAAAATCTATGCATATCTATAAAACCTATATCTCTATTAACATCTTTAATAACTAGAGTGCTTTAAACCTTGACTTAAATTCAATACTCTAGTTATCTCATATATAGTATATTTTTTCCCAAAAGGGACCCAACACTTAAAAGTATATATAGTCTACCCTTCTATAACTCACTCAATCTAGGCTAATACCCTTAGTTATTCTATCTCCCATAAGGGAAACTAACCCACTTGGGTTTTAATAACCTATCTTGGGTTCTTGAAAAAGGATCTACCCATTCTAATAACTCATTAGGTAATTAAAATTTCATAGGTGTTACCCTAATATTTCTTAAGAGACTTACCCAATACTTACTATATACCCAAATATTTCCCAACCTCATAAATTTTGGTTACAAAAACCCATAGCCTTTTAAAAAAATAAACCCTAGGGCTATTGTTGTTCTCATTAGTAAGATCATTCTCAAAAAAAAATCCTTGATGTAAATTCCTCTCTAATTCTAGGAGAGGCTACCTAGACATCTGGTTAACATCCACACCATAAAGAAAATGGAAATTCCCCTCAAATGAGGACTTAAGATCTAGGAATCACTTGTTTTTATCTATCCATTTATAATACCCATCTAACTATACATTAATCAACCAAAAAAATCACTAGGAAACTATAAATAAATTTCTTTCGTAAGTCACATTGATCAATGGAAGTAACATTCAATATAAAATCTAGTTTTCAACTCTACTAATCCCTTAAATGGAATAACTAAACAACTCGAGTGATAATCAGTCACAAAAAAGGCCTCCCATAGGGTATAACTCAAAGGTCCTATTATATAATTACAAATATGACCATACTAGGCTACTCTTAAATTTTCTCAATTTTAGAGCCTTGATCGGGTTTTTTTAGAAAATGATAACTCATACCCCTTAACAAAAAAGCCGCTAGGTGCATACCAAAATTATCAAAACTATAAAAGAACACTCCTTCAAATAAATGGAAGTTCTACCTAACCCATTATTTAGTTTTTATCACTTTAATCACCTAAAAAATTATCCAACCCTAAAACCCCATGAATGCATAAACTATTGAACATAGAAAACAAGAATATGGAATAAAATTATATGGATGACCAACCTAATTTTGGATTTAGTCATCCATTAATAATTATTTCCAAGCCTATCCCAATCCCATATTAACATCCATACCTACTAGATTCTTCTCTATAAATCCAAAAAATATATATTTACTTTATTATAATAATTTATAATTAATTTTAAAAATTAGATCATAGAGGTATAACATGAAGAATCAAACTTGGAAACCAGGGGATCACAAAACCACAACTAAAGTTAAGTTGAATATCATTGACATGTATCTATCAACCTAATAAGAAAACTAATATATTTTATCACTAAAATTATCATCAATTTAACATTAAAATTTAAAAAAACCCAAAAATAAAAATCTTCAGGATATATTAATACATTGAAATGGTACAAAATAGTGTGTGTCTATATTTTCATGACCTCCTCAAGCCACCAGATTCAAATTCCACGTGAAATTAGTTGGATTTCATCCTCATATGAAGAAATTTTATATAAATTCCTAAAAAATCCAATAATAATAGGGAATTAAGTAATAATGATAAAATAAGGATAAGAGAATGGATCATGCCTCAGTCTGGTGTAGTAAAAAAATACAATTCATCTCGGATCAAGGGAGGGATCAAGGGGAAAGAGAGGAGAGATATGGAATCCAAAATGTTCACTCCCAATCACCCCATCTAGATAAAAAAATTAAATGAGGAATAAATTATATTCATTCCCTTCATTTTATAAAAGTATTATAGTGTTAACCGGGAACCTTGTGCACCTATACTAACCAACCAATGGACAAACTCAGTGGGTGACCCTAGATTTTCCTCTAAGTACAAAAAGTCCTTAGACAAGGTATTTAGTGGCTATAGAAACCCCTATATCATATATGTTAACTACTTAAAACACAAATATTTATTTTATATATTTTCTACCTAAACATAAACCTCTAAAAACTCCCATTTATAATAAAAAATAAAGGAACATCATTATTCATATGATATGATCTCTGCAAAATAAAATTTACTCATATTATAATCAAGATCCCACTTCTCTGATTCTCATTCTTTCTAGTTCTATAATCCCAAAATGATGTTGGTCATTAAAAAATACCCACTAAAAAGTTTCTCATCCCCATGTAGTATCTATAAACATATTCTATATTCTATACATTAAACTTAATTTCCTTCATTTGTTCCTAATTTTAGAATGAAACCCATTATACCACACTCGAAATAGATATAGTGAAAAAAACCTTATATCTATAAATTCTCAAACATACACTTAATAAAAACAATTAATTTTGAAAATTTTATATCAAATGAAAAATATACTCCATTAAACATGATTTCATATGAAAGTCATCAGCCATTCCTACACTATCGAACATCCTTTAAAACATATGGAATTCCCATAGTAACCTCAAATTTTCAATATAATATAATGTGTTAACTTCATAAATATTACATTATCCTATAATAAAAAATACAGTAATTTAAACTATACACTATGTACAATAAAATATATCTAACCATAATTTATAGAATTTATATATGGTGAATTTTTATGGTTTACCAATTTCTACTCAAAAGTTATTTTGGAATAAAAATTTGATTTACAGTCAATTCATCCTCACATCACCTATTGAATCCCCCAATCCACCTACTTGATATATATACGCTACTCAAACACTATAACTAAAACCCAAATATATAATTTACTAAGTAACTACATGAATTTTATCTCCTAAAACCTACTTATCCTTGGGGATACCTCTATAGTCCACTTTCTTGCCTCACTACACCATGAACCTTCATACATAAGGATAAAACACCCAAATAATTTAAAAGTAGAATCTTAAACATCACCTTACTATACCAAAATACCTAATTCTCTAATCCCATGCCTATTCAACAACTAAACATGCTATCTATATGTGACTAACTTATTCCCACCAAGAACCAACCACAATCCTCAAACATTTTGGTTTGTTTATTTCCCATTAAATTTACCTTTATGGTCATACTTTCATGTATTCAATAGTATCCTCCCATTATATAACATCCCTTATTCTTATTTTTTAATAACATACTTGGTAAAATTCAAATATTACTCAATCATAAACCTTACCATGATTCTCTTACTCCATCCTTGAAAATACATACTAAGCCACACACTCAAGTATTTTTACCTCTTAGTGAAATCCCATCGATAACAGATAACATTAATGATCCATCGCCCCAATACCATGTCTTGACATGAATACCACTAAACCAGTGGACATACCTATTTTGTACTAGTATAAGTCTAAAAAACTAAATACTAAATAATATTTTACTCCATCTCAATCCCACAAAATCTCAAATGTTCCTAAGACCCACATAGTTCCTAAAGAGCCCAACACATGACCTACACCAATGACGCACATCAATAAGGGAACTCACATGTAAAAAACATGCCTTACCACTATAATTCATGACTTAATCATATAATTCATGTAGATAGTTAATATTTTTCTAATAATATAGTTAATTTTCATGGAAGACTCTCACTAGTTCTTTCCTATATTTTATCATAACCAATTCTTATATAAGAGAAAGTACTCTATCCCATACTACTTGGTCATACATTCAAACTCATGTTTATAGCTATCATACCACATTGATCCTAGGGTAATATTCCTAACCATATAAAAATTAATTCCATTAATGTTATCTATATTCCCCTAGAAGCACTAATTTTTCTTTAACATCAATGAAACTCGTCATAATACTCATGATGAAAATAACCAAATGATCACACGTCACAGGTGTGTCATACAAAATTTCATAGAACCTTTCCAGGATCTAATCACCTTAGATCAAACCATATATGATAATTTATCACTTTCTTGATTTATCTATGTTATTAATATAACCAATCCTCATTTTTAAATATAACCTTGATACCACAAGAACAATATAGAAATTACATATAAAATATATCAAATCATACCATGAACCTTCCCAACTATCTCAAGTGTATTTAAGTAATAAATGAATCCTATACCTATTACAAATCATATCCCAATAAAACCTTTAAAGAAATAATCCGTACTAAAGGAATATAATTCCTGATCCTACCCATAATGTATAATCATACAACACACATATATAGTGACAATATCATTATAATATGATAATAACATAGAAAATAATTAACATCAAATTAAATTAAATAAATCAACCATAATATAATATTTAGTGAAACACAAAATAAAATATTATTATCTTTATAATTAAACAAAATCCCCTCCCAAAACATTTTAAAAAATGTCTACATTTCATTTCCAAAGTAGTTTTCCAAAACCAATGTCCTTTCAAAAAAATAATTTCCAATTACTAGGAATAATGATTATGTCATGTGGCCTTACATGACTAGTATGATGTATGCATTCATGAATGCCTCTTCTCTAATTGAGTCAATTGTAAAACCATAAATAAATAATCATGACATCATAAATCGAATAAGATCAATTATCCACTCAGAGAAAAAAAAACCCACAATATGGTATCTTTGAAATTTCATAAAATAGGTATTCATGAAGCATATTCCTAATGTCTATTCTTTGTTTCAACATTTATTATCTCAATATAAAGAGTATAAAATTTTCATAAAACCAAAAAACGTTCTCTAATATTATATTTTTAATTCCCTGTCAGATCTTACCTGAATAATGACTAATATTTATGGCACTATGTTACCTCGTGTGAACCTCCCTATATAGAAGAGGTTACAAACTTGTGGAAAGAGTCTATAAAAACATTGGGGAGATTATTATATTAGAATAATAAGAAATAGATAATAGGTTAATAATAGAAAAATTATCCAAAATTGAATATCAGAGTAATCATTTGGAATTATAGAGAAAGAAATCCATAAAAAATAAATATTCATCAATTATACCCCAAATTGAACTATGTTTTTCATATATATAATGAATTAAGAAAAGTAATCCAATATGAAAATTTTATACTAAAAAATGAAAAATATAAAACTCATTTGGTATACCACAAACCTTGAGAATCTCTTTATCCCCATATCCAACCACATTATGAAACCACATCTCGGTCTTCTATACAAAAAATGTGCTAACTAGAATATAAAAAAAAAATATCCAATCATCCAATGAGTTTCACGTGAAGGGTGTGATAAATAAATCATCGCAGGGAACCTCTAATGAATTCCCTAATTAAATAAATTTCACAAAACAAGAAATAATACCAGTTATGTCCTTTTTTAAAAAATTTAATTATAATATCCATTATTTAAAAAAATACGCTTGATATGAGTTTGATTTATATTGGAATTTGTTATTTGAGTTTTTTATTTTGTAAAATTAAGGTATGATTCTTTAATTCCTGGTGAAAAAATATAAATTCGTGTTCTAGAATATTTTTTATCTATGTTAAATTACTTTCATTGGGATTTATAGTCATGTCAAAGCTTCCTCATCAAAGGATAAAGAAAGAGGCTACATTCATTAGAATATGGAGTATTGAATTTTATGCAACTGTAAACAAACCTAATTATCATGTATTTTTTTTAATTCTTTATATAGGGTGATTTATAGAATTAGTGTTATAGAAAATGATTTATGATATTCATCGAGATTATAATAATTTTAAGGTTTTCATCATTTTGATGTTTTGAGTTTCTAATTATATTTTTTATTTTTTGAGATTTTTCTTAGACCTACCATTTTGTGAGGTATATTTTAAATTATCGTTGTTTTTTTTGTAACATTTCAGGACTTTACAATATATTTCATTTTAAATAAATTCAATTTCTTTGAAATCTTGCAATACACACAACCATGAGCCTCAATTATAGTAAGTGAACAATATATTTTAATAAAACTATAATAACATTTAAAACCTTATATTTCAAGATAAAATAATTTTAATATTATAGGATGAATATCAATTTTGAACTTACTTGATCAAAATAACCCTCAAATGATTTTTTTTAAATTTCCTCCTAGAAATATGTTTTTAGGAATAATCAGAAACATAATATTTAAAAATTCCTCATTTAATTTATTATAATGTATAATAATATTTGAAATTTAAAATTTATTAAAAAAATTTATATAAATAAAGATAATAACATTTGGATTTAAAAGGGATATTGTTTATAAAACTATTTTTTCAGATAATATTTTTTGTTAAAAAGGAATAATGTTTATCCATTTTAATAAATTAAAATAATTTTCAATGGTGAATTATTTAATTGATATTTATATATTATATATATAATTATATAAATTTAAAACCATATAATAATTATTATTATTCACATATATAATATAATATCATCTTATTCTTGAAAATGTGTTTCTAGAAAAATTCATTTCTTGAGAAATTGTTTTTCGATATGATTTACTGGTTTATCTTTAAATTAAAATTTTAAACTTATTTGAAAAGAATTTAGTAAAACTGATTCCATATTTGGAATTATAAAAATAAATATTATAAAATATGGTTAGCATAAATTATTTTCATCTTTAATCATAAAAAAAATTAAAAAATAATTATCACAGTTAAGGTTAAAATGGATTTACCAGGGGAAGTGTTAAACTGATGAGATAATGGTTAATGTGGAGACCTAGTTTTCACCATGTAAGTATTTGGAATATTTCCATATATGTTTATAGAGTTAGGTGTTCATACGGCATGCAATTCTGAGGCCTGATGTGCCCGGAATAAATTATATAAAATTTAAGTATATTTTATAATGGGCACACAATGGAAATGGGATAACACATAATATATAACTCGGATCAGAAATATGAGGCTATAGTTGAGTCCAGAATGCAGTGTTTAACCTAGGTGGGGCATTTCTTTCTTCATCATGAGACTCCTATGGAAAATGCTATCCAGGGGTAAAAAAGAAACTAAAAATAGTAATTTTACCCCTCGGGTTGAGGTAAATAACTTTAAAACAGGGGTTTAGATTGGAAATATGCAACCTCTGTGGATTCTGGAATGGGGTTTTTTGTCTAGGAATGACATAAAATGAGGGATCATGATGGTTTTAGAATCTATGATGTTTATAAATATGATTTAAGGAGATGGGATTAGGGCCAGCCCTAATCTCGTTCTATCTCAATAAGCTTTATATCTCTCTCCTCTAAAAGGTGTTCGTCATTTTTCTTTGAATTGAATGTCAAACTCCTCCAAATCTTGGCAGATCGAAGCAGGAGAGCTGTAGACACATCACCTATGACGAATGCCTGTTACGAGGTGGGATTTATCACATTTTGGTTTCTGATTCCAGTTTTTGTTGAGTTTTCATTTGTAGCCTCTTAATTTATCATTTTTAACCCTCAATCATCGATGGATGCATGAACATAGTCACCGATCAATGTTCAAAACCTTGTTTTTGGGTCTATTCTTTACTGACAACTTTTGGGTGCATATCGTTACCATCGGATCATCGATCTAAAGCCTTTGCAGGGAAGTCACCACCACAAGGTTTCCTAATCTGCTGATGGTTTCACAATTGGGAAAACTGATCGCTCCTGAAAGTCTTCAGAATAGACAGTTCGGGTGCCACCAGTGCGGTGGCTGATGGCAGGCCACTCCACTGGAGGACCACAGAGCGGCGGTGGCACCGAGATAGTGGTGGTGTCACATCATGTTAGGCTATGAGGCTTGGAAATTGGTTCCACGCAACCACATGTCGTGACCAATGCTGCAAGACCCATGGTCAGTCAGCCGAGTTGACATGGACGGTGACTAGACTAAGGGCCAGACCTCACGTCAGCAAGTGCGTTATTCCATGCTGGTTAGGATCTAACCCGTCAGTTTGGGTCAGATCTTACAACCCTTCTCTACTCCAGTGGACCCGGTTTGAACCCCAAGTCAACCCAAATTGCCCGTCGGTCGACCATCCCCGGTCAACCACCACAGTAGTAGCCATAGATTGGGTCACGGTCTATTTGTCGACCACAAACTAAACCGACCGCGATTTGATCCATCATCCTTGGGAACCCCTTCTGGAATCTTCATTTGGTCGTATCTATTGAACCTCAGATGACGGTGCTGGTTGAAATTCTTGCAGGACTATGACTTTGAGATAGTCTATACTTTGGGGAAAGTAAATGTTGTAGTAGATTACCTTATCAAGAAGTCTCGGGCTCACCTAGTGTGGGGTGTTTCGTAGAAGTTAGCTTCCTTGCAGCTGACCCTAGTGGAGCATGAGGGTACAACTTATCTTCAATAGATGGTGTTGGATTCTATGCTTTTTGAGTGTGTTAGAGATTCTCGGTTGTGATGCATCAACTGTGAAATCTTTCATGACCATATATCCTTGGGGGTTTCACCAAGTGGATATTCTAAAGGAGGAAATCATGAGACCATGTTGTAGAGATAAACTGTGATTCCATTCGTGATGTGGAATGTAGAGTTTCAGTCAGGGAAGTAAACTATCCTCCTAGTTTCTTTGGGACATTTGGAATTTTTCAAGAGATAACAAGGTTTTCTACCCCATTTCCCCCCTCCCAATATCTGGAGTGGGTGTACTATGTATTCCACATGTCACGGCAAATGAGATATGTGTATTTTCTTATCCACGTCATCGAAAAGAGCATACCTTATGAGGATGGACCAACCCTTTGGTTCCTGTGTTGTGCCAGCATGGTAGTGTGATGGTTTTCCTAGGAGCGGGAGAGCCAGGTGTGAGCTCAGTATCCCGAGTTTATTTTCCTATTTTTTCTTTTCAAGGATGAAATGCTTGAATGAGAGAATGATTTAGAGACTCGGTTTTTACCTTGTAAGACTTTAGAATATTTATATATATATATTTCCAATGTTAGTTGTTCAGCAGGCTGGAAATTGAAAGTCTTGGTGTGCCCAGAATAATTTATATAAAATTTAAGTATATTTTATACTATACACACAACGGGAATAGGATAAATCCTAAACGGTAAATTAGATTTGAAATCCAAGGCTATGGTTGAGTCCGTAACACAGTGTTTACCCTAGGTGGGGATTAAATTTAATCGGCATGGGACTCCTATGGAAAATTTTATCCAAGGGTAAATCGATAATTAAAAATAGTTATTTTACCCTTGGGGTCGAGCTAAATAACTTTCAAACGGGGTTTGGATTGGAAATATGAAACCGTCATTGAGTCTCGAATGGGGTGTTTTTCCTTGGTGTGACATAAAATGAGGTGGTGTGACTGTTTCGGATTCCGCACTATTTTCGAAATCCTATAAAAAGGATTTAATAAGATGAGAATAGGGTTAGCTGTAATCTTGTTCTCACTCTATAAGCTCTCTCTCTCTATCTATCCTCTAAAAGGATTTCTTCATCGTTCTTCACTAGATCAAAGGCCAAACTTTTATTAATATTCAGCGGATCAAAGAAAGATCATCGTGGAAACATCGCCGATGACGAATGCCCGTTAAGAGATAGGATTTATCATATTTTGGGTTCTGATCCTAGTTTTTATTTAGTTTTCTTGAATAGCCTCCAAATTTATCATTTTTAACCCTTAATGGTCGATAGACGCATGAACACAGTCACCGATCAATGTTTAAAACCTATTTTGTGGGTCAATTCTTCACCGATGACTTTTGGGTGCATATCGCTACAATCAGATCATCGATCTGAAAACATTGAAGCGAAGGCACTGCCACAAGGTTCACTAATCTACTGATGGTTTTGTAATCGAAAGAATAGATCACTCCTTTTTGTCCACGAAAGGGACCGTCGGGGTGTCAATAGTGCAGCAGCCGGTAGCGGGCCGCTCCACCGATGGACCATGGAGCGATAGAGGCACTGTGACAGTGGCATTGCTACATCATTCCGGGAAACATAGCCCTTCGGTCGGTCGGGCAGGGTCACGCCCCGCGACACCATGTGGTGACTAACGCCGAAAGACCCATGGCTAGTCAGCCACATTAACATTGTAGGAAACCAGACCATGGGTTGGACCCCGCGTCAGCAAGCTGGTCACACCGTGTGGAGTCAGGTCCAGTGGACCCAGGTCGGACCTCGGGTCGACCCGGATTGGTTGTTGGTCGACTACTGCAAAAGCAGCCGCATCATGGGCTGGAGTCATGCAGTCGACCATGGGGCATATCAACTGTGAGGTTCGATGATGGCTATCTACTGTAGACCAGACCGACTGTGAGTCAGTCCACCAGCCCTAGGACCCCCTTTTGGAATCATAAAATGGTTTTATCTCATAAATTAGGCGTCTGTTTGATGCACTGTCTGCAGTAGAATGTTCCTATTTTTGAGACACAAATTTTGGGATAATATTATAATTTGTTGTTTTGAGTGGGAATGTGGGCCCCACTTTGAACTGTTCAGGTGTTTTTCTGTAAAAATCACCCTTTACACCAGTTTTCCTTTTTTGGAAAATAAATAGTGTATCTTTTATGTTTTTTCATGTAGATTGAAATGGTGAACTCTTTTCTAAAATTTTAGTTATGAAGCGAGATGTTCTAAACATGGTTCTCATCTACAGGTGTTCAATGATGGTAGTGATGGACGTGATGTTTTCATAATCATCAGAGTTGTATCAGCTTACCCTCTAGCGGGGTTGGGCAGTGTGGTTCACTATTTTCCTTTCAGGAATTACCATCCAATAGTGATGTACAGTGAGGTTCATCCTTTACTATTCCTGTATTACTCTCTAGTAGGGATGAGCAGTGAGGTTCACTGTTTTATTTTCAGGACTTACCCTCCAGTGGGGCTGGCCAGTGAGGTTCATTGTTTAGCCCTTAGGTCTTACCCTCTATCATAACACCTTTCAGCATGGCTGGGCAGTGGAGTTCAACAATAAATCAGTGGTGAGGCATGTTTTGACCCCATATTGGGATCTCAAGTAATATGGGAACTTTCCCCACCAAGATGCATCCTGGTGACATGACCTAAAACTGTTCAGAATGGACAAACTCTTTCAAAGTAAATAGTATCAAGGTGTGTCGATTAAGCCCCTTCGACTTGTAGCTTAGGGTAGACATGTGGAATTTGGGCACAGATGGTGGTTACTCCCAAAACAGTTGGAGACTCTTTACCTAGACTGATCATTGAGAAGGATATTTGCTTACTCTCTCTCATTTGGGGTTCATTGATTTGAGCATACATATATATATATATACTTTTACACTATATTGTGGCAACCACTCCTTGGGTTCTAAATACTCTACTTCTAGGAGAGGCGAAGATGTGTGGGGTACGCCACTTTCTTTTCATGTCTATCATTTCATGGTTAGATGATTATACTCTCCTTATATAGGTAGAGAAGACTCAGTGAAGAGTTCATTTCGTCACTATTTCTTTCTCCTTGTGTTTGGATGAGATTACTTCACTTCTTCATTAGGTTGTGCTGCACTCGTTTACTGTACTATTATTTTATCTAATAAACTTATTTCTTTTTTATATCTTACTTATCCCCCTCTACTTCGGGTAATCCTACTGAGTATGTTTATACTCACCCATGAATGGGATTTCCCACACATATGGTGCTTTATACAGATAATGAAAAAGTTTGATCGGGACGTCAGGGAGCTCTGGATCTCATGTTTCTGGGCCATATGCGGTGGTTACAGTTGAGTTCCCAAAGAATAACTTCCTCAGCATCATTACCTTTAGTTTTCAGATAGGTTGGGACACTGTACTAGTTGGGCATGTATTTTTCCTCTTTTTTCTTTTGTGTTTACATTACTGTACTTGTAATGTGTTATTGGTCCATGAATGTATGGTTTATTTATATTTACAGCAGTTCACATCATTTAATTTTTCTTTTCCTTCATCACTTTTTCATCGAGTTGGCTACGTGTACATGTACAAGTGCTTAGAAAAAGGCCTACCTGTATTTATTGATCCATTAGCGATAGTCTCCACCCCCTGGCCTATAGAGGTGGACTTGGGGTAGTTGTAGCTCGGACCCCGGTACGGGTTGGGTCGTTATAGTTAAAATGACCTAAAAACATACATAATTAATATTTTATGGCCATATTTCAATTTTATACCATATCAGGTTCGATAAATGGACATTTTGGAGCCTTTGTTCATTTGAAAAGCATGGGTATGATATATTCTTTCCAAAAATTCCAAGTGTGTCCTCCTCAATTATAAAAGGGAACTCCCTCCCCTCACTTATTCTCACCTATAAAGTCATATTTATTGTAAAAACCCTACTAAAATATCTCCCAAAAATCCTCATACACATTTTAGAGATTTTTTTCTTCCAAAAATACAAACCCTAGTGTCCTTAAAAGGAGGTCCAAAGGAGGTTTCTCTAAGAGATGTTAATCATCATAACAAAGTTATTTGTTTTTATTTCTTCTCTTACAAACATAAATTATATCTTAAAATTACAATATAATAACTCCATTATATACCATATAATTATATATTATTATATTGATAGCATAATATTTGTCCAAATTATTATCCATCAAATGGGAAACAAATCCATCGCTCTTGTGTAGGATAAACTTTCATCTCGTGAACCAATATAATTTGTTTTCCATCACCAACTCACATGGATTGTAATAATGATGTAAAAAATTAATATATATGATACATATATCATGATATTATTTATTTAATTTTAATATACCAGCCACTTCTTTACCCATTCAACCGTTATGGTAATAATATCATTGTTTGTGCATACGTATAACAAACCATCTCCATGAAGCGATACGAATCATTTTCTATGTACAACATTAAATAATGATTATAAAAGTTTATCTAATGAGAAAATATTATATATATATATATATAATTAATTTTATTCTGCAGATTATGTAACTATATAATATAGATTAGGACAATATCTTTCATGACAAAATATTCATGGGGAAATAGGGCATTTAACACCTGAAACAACAAAAATAATAAAATATCATAAATGTAAAGGTTGTAAAATGTTATAATAGAATAATATATGATATAATGAATATGAATATATTTTTTTATAAATTAATAATATTCATAAAACTATTATACAGTTGGTTAAATATTTTTTAACCAAAAGGAAGTGTGGGGAAATGGATTTCTTCTCAATTTCCATTCTATTGAGAAATATTTGTTAATATGAACCTAATAAATTTTTTGTTGTTTATATACTACCCCATTTGTTTACATATCCTGAATAAAAATTTATTCATAATGGTTAATGTTTCAATTCAAATTTTTTATTTCAAGGGGTATAATTTAAAAGTTAACGAAGAGATAAGAATATATTTTACAATCATTATTTCTTTTGAGAATGATTTTACATTTTTTGAAGGAATATTATCACTTATCCTTCATTAGATCTAAAAATATTCTTATATGTTGGGTATTTATGTTTTTTTAATGTTTTCTTCCAAATTTTACTCCTTCTGTTACTTTAATCAAGAAAATAAATTTTTAAAATAAAAACAGATTTTATTATTTTTTTAAAATCAAATATATTCTTCTTCCATGTCCAAATTTTCCAAAATTGATTTAAAAAAGTAATTTTATTTACTCAAATGATTCAATAATGACATTTTAAGTTATATTTTAATTTTAAAAAAATTAAAGGAATATGTTTACTATTTTTTATAGCGATGTTTTTGACAAAAACTCAAAAGGAACGTTTTTTAACATTTATGGAAATAATAGACTTCCTCACTTCCATAACCATTTTAAAAAATGTATCTTATTATACATGTTTTCAATGTATTTAAAAATAAAACAATTTAATTAAATCATATTTTAATATCTCACCTAAATTTATTTTATTCTTCCAAAGGATACTATTTTCTTACAAAAACCAATATTCCTGATGAATCGATGATCCCCTCTCATTTATTGATTAATTTTTTGATTGTTAACATTCTCTTGAGTCATTCACTTTATTGTGGTTATTTTTCATTAGGAATTAAATTTATATTAAATATCCATATTCTTTGTATTATGAATATGATTATTTCCTAAACCATATACCATTTGTACAAATACTGTTTACTTAAAAATTTATCTTATTAACTATGGAAATATTGATAAATATAAATTCATTAGTTAGTATAGATATTTCTTCATAAGTAATATTGTTTGAGAATTAAATTTTTCATTTTATATATAAAGAATTATTTGGAAATGCAGTGGTGGGTTTGGATTGGAATTATATAGCCAATAGATGCATCGGTATGTCTCATGTGACAAATTAGATGGCCAAATTAAATGGGTTTTACCCATAGTTTTAAACAATATTTTAAAAGGTGTTGAAAGTATAGATATTGTGATGTCTAAGATTAAGACATCATATATTAATCATTTTATTTATTATGCATTTATTTATTATTATTTATGATATTATTGCATTGATATTATATATGGTTTCTTTTTTATTCAAGTTATTGATTAAAGGAAATGTGTTTACAATTATTTACCTTATCAAATTGATTTTGACATATCCAATTATGATAGTCAAGTTATTGATTAAATGACCTGTGTATTCATTTATTTATATTTCTATATTTATTATTCCATATTGATTCATGATAGGTTCCACAATATGTAACCCTTACTATACATTTGATATCACCCGAGTTTTTTTTACTTTACCATGATATGTAGAATAATTATTTAAATGAGTTTAAGGATGTAAAATTTTTTCCATTACTATGTTTTATTTTCTATTACCAATGTAAATTAGGGGTGATGTATGTATCAGTTCTCAAAAAAATCTAAACTGATCGATCCTTTTGGATTTGACCCCTTGTATCTAAGACAATATAATAATGTGACCCCTGGATCTAGGTCATTATAGTCGAGGTCATTATAGTTGGTATCAAAGAAAGTTTATTATAAACCTTGGGAACTAGATTAAGGAGAACATAAATTTGTGAAAATATCCCTTTGATAGAATTTGAGTATGAGTATAGAATAATATCCTAATGGTTTGGTAAGGTAGATATTATGTGATTTTCTTAGAAAAAAAATCCTTATTAGGATACTACAAGTGGAAATGGTTTTAGCACAAATTAATATAGGGGTAATAACCACAAAAATTGTTGGTCAAGTATATCATAGACATAATTCTGGTTCATGGTGATTATACCCTTACTACGAAGGTGGTTTGACACTCCTGGGGGTATGATTAAGATAATTCTAATTTTATTTACAATTCATTAAGATGTATTTGAAAATAAATTTATTCCCAAAGAAATCTAGTTTATGATTCCAAGATTTAAAATGTAGAAATTTTAAATTTATGTTAAGTTCTACACCATATTTTGAATTATATAGTATGATTTCAAATTCAAAATTTTATGAGCTCGTCTAGTATAGTATATCCTTTAGAAATAGAACCATGAAGAAAGAAGGGTATCAATACTTGTAGAAAATGTTGAGATTTCCCTCTTGAGCAAGCTAATACAACTAGTATCAGAGTTCACCTGGTAATGTATTTATTAGGGTAGA
Source organism: Viscum album (assembly GCA_963277665.1). Classification (NCBI taxonomy): domain Eukaryota; kingdom Viridiplantae; phylum Streptophyta; class Magnoliopsida; order Santalales; family Viscaceae; genus Viscum; species Viscum album. Next base: position 683,507,060 of record OY728121.1, read on the forward strand.
TTAATCGGTTTATAAAAAATAACCCTTCCCAAATAGAGCAACCTGTTGTTTAATTATGTGATTCTCCTATGTTGGATTTCTTCATTTGATAGAAGCAACCATCAGTGGGACTAGTAATCTCATGGTAGCTGAGAAATGAATTAAGTCCCTTTAAAAGATATTTATGGCCATGGGATGTGATGAAAAAGAAAAAGGTTGCAATGTCGGTTTATTTTCTCTAGGGAGATGCTAATAAATAGTGGTCACCAATCCAGAATACAAGAGAGGAAGAAGAAATAGAACACATGGAATGGAGGTATTTTAAAGAAACATTCTTTGACAAATATTTCCCTTATGAAAAACAAACAATATTTAAGAAATATTTCCTCATATTAATGAAAAAGTAATATGAAAGAGTTTTTGAGAATGAGGATTCCTTAACAAAACTGTATAGGTATATTACAGATTAAATACTCAATACAGAATACAAGATTTACCATTTCATTGAACATATTAATACAAGTATATGAAGGGTTCTGAACCCTCATACTTTTCATCATATGATGTAATAGTTTTATTTTCCATCAAAATAGAAAATTAATTTTAAATATTCTATATATTACATGGGAATCAATAAAAGAAGTGGATATAAGTGAAAAAAATAGATTAGGTGAATAATATAAAGAATTATTTTCCAGTAGGTGATAATTATGTAAAGAAACTCCCTAGTACTTTCTTGATGGGAATGGAAGTTTGAGATAAGTGTGGAGAGAAAGACTGTCATGCATTTGAATGAAAGGGTAATAAAAAAACCTTTAATTTTTAGTGTTTAAAAAATAATGAGATGGGGAACTATGGAAATGAATGATCCAATAATCAAGGGAATATTACACAAAATACGATAAGGGGTCAAGGTCAAGATTATTTCATTAATAAAGCTGAATTATAATGATTAAATGGATTGAGTATTTATATTAACGAATTATATTTTAGAGTTACCCTATCAATGATACTATGGTTATAATAATCATGAAATTTATAAAGATTGAACTATAGTAGTTTTTATTAATTCTTATAAAACATATGTTTAATGGTGCTGATAATAAAGAAATTTGATTTAGTTGTAAGGGGATATTTTTTTATAACACATGATTAAGTGAATGATAACTCTTAAAGTGTGCCTAATATTGAGTTAATAATGTTTAGTGGTGACTGACATTGGAAAATTAAATGGGATAGTATTGATGACCTAGAAATTAATTTGCAGTTCAATAAAAAAGTGATTCATGTTTCCATTGATGGAGTTTATATAATTTCTTGTATTTTTGGAATCTATTCAACAATCTATTATTTTATTTTGGTAATGAAGAGAGAGAGTTGATTTTTCAAGGCACGAATGTTTTAACTAAGTATTTATGGTAATTTATTTTATTACCATGTTTCATAAGAATATAAAATAAAGGTATTTACATATTTTTTATGTGACATTATGAGCTACTTTATATTGTATGGGGATAAATTTTTGATCAAATATTTCAGATTTAAGGGTTTTAATTTTTGTTCGACATATATTGGAGGAGTCTTAAGTATTCATTTGGTACTGTATGAAGAATTATATGGCAAGATATTTCATACTATAACTTCATGTGATAAATTTCTGGAAATGAAGCTTATAGGACCAAAACATGTGGATGAGACAATGTAATAGGTAAAGACTATTCAAACACATATCAAAGAATATAACAGTAAGTAAAAGATATATTCTAATAATCAGAGGAATGATTTGGTATTTCAAGTGGGGGATCACATTTTAAAAAAATTATCTCTATGGAAAGGTGTCAAAAGGTTTGGTTAGAAGTGAATGATTATTCCTAGGTATATTTGATCCTTTTAAGTTTTATAAAGCCTTGGATTTGTGGCTTGGTGGTTGGAAATTACACCAAGAAACTCTAAAGTACATGATGTGTACCAAATATCATTGTAAGGGAAGTACATATCATACCCAATTAATATTATCACCTCTGAAGAGATATCATTTCAAATTGATCTATCTTAATGTGAATATCCCATCCAAATTCTTAATACTAGAGAGAAAGTATTGAGGAATAGGATGACTCGACTAGTAAAGGTAATTTGGATTAATGATAAAATGGAGGAAGAAACAACGTAAATATAGAATGTTATTGATAATAATTACCTTAAATTTTTACAACAATATCCCAAAAAATTTGGAGGATGAAATTTTTATAGAAGGTAATAATGAAACACATTAAAAATTTATGGTATATTTTTATTTAAATAAATTCAATCTCTTTTATATATTGCAATATGCACAACCCTGAGCCCAAATTATATCATGTAAACATTATTTAAAAAACATTAATAAAATGGACATTTTAATATTCCATTGAAAAAATATATAATTTTATAGGTTGAATATTTATTTTGAACTCACTATTTCAAAATAATCCTAAAATAAATTTTTGAAATTTTGCCTTAGAAATAAGATTTTATGTTAGTAGAAAATGTAGTATTTAATAGTCAGAAATTTATAAATAATAATGTTTTATATTATGTGAAATTAACAATTTATTAATAATAAATTTGATAAAAATAAATATAATAAAATTTAGAGGAAAAAGGGATACTTTTCAGAAGATTGTTTATTTTTCTTCAGAAAATAGTTTTTGTTTAAAAAAGGAATAATGTCTATCCATTTTACATAATTAATATAATTTTTAATGATATATTATTTAATATAAATTTATAGATTATATATATAAATATATTTATTTAAAACCATAATATAATTACTATAATTCATATAGATAATTTAATCTCATATTATGCTTGAAAAATGCATTTCTTCAAAAAAAAAATTTCTACACAATATGTAGTTTTTCTTTAAATTGAGTTTTTCCAATTATTTTAATTGAATTGGTTAAAATGGATTACATAATTGTAGTCAAAATAATTAAAAATATATAATAAGATCCACTTAATTTTTTTTCATAATTCATATTAAAAATAATAAAAATTAATTACCTTGGTTAAGGTTAAAATAGGTTTATCACGGGTTAAACTGAGAAGATAAGGTTTAAAATGTGACATATCAGACATGGATGCCACTTAACAAGTGCCTCAAGCCCGGTGGTCCACATGGCCTCAAGCGCATCTCCTCAAATTCCATAGGTTTCTGACTAGCCGTGAGGGCCTATGGTGTGTCTTTGGGGAAACTATGCCCTTATTAGCAGAGTGTAGCATAATGGAAGTATATAAATAGTAGTAAACAGTGGAAGCAATATAAATAAATAGTGCAAGAAAACTATTTCAGTAGATAAAAGATAATAACAATAACTGTATCAACTGTAAAATGATGGTCTAATGTCATGTGACTAGAAAACTAAAAAACAAGGATACAAGATAATAGGCATAACATGTTCCACAAAGTAAAAGAAAAATAAGGGCTACTCTAAGCATACCAAGATCCAACTCAGTCATCTTCTATCAAGATCTATCCTATCAACATGCCATCATGTGTTCGAAGCTATATGCTTCCCTTTCTCAACACCTACAGTCATGTAATTTACTTCGGTATTCAGCCTATATAGTGGAATATAGCAGTGTATAGGCATGCATATATAAAGTAAAGTAAGAAGTATAATATAACTAAATACCCAAGTACCTAATTAATACCTTAGCTGGTGTTTTAACATTTAATCAGTTCATTAATTAAGCAATTACCATTTAAGGTTAATAAGTCACATTAGGCATAGTCAGCACTAACATCAACTCATGATATTATAAGTAGTTGAGGTCCCGAGCCATAACTGTAAAAACCTAAGGTTCTCTAAAAATAAATTGAAATTCATGAAACTTTGTTTTAAATAGATATTTATGACTATCCTTTAAACATAATCTAGCCATTTCTATGTTCTGAATTTTGAAAAATATACATCTATAATTATGATCAATAAGTTATTTGGAGTCTAACTAAACCAACTTGATTTTTTGTGAATAGTAATATACCATTATGAATAGTAATATGACCCTAATGAATAGTAAATTTTATCATTATTTTATTTTCTTAAGGCTTTAAGATAATGGCATATTTGTTAATTTTTCAATGTTATATAAAAGTAGTTATAGATTTAAAATTGTTAACTTCTGAATAAAGTGTGATTTTATTTAAAAAAAATTAATAATATTTGGAAAATTATTTTCAAAAATGGAGTTCATTTTTGAATTATACACATCAAAAAATGGTTAGGGTGAATTTTAGGTATTTTTCTGAAATTATTGAATTTTTTATGAATAATGAAATACGGTAAAATATCGTATATTCAAATTATCAATTAAATACACAATTTATGACATCATAAGTGATGTAATCCAACTTAATTTGAACTAACATTCCATTATAACTATTTGGGGTCACATGAATCAAGATTATTTATAGTCTTAAGAAAAAAATTTAAAATAATGTAAAATACCTCCTCTCCTCCACTATAAATACCACCATCATTATCCTCTTCCTCCCACACCTATCAAGCCTTGATACTTACCTAATTTATGCCCAATACTCCTCCCAAGTATCTTCCCCACGTCCTAGAGCTGTTGTTCTCACCAAAAGCCCAAAACCAAAGGCCTTTAAAAGGATCTCAAGGAGAAGAGATCAAGAGGTAAACAACCTCTTTTGTTTTCTTTCTTTTCATTTCAATTTATTTTGTATTCATCTTCTTTCCCAACCTCCCCTTATCCAAGAGGAATGAATGATCCAGTATCTTAAATTTTCTATATTTAATCATTTTTATGGAATATTCACCATTATACTTCTTTTCCTCTCACACTTTTTAATGAAATCAAAATATCGTCTGTGATTTTTCAATTTACCGACATCGTGGACGATGTGATTTCAATTTCATTTACATCCTTCAAGACTAGTCATGAAACCATTTATATGGTTGAACCAGATTAGAATTTATGTATTATATCTTATATAAGGTTCTGAAATCATTTTTCACATATTTTATTAATTTATAAAACAAAATGAGTTCTTTACAATCGAAGAATAGCCAAAATGACCTAAACAAATATCAATAATGTTTTAACTTATGAGTCATCCTCATGTCAGAATTCAAATTAATAAATGGTATAATTTATGGTTTTATAAATATTTAAATACCATTCCATTTAAATTATTTATTTTCACTTCCAATAAATAATAATATCCATCATGAACTGATCATTGAAATCATATGAAGAACGCACCAAAAACAATAGAAGGAACAAAATACTAATAATTAAAGGGTGAAATGAGGTTTTGAAATGATCATATAAGATCTTATAGACATGATAATGTTTCATTAAAATATTAATAACACTCTTTTAACCAATATATAGGTTGTTTAAATGATTTTGAAGTAAGAGAAACCTGAGGTAGGGGATCCTCTCTCTCTCACTTTTATTTAAGAATCACCCCTATGTTATGCTATTTAATTTTTAATTCCTAATGGAGGTTTATGTTTTCACACCTCAACCATACTTCCCTTATGATATACTAATTATGATATACCTCATTTCTATCTCATTAATCCCTCTTATGTACATCCATTACCATGATGAAATTTCATAAGGGAATTCATAACCCGATTTCCATTCTTTGGGTTAACATTCTATTTCATTATTTATGTGGTATTTAAATTGTTTGTGAGATGAATTTTGTTTATATTATGTTTAATTATTGTTTATATATATTCCATCCACTATATTAAGTCTCACTTTAATTATATTATATTTATAAGGTATTTTTCTTTTAAAACCCTCTTAAATTTATTTTTACGAAATTGAAAAGATATGTTTTTATGAAATTATTCATGATGTATGATTGTGTTCTAGTTCATGGGAATTTTTTATGATAAATTTTGAAAATTATATCTCCCTTCAATTAATTGGTTATGTGTATGTTGGAGGTCAGTCGTATGGTAACTCCAAGTGTAACTACGATGGTTACCCAAATTTTAATGTAGTCGTGAGGGTTACAAATTTTAAGGTTTCCAAGAGGGTTAAAAGATTATACAGGAATTTTTTCCAAGATAAATTTATGGTTATATTTATATTATTATGTTTGTGGGAATCTTGTGTAAATCTCATGTTTCACAAAGTACATATATATGGGTGACAAGTATGTCTTTTGAAAATGATTTCACACGTTACAAGCATTCATTGACTAATGTGTTATTTCCTTATTTTTATATCCCTTAATAATATTTTTGTGCTCATCCCAATTTTTTAAATGATTTTCATAGGATATAAGAAAGTTTAAGAAAAAGAATGAATTCTTGTTAAATGTTTGAATAATTGTCCAAGAAATCGTCTTTTATGTGAAAAGTTTTATATTTTGGAAGAAAAGAATATTGTTTTTATGGTAACCACTTTGTATTAAAGTGTAATGTTATGAATGTATTATGTCCCAATTATCAAAATATATAAACTTTAAAAGATCCTCAATGTGAAAGTAATTGGTATCTTGACTAAATAAGATTATGTAATGTAATAATTTCAGGTCCTTATAGTTGGTATTAGAGGATGGTTTAGATAACTTTAGGGGTTAGGGTGATGTAAATAGAATACCATAAATGAATTTTACTCTATGATTAATTTTAAATGTTATTGTATTTAAATATTACCATGTTGCATATATTAATATATGTTTATTCATAATGTTTTTCTGTAGAAGAAATAGGGAAGCTAAAGAGAAGCATGAAAAAAATCTAAGGGTTGTTTTGAAAAACTTGAAGGAAAAGAAACTGTATGAAAAATTCAGAAAGTGTGATTTTTGGTTGTAATAGATTTCTTTTCTTGGGCACATTGTGAATAATAATTGAATAATAGTTGATCCTTCCAAGTCAAAAGTGCTTGATGAATGGCCAAGACCCACAAATGTTATGGAGATTCGTAGTTTTATTGGGTAAGAAGGTTATTACCAACATTTTGTTAAAAAAAATTCATGGTTATCTAGCCCGGTAATAAAGTTAACCTGAAAAGGGGTTAAATTTATATGGATAGAAGAATGTGATGTTTTATTTTAGGAACTAAAGAAGTGTAGAGACTTGGGTTTTTTTCCTGTCAGACATTGGTATATTCTTACAAATATTTCCAGAGCTAGGCGCGAAGACGGCGTGCGAATCTGAGTCCTGGTGTTCCCAGAATTAATTTTATAAAAATATTAATTATTTTTATACTACGCACGTGGAAGGGTTGTGTTTTCTCTTAAACTATAGCTCAGATCAGAAATATGAGGGCACAGTTGTATCTGGAGGATGTTTTTTACCCTATGTGGAGTGTAAAATTTGCAGGTGTGGGCCTGCTGTGGAAAAACCCACCAGGGGCATTTTCATAAATAAATGGAAAAGTTTATTTATGAGCGTCGGCTCAAATAACTTTTGAACGGAGTCTCGAATCGAAATTCTAAACCCACTGTTACATTTAGAATGATGTGTTTACCCTAGGGGAAACCTAATCTCCTTCACACTAGGAGTTCTGGGTGGGGGTGTTGTTGTAATTAATTAAATTAATTAAATTAATTTAAAAGTATTCAATCACCCCCCATCTATTCCCCTGGTGGCGCACCACGAATGACCACCTCCCTCCTCCTCCTTCTTTGACGGATCAAGGCATCGCAAACATCCTTTTTTGGTGTCGAACGTCAGCAGATCAAGATTTAGAGCGTTTTGGGTGTCGTTCTGCACCTAAAGCTTCAGTGTTTTTCCCGTGAGGTAGGCGTTTGTGTTTTGAAATCCTAGATCTCATTTATGCATTGTTTTTATTCAAATCGTCATAAGGGTTGTGTAGTTTGGGTCTTGAGCTTTCCGAAACATGTTTAGAATCTTAATTTGGAGCACCAGGGTGCTCCTGGTGGATCCTTGATGTTTTTTGGTTAAAATCCCGGTTTCTGGCGGTGGTGTGGAGGTTTCCGGCGGTGGCGTGGTGGTTTCCGGTGAGGCAGATGGTGGTCCGGTTAGGATTTTTCAGGGGTTATTTAAACCCTCGTAACTCGCAAACTGTAACTCTGATTTGTGAGCCATTTGCAGCGACGTGTTCCTTTCTTTGAGACAGATATTTTTAACTCATTTTGGGAATTTTATAAGTCAGTTTCATGGCCCCGGGCTATGAAATGTAGAAATAATAATAATAATAATTTATTATTATTCAACTTCGACCCGCCATAACTTTTGCACGGAGCGTCGGATTGATGTGTCCTCAGTGACATTGTGATCCTGATAATAAGGTGGAATTTTAACGATATTTTTTGGGTGATGTGATGGAGATTAGGATTTGGTCACCATGAGGCTGCTTTGGGGCATTTATGGAGAAACACAACTTTTTCGTCAGGTGTCCGTTTTGGATAAATGAGTAGTCAATCTTCTATGATTTTCTGAGGGGATTGCAATGGTGCAGTCCGCTTGATGAGTTTCGAGATCATTTCATGTGCCTCACCCAGGCTAGCTATGGTGAATAGTTCCTTTTTCATCGGTTTTCTCTTTCGGGGGAGTATATAACCCATCCTGTGTGTTTTTTTAGGTAGATTGCGGTGGTGGCCTCAGTATAGGCCTAGGAGGTGCGCAGTGTGGCGATTTTATGGGTTGCTCGGGTTAGTGACATTCGGACCAGCAGTGGTTGAGTGTACTCTCTTGGTTCATTCCTATGAGGTTTCATGCGGTATTACAACCTTAGTATAGGTTTGTGATCACCTCGAGAGGATGAATTCCTGTTATAGTTGTGGCATCCCTTCGGCTGGTTCGGAGTGGGATCCTCTAGCTTCGCATCCGTAGATCGTGTTCTTGGTATCACTGTGACCTCTTATCCATGGGTGGCAATCCCCTATCTAGCAGGTAAACCCTATAGGGTTTGAGGAATCATCGGGAATATGATCCCCTACATAGTGGTTCGTGCACAATAGGGTTGTGACATTGTTGGTTATACGATCCCCTACTCAGCATGTGGTTTCTAGTAGGTTTATAGAATCGTTGGTTAACGACCCCCTACTCAATGTGAGGCTTCGGTAGGGTTGTGACAACGTTGTTTATACGATCCCCTACTTAGCTCAAGGTTTCAGTAGGGTTAGTTCATTATTGGTTCAATCCCCTACACCACGAGTTATACCAGATGGGGTTTTCAGCATCTTTGTGACCATCTCCACAGGGGATGATCCTATATCTAAGTGATGTAAACTGTGGAATGTCAGATCGGGTTGTGGTATCCCCCAACAGATCCTGAGAGTGATTTCCTATCTATGAGATCTTCGAGATACCATATTGGGTTCTTGTATCCCCTAACAGACCCTAAGAGTGATCCCCTATTTGAGAAGTTTAGTGTTTCTGCTGTTTCAACATGATGTTCTCAGTGACGATATCTGACATGCGTGATCTCTCGGTTGGGCATTTGGGATGTTTGTGTGAGACTCAATGGATTGTATCTCTTGTAAGAGTTTCATCTGGGATTACATAGGTCATGGAGTGTGTTCTATTAGTTATGTACCTGTCGCAAGAGATAGGACGAAACCTCCTGAGGCTTGGTGCGTGAATGAGTATATATGGTTGTTCATGGTATATGTATGGGAATATATCTGAGTATATGTTCATGATGTATTTATGGTCATACATATGAGTTGAGTTGACTGGTCGTGTTTATCCAAGGATGGTATCGAGATGGAGTTTCTCCCTCATTTGGGTACCCTCTAGCTGGGATGAGCTGACTGTTTCCTTTCAGTTTCTCCCTTTTATTTTTTGGAGTTTTTGGGGTGCCTAGTGAGTAATTTTATACTCACCCCTACCCTAGATTTTCCTGCACATGTTTGTGTCTTATGCAGACCACAAGCCTTACAACAGAGTCCCAGGAGGACTCAGAGCAGGTAGAGCTTTGTGAGCGAGACTAACCAAGGTTTTACCGGAGCTGTGTCGAGGAGCTTACCAGTGGGTACTTTTGATAGTGATCCCCTCCTTCTGAGTAGGTTGGATGCTTTTGTAGTTTACTTTTTGTGGGACCTGTATTTTTTCCATTTGTACTTTTGTTGTACTCTAGTTGTGGGTTAGATTTATGCATGCATTTCTTTTCAGTTTTTGTATATATCTCTGCACTGTTGCATGGAGGTGCATGTGGGTGTGTGTATACAAGTACCTTACGCTAATTCCTCCCATGTGTGTGATATCCTACTCGGCATTATTAGCCAACCCCTGGCCTATTGGAGGTGGGTTTAGGGAGTTGCGGCTCAAGACCTGTTAGGTAGGGTTGTGAAAGAGTGGTATCAGAGGAGGTTACACCTTTGGGATCTCTGAGTGTAGGTGTTTTAGCTGTGAGTTTGGTTTGGGTTGCATCGCGGTAGTGTAAGGATTTTTTGAGTTTGAATTTTAGGCTAGGGACTCCAATGTTTGTGTGGCGGCCGACGTATCCATTCACCTGGACTCTAATAACCTTCCTTTCGACTCAGGACATTAGTACACCAGTCATAGAGACATAATGGTACATGCATCATATAGGACTAGGTTTTTGGTTTCTGTTGTTCTTCTTGAGTCACCTCCCTAGATATACTCTTCGACCATAGTGCATCTTGATTGTATTTCAAGATGGCACCACGATGAAAACTAGAGAGGGTTCTGCAGTGGGATTGTGGTGACGATCTGCCCCATGTATAGGCTATGGACCAGGGTGCAGGTTCTAAGGCTGGACCTCTAGGTGGTATGCCAGTTGATCCACCACCTGTCGAGTAGCTGGTTGTGCTGGCAGTGCAGAATGAGGATGTGTGCAGGCTGAGTGCACTGCACGAGTTCCAGAGGTAGAGACCTTTGAGGTTCTGGAGTGATCCAGACCCTCAGGTAGCTGATGACTGGCTCTAAGCAGTCACCCGAGTTTTCTGCCTATTGAGGACACCTCTAGATCAGATGGTGGTCCTAGCGGTGAGCCTTCTTCATGGTTCGGCTGGGAAATGGAGGAGTTTGGTGACGTAGTCCCACAATGAGGATAGGCTCACGTGGGCAGAGTTTGAGCGGTTATTTAGGGAAGAGTTCTATCCGGTGACACTGAGGTAAGCATGGATCCAGGAGCTTCTGTAGCTTCAGTGGGAGGGTTTGACTATGTCGGAGTACTCAAGGAGGTTTACAGACCTGTTGCACTACTCCCTAGATATGGTACGAGACCCGTTATTTAGTGTTCAGACATTCGACCAGGGCCTACGTAGAGACATTCGGGCAAGTATGGTTTCCTTGTGCCTACCCACCTATGTTGGAGTGTTGGATTGAGCCTTGGTGGTGGAGAGATTTCTGGATGAGAAAATTCAGCACGTCAGTTCTAGGAACATGGCAGCTGAGACCTCAACAGCTGGTAGTTGACGGTAGGTGCATGGATCTGGATATGCCCGATGTTTCAGGAGGTGGCCCCAGGATGGAGGATCTGAGGCTCAGGGCTCTCAGAGATCTCAATCCAGTTTTGGTCAACTGTAGGAGAGGAGGTGTTATGCTTGCAACGGTCGGGGACATCTTGCTAGGGAGTGTTTGTCCCGTCATGCAACTGAGAGGGAGCTAGTTGATAGGTCACCTTGGTAGTGAAACCATCTTGATTATGGAGGTCTGTAGGGTGTTGGATGTGGCGATGTTGTTGGTGCAGCTGTAGGAGGTGGTAGTCGGTATCAGATTCCACCACCACCACCCCTAGGTGGTCCACACTAAGTTTAGGTAGCAGGAGGGTGAGGGAGAGGACAGCTATAGGCCTTAGTGGTTGTTGACCCAGATGCTCCACGGGTGGATGGAGGTACGTTCTGTGTACTTTCTACTTCTGTATTAGTTTTGATAAACACTTTTTAGCGGTACTCTTTCCTTCCCATTGCTTGCTTGAGGTTTGTTCAGGGTGTTGGTACGACCCTGTGTGGGTGTTGTTTGACATGCTACAAATGCATGAGGAAGATGGATCTTTCCCCAACCGAGACACATATTTCTGATGCGATTAAAACTGTGTAGGCGAGTTAGTGACACCCAAATCATATAGTGTCGAGTTGTGGTGGATGAGTCCCTCTAACTGATGCATTTGGGTCGGGGTGTGTGTTAGTGAAATCATTGGTGTGGGAGACCTAGTTGAGAGTTCAGTTGATTTCCTTGTGCTTATAGCTTTTCGAGGATGAAAAGTTCTAAGGTGGGGAGAATGTAGTGACTTTGGTTTTGGCCCTATCAGACTTTGGAATATTCTTATGAATATTTCCAGATCTAGGCAGGAAGACGGCGTGTGATTCTGAGGCATGGTGTTCTCAAAAATTAATTTTATAAAAATATTAAGTATTTTTATACTATGCACGTGGAGGGGTTCTATTTTCTCTTAAACGGTTGCTCGGATTAGAAATATGAGGGCACGGTTGTGTCTGGAGCGCATCATTTACCTTAAGCGGGGTGTAAACTTTGCGGTCGTGGGCCTGCTATGGAAAAAGCCACCAGGGGAATTTTCGTAAATAAATGGAAAAGTTTATTTATGAGTGTTGGCTTAAATAACTTCTTAATTGAGTCTCAGATCGAAATTCTGAGCCCTTCGTTGCATTCATAATGATGCATTTACACTAGGGGTGACCTAATCTTCTTCGTGCCGGGAGGTCTGGTCAGGGGTGTTGTTGTAATTAATTAAATTAATATAAATGTAATCAATCACCCCCATCTTTGCACTACCTCTGGAGGCATGTGACAAATGACCACCTCCCTCCTCTTCCTTCTTCGATGGGTCAAGGCACTGCAGATGTCTGTTTTTTGGTGTTGATTGTCAGTGAATCGAGCTTCAGAGAATTGTGGGAGTCGTTCTGCACCTGAAGCTTCAGTGTTTCTACCTTAAGGTAGGCGGTTGATTTTTAAAATCTTGGATCCAGTTTATGCATTTTTTTTTCAAATCTTCATAAGGGTTGTGTAGTTTGGGTCTCGAGCTTTTTGAAACATGTTTCAGATCTAAATTTGGAGCACCAGGGTGCTCCCGGTGGCTCCCGGATGTTTTCCAGTGGAAATCCTAGTTTCTATTGATGGCCATGGAAAATTATAATGAGGGAAGTGGTGGCACAATAGTTTTCGTCGGCGGCGTGGTGGTTTTCAGCGAGGCAGACGGTGGTCCAGCTCGGAATTTTCAGGGGGTTCTTTAAACCACCATAACTCGCAAACCGTAACTCTAATTTGCGAGCCGTTTGTAGAGACACATTCCATGTGTCAAGAATGATCTTTTTAAATCACTTTGGGAATTTTATAAGTTGGTTCTGTGGCCCAGTGCTACGTAACGTTGAAATAATAATAATATTTTATTATTATTCAACTTCTACCCGCCGTAACTTTTGCACGGAGCGTCTGATTGACATGTCATTAGTGACATTGTGATCCTGATATTAAGGTGGACTTTTCAGGATAGTTTCTGGGTGTCGGGATGGAGATTAGGATGTGGGCCCCACAAGGATTCTTTTGGTCATTTAAAGAGAAACACAATTTTTTTATCGGGTGTTCGTTTTGGATGAACCAGTAGTCAACCTCATGCATTTTTCCGAGGAGATCGCAATGGTGCATTTTTCTTGATGAGTTTCAGGATCGATGAGTGGTCCCCATTTGGGCTAGCTACAGTGAATAGTACTTTTCTCACCAGTTTTCCATTTCAGGAGAGTAAATAGATTATCCTATGTGTTTTTTCATATAGATCGCCGTGGTGGCCTCAGTATAGGCCTAGGAGGTGTGTAGTGTGGCGATTTTGTGGGTTGCTCGGGTTAGAGACGTTCGGACCGGCAGTGGTTGATTGTACTCCCTTGGTTTGTTCATATGAGGGTTCATGTGGCATTACAGACTTATTATAGGTTTGTGATCCCCTCAATAGGATGAATTTCTATTAAAGTTGTAGCATCCCTTCGGTTGGTTCGGAGTGGGATCCTATAGCTCCACTTGCATAGATCAGGTTCTTGGTATCAATGTGACCGCTTATCCATGGTTTGTGATCCCCTCTCCAGCAGGTTAACCCCATAGGGTTTGAGTCATCATCGGGAATATTATCCAATATGTAGTGGGTTGTACACAGTAGGGTTGTGGCATCATTGGTTATATGATCCCCTACCCAGCATGTGGTTTCTAGTATAGTTACGACATCATTGGTTATATGATCCCCTACTCAGGATGAGGCTTCGGTAGGGTTGTGACATCATTAGTTATAAGATCCCCTACTCAGGGCGAGGTTTTGGTAGGGTTAGTGCATCTTCAGTTCGATCCCCTACATTGTGAGTTATACCAGATGGGGTTTTTGGCATCATCGTGACCCTCTCCATGGGCGACGATCCTCTATCTGAGTGATGTGAACTGTGGAATGTCAGATCAGGCTGTCGTATCCCCCAACGGATCCTCGGTGTGATCGCCTATCTGTGAGATCTTCTAGATACTGGACTGGGTTCTTGTATCCCCTAGTGGACCCTAGGAGTGATACCCTATCCGAGAAGTTTAGTGTTTCTATTTTTTCAGCAGGATGTTCTCAATGACGATATTCAATGAGTGTGATCTCTCAGATGGGAATTCGGGATGTTGGTGTGAGACTCGATGGAGTGTATATCTCGGACTAGTGTCATCTGGGATGACAGAGCTCGTGGATTGTGTTCTATTAGTTATGTACCAGTCACAAGAGATAGGATGGAACCTCATGAGGCTTGGTGCATGAATGAGTATATTTGGTTGTCCATGGTATATATGTGGGAATATACCTGAGCGGATGTTCATGATGTATGTATGGGAATACATATGAGTTGAGCTGACTGGTCATGTTTATCCAAGGATGGTCTCGAGATGGAGTTTCTCACTCGTTTGGGTACCCTCTCGTTGGGATGAGCTGACTGTTGCCTTTTAGTTGCATACTTTTATTTTTTGGGGTTTTTGGGGTGCCTATTGAGTATTTTTATACTCACCCCTGCATGGGATTTTCCCACACATTTTTGTGTCTTGTGCAGACCATAGGCCTTTCGACGGAGTCCCAGGAGGACCCGAAGCAGGTGGAGCTTTGTGAACGAGACTGACCAGGGTTTTACCGGAGTTGTGCCGAGGATCATACCAGTGGTTACTTTTGATAGTGATCCACTCCTTCTGAGTATGTTGGATGCTTTTTCAGTTTAATTTTGGTGGGACCTATATTTTTCCTTTTTGTACTTTTGTTGTACTCTGATTGTGGGTTAGATGTATGTATGAATTTATTTTCAATTTTTATATATATCTTTGCATTGTTGCATGGAGGTGTATGTGGGTGTGGGTATGTGTGTGTCTAGGTACCTTAGGCTAATGCCTCCCATGTGTGTGATAGCCTACTCGGTGCTAGTCACCAACCCCTGGCCTATTGGATGTGGGCTTGGGGAGTCACAGCTCGAGCCCCGTTTGGTCGGGGCGTGACAAGAAGAGATTGGTGAATGCTTTGGTTTTGGCCTTCCCTTCCCGAAATGGTGAGTTTGTCATCTACAATGATTCTTCATTGAAGGGACTTGGTTTCATTTTGATGCAGAATGATCAGGTAATTACTTATGATTCAAGACAACTAAAACCTTATGAGTTAAATTATCTCACACATGATTTGGAATTGGAAACTGTGGTTTTTCCTTTGAAAATTTGGAGGCATCATTTATACGAATCCAAATTTGAAATATATATTGACCTTAAAAGTCTGAAGTATATATTCACTCCAAAGGAACTAAACATGAGGTAGAGAAGATTACTTGAATTGATAAAGGATTATTATTTCACTATCAATTACCATCTGGGAAAAGAAAACAATGTGTCAGATGCCTTTAGTGAAAAACATCATGTATCATTAACTATGTTATGTTTGGAACATGATCCCTTTATTAATGATTGGATTAATTTTTTCATGGAAGTTGTTGGTGTAAGAAATACATCTATTTTGTTTCAGGTTTCAGTGTATTCATAATTATCAGACCGAATTAAGAAAGTGGATAAGGAAGACCGTGAGCTACAAGAAAAATATAGAGTTGGTTAAAATGGGTAGGTTGTGAGAATTTAACCTTGATAAATATTGTGTTTTAAGAATTTGAAAAAGGTTGTGTGTACCTTTTGATTCCTAGTTGAAGAAATATTTATTGCGTGAATCTCATAGTTCTCCATTTTTAGTTCATCTTGGAAATACTAATATGTATAGAGCTCTTCGAGAGTATTTTTGGTGGGATGGAATGAAAATAGATATTTCTGATTTTACCATGAAATGATTGACCTATAAAAAAGTTAATTTAGAGTGGAATTTTCTAAAGGGGATGCTTTAACCTTTTCCAATTTCAGATTGGAAATGGGAGAATGTATTCATGGAATTTTTTGTAGGACTACCTAAGACTTCTTGAGGTAACAATGTTGTTAGGGTTGTTGTTGATCGACTGAAAAAATCTGAATATTTTATTTCTATTCGAGATACAATGTATTTGGATCATATTTCTTGACAATACCTCAAAGATATTGTCAGGTTACATGGTGTTCCTCTTTCCATTGTATCTGACTGGGATACTAGGTTCACTTTTAATTTTTGGAAGGGCCTTCAGAAGTTGTTGGGAACCAAATTAAATTTCAGTATAGCTTTTAATCCTCAATTAGATGGATAGTTAGAATGAAAAATTTAGACTTCAGAGAATATTCTTGGAGCTTGTTCAAAGGACTACCAGGGAAGTTGGGATCAACATCTTTCTTTAGTTGATTTTTCTTATAATAATATTTTTCATTCCAATATATAGATTGTACCTTTTTTGGCATTGTATGGGAAGCAGTGTATAGCTCTAGATTTTTGGGATAAATTCAAGGAAACAAAGTTGATGGGACCATAATTAGTAGAGGAAGTGTCTAAGAAATTGAAGATGATCCAACAACACATGAGGACAACTTGGAGAAGGTAGAAAAGTTATGCAGACAAACAGAGGAATGAATTTACTTTCAAGGTAGGTGATCAAGTTTTCCTTATAATCTCACCATGGAAGAGTGTTATGCATTTTGGTGAGAAAGGAAAGCTAAGTCCAAAGTTTCTTGGACCTTATGAAATCCTGGAGAAGGTTGGAACAATCACCTACCAAGTAGATTTACCTCTGAGTTTATCTCAAGTACATAATTTTTTTCATGTTTTGATGTTGAAAAATTATGTGCTAAATTCATCTCATGTCTTGAGCCCAGAAGAAGTTCAGCTCGATGAGAACCTTTCTTATGAAGAGAAACCAATTCAGACTTTTGATTGAAGGGAAAAAGTATTTTGAAATAAGGCAATCCACCAGGTAAAGTTTTTATAGAGAAACCACATCTTTGAAGAAGCAACATGGGAATCTGAAAATTCTATGAGGGAAAGGTACCCTCACTTGTTTAATATATAAATAAAATTGTGAGGATACAATTTCTAGAAGTTGGGGATAATGTAACACCCCAATGTTTTCTAAAAATAAATTTAAATGCATGAAACTTTGTTTTAAGTAGATATTTATTACTATCCTTTAAACATCATTTTTCCGCTTCTATGATTTGAATTTTGAAAAATGGTCATCTAAAATTGTGATCAGTATGTTATTTGGAGTCTAATGAAACCAACTTGATTTTTCATGAATAGTAACATAACCATGTGAATAGTAATATGAATAGTATTATGATCTTAATGGATAGTAAATTTTATTATTATTTTATTTTCTTAAGGATTTAATATAATGACATCTTAGTAAATTTTTCAATGTGATATAAAAGCAGTTTATATTTAAAATTATCATTTTTTAATAAAGTGATTTTATTTAATAATTAAATTAATTATATTTATAAATTTATCTGCAAAAAATGGAGTTCATTTTTGAGTTTTATACATTCAAAAATGGTTAGGGGGAATTTTGGGATTTTTCTGAAATTCTTGAATTTTTGCTAAATAGTTAAATACACTAAAATATCGTATATTCAAATTATTAGTGAAATACAATATTTATGACATCATAAGTGATTTAATTCAACTTGGTTCGAACTAACATGTCATTATTACTATTTTTGGTCACATTAATCAAGACTATTTGTAGTCTTAAGAAAAAATATTAAAATAATATTAAAATAATGTAAAATACCGCCTCTCCTCTACTATAAATACCACCCTCATTCTTCACTTCCTACCACACCTCTCAAGACTTGAGCCTTACCTATATTCTATCAAATACTCCTCCTAGGTCTCTTCCATAGGTTCTAGAGATGCTGGTCTCACCAAAAGGCTAAAACCAAAGGACTTAATATGGATCTCAAGGAGAAGACATCAAGAGGTAAACATCCTCTTTTGTTTTCTTTATTTTCATTTCAATTTATTTTCTATTCTTCTTCTTTCCTCACCTCCCCTTATCCAAAAATAATGAGTGATATAGTATCTTAAATATTTTTTATTTCATCATTTTTATGTAAGATTCATCATTATACTTATTCTCCTCTCACACTTAAAAAAATTAAAACATCGTCTGTGATGTGTCGATTTAACAACATCATGGATGATGTGATTTCAATTTCTTTTACATCCTTCAACACTGGTCATGAAACCATTTATATGGTTGAAATAGATTATTTTTTTTATATCTTATATAAGGTTCTGAAATCATTTTTTACCCATTTTATTAATTTATAAAACAAAATGAGTTCTTTATGATCGAAGAATTACCAAAATGACCTAAAAAAATATCAATAATGTTTTAACATATGAATCATCCTCATGTAAGAATTAAAAATGATTAATGGTATAATTTATGGTTTCATAAATATTTAAATACCATTCTATTAAAATTCAAGAGTTTCACTTCTAATCGAGAAGAATATCCATCATGAACTGATCCTGTAAATCATGTAAAGAATGCACCAAAAACAATAGAAGGAACAAAATACTAATAATTAAAAGGTGAAATGAGGTTATAAAATGACCATATAAGATTTTATAAACATAAAAAAATTTCTGTAAAATATTAATAATACTCTTTTAACCATTATACAAGAGGTTTAAATGAGTTTTAATTAAGACAAACCTGAGGTAAGGGATCCTCTCTTTCTCACTTTTATTCAAGAATCGCCCCTATGTTATGATCTTTAACGTTTAATTCCTATTGATGGTGTATGTTTTCAAACCTCACACATACTTCCCTTATGATACATTCATGATGAGATACCCCATTTCTATCTCATTAATCCCTCCCATGTACATCCATTACCATGACAAAATTTCATATGGCAATTCATAACTCGATTTCCATTCTTGGGGTTAACATTCTACATCATTATTTATGTGGTATTAAATTTTTTTGTAATATTAATTTTTTTTTATTATGATTAATTATGTTGATTTACAGTGTATATATATATATATATTCCATCCACACTATTAAGTCTCACTTCAGTTATATGATATTTATAAGGGACTTTTCTTTTAAAAAACTCGTTTAAATTTATGTTTTGCGAAATTAAAAAGCAATGTATTTATGAAATTATTCATGAAATATTATTGTGTTATGGTTCTTGGGGTTTTTTTATGATGAAGGGTGGGACCTATATTTCTCTCTAATTCATTTGGTATGTGTAAGTTTTAGGTCGGTCGTATGGTCACTCCAAGTATAACTGTAGAGACCCAAAACTTGACATATATAGACATTAAATTACTCTTGCGGAATATCTAATACATAACAAAAATAGACACCAAAGGACCATAACAGTTTAATGTCTTTGGAAACTTGGAATATAAACTTCTAATCATATTGAAAGATCTTCAACATCTCCCATAATGATCTTCCCCTTTTTGTTTCCTTACCTAAAACCTTTCTTTTTATCTTGGGGGAAAGGAAAACATAAAAATGGTGAGCTCAAATGCTCAGTAAGGGTAAGCATGTAGAAAATAAAACAAACCATATATATTTGAACTAAAAAACATGAACATAATGTTTAAACATCAAGATCTTGAGAAAATACATAAAACATGGCAGTACGTAAGGCATATATCATAATGGAACATCAATAATGATAAAATAGCATGGGAATAAAACTTTTAACTGTGACAAAACATTAAGCACATGATATGATTTCCATAGTAGCCAAGGCATTGCTGCCAAGACCATCTTAGTAGACAAAGTCCCTTACTGAACCGTGTTTACTTGTCATTCCAGCCCTGTATTACTGAACTGGATTTACTTGCCTTTTCATCCATGTCTATCTCATGAGATATAAATATTTACCCAATTAATTGTAGGGACATATAGGTCCCACCCATCTCATATTGAAATCATTCTTACGTGTGCCACAAAAAAATCATAAATCATTCATCATAACCCAAATAATAAATTGGGTTTCATAAACATCATTCCATCATAAAATAATCCATATAAAACAAATAGATATCATTTAATCATAAGAAAAGTGAAACCACATAAATCATAGATACATTATACTTGAAATATACACATATGAAATAATGTCGTCTTAGATGGAAAATGGTTTTGATAAAGCACTTGAAATGAATTCTTGAGGAAAATATCCTTTCTTCTTGAAAATCATTTTATTTTCACAAAATTCCATTCAATTTTAAAAGAAAATTATTTTTTTGAAAATAGTCATGAAATCTTGTAGAGTAAGCTTCATGAAAATAAGGCATTATGAAACCATAAAAAACTGTTCCTGTCGTATAAGATAAAAAAACAATCTTCTCATACTTTTTCCGGAAAAGTCAAAAAGTACCTCATATGGTAAACAAAAAAAATATTCCTTACATACCATGTAGTAAAAGTAAAAAATGGGTAAAAAGGACTTTAATCATACATGAAAACATTTTTATAAAAATTTTACATGGATGATAAATATAACCCCAGTAAATACTTACGTATAAGCAATCTCGGAATGAAAACAATTGAGATTGCAACATTATCCCTTACCTTAGGTCTAATATGCTTTGTACGTATCCAAACCTCCTGTATAATGATTTAAATAATTTCATTGACTTATTAAAGAATCATATTAATTGTTATGATATCATATATGGTTCACTTATTACTTTATATTACTCGTTCTTTTGTAAATCCATGTTAAAGCAGTGTTTTGGGTAAAATCGTTTCATTTATCGTACGTGTTTCGACTTGTTGTTCTTGATATTATTACTTATATATTGATTTCCTTAATTTCAGAATGTAAAACATGATTTATATATAATAAATATTCCGCATATACATATATATGATAGATTGATAAATGGAATGAAATACACCGTTCATGGAGACGGTAGGCCGTACGTATGCATGAACGCTATTTTCGTTTCCTTATTGAATTGAATGGAATTAAATAGATGAAATAAATATATATATACATAAATCCAGTAGAATTATTATGTCATATATTTCATTATTATTCATTATATATACTTTATAATCATTCATGAATGGTTAACATGGAGAATGAATCTTATCGCGTTCGTGGAGACCGTAGTCCGTACGTAAGCATGAGCGATGATATCGTTCCCATGATCGTGGAATTGTATTAAAGTGTATGTATACTATTTCATAATCAATATCAATTTAAAATAATCACATATAGTTATTCTTTACACCATTATACCCATCCAAGTAAGGTGGTGGTGGAAAACAGATTACACCACAGCGTGGAGACGGTATTCCGTACGTACGCACGCATGGTGATTTCATTTTCTGTAGGATGGATAGAAGGTGGAATAGGGTTGTTTCATATTTATAATAACATATCAGTATATGAGTGATACTAACTTTATTACTTCATAATTAATCAACTAAATAAGAGGAAGTAGAATAAGAAATAAATTTTGAATAATCGGTAACAGATATTACCTCTTCTTCGACATGCCTCTTTGAAACCTCCTCTTAGGGCACTAAAATTGGTCTTTGAAGAAGACCATGACCTATAGAATATTTATAGAGAAGTTTAGAAGGTAAATGGTCAGGGTTTGGACAAGCTTGAAGGCTCAAAGTTGTGTAAAGATGAGAGGGAGGAGGTTCCCTTTTATAAGGGAGGAGAGGGGAACCTTTGCAATCCTCAAAAATATTAGTTTAATATAAATTCAAACCAACATAAAAACCTCATAAATTGACTCAATTCGAATATTAAATGAGATAGGGTTTTAATATCATCAAAAAATAAAATTTAGACATGTTTTGATCTTATTTTAAACCTTATCATTTTGATTTATCCTTATTTAATCTATTTAATTTTATTTGTGGTAATAAAATTCTAAATTTTAAATGGTTATAAATAATCACTTATGTGCTGTTAATTTTACATAATTGGATAGTTTATGACATTGTAGACTATAAATTTCAATTTATAATTTTTAAATATTTTTTTCATTTTTAAACAATTTAATAATATGATATTTTTATAAAATAACAATAGTGTCAATTTTGACACTATTTATTTATTTAAATTTAAATAAAATCCACACAGAGGATATATTCGAAATAAAATATTTAATAGGTTACTAACATGTCTTATTCATCTATAAAATTAGTGGATCACATTAAATAGTTCATATAATATTTATTTTACTATTTGTAAAACCATTTATTTGATACTTCTGTTAATAAAATAATTTCTATAACATTTTTATATAATTATTAAATATACTTATTTGTTTCATAAAAATTAAAAATAAAATACTA
The DNA here is from genome assembly GCA_963277665.1 of Viscum album. Lineage (NCBI taxonomy): Eukaryota > Viridiplantae > Streptophyta > Magnoliopsida > Santalales > Viscaceae > Viscum > Viscum album. The sequence goes on from OY728121.1 coordinate 683,529,717, forward strand.
GGATGAATATAAATCTTATAGATTTCATAAGAATACTTTTATTCGGATTTATATTCTAAAACACCCAACTTTTAAAATGTAATATTTATTAAATTATGAAGGTGATAACTTTGAAATCATTTAAAATAAAATAATATAAGTGTCATAATCACTTTTGTAAGACTCCAAACAGTCATATATTCGGTCATTGGATTCTTATGGTGTATATATACACTACCAATAAGTTTTGGTCAGGTTTTTGAGCCTTTTAAGGTAATTAAATATCTCTTAAAAATTATAAATAAATTACCATGATAAAGAAAAAAAAATTATCTTTCAAATGAGTATTTATAACCGAATTTATATTCTGTATAAACTTATATTAAAAATACTTTAATTATTAAAGTTGAGTGAGCCATATTTCACTTTTCTTTAAATAAAATAAACTAAAGGTCTTAATCACCTCCAAGTGGGTTCTAATGGATTCCATTTCAACCCAAATATGCCTTAGGACGAAATATAAGGATCCAATTATATTAAGACAAGTGTTAGGATAATTTTATAATATTATATTTACCCTTAATTACCCGATTTACCTTTTACTATAGTAAATAAAATTTATCGTAGTTACTATTCATAATGCCCAAAAATAAAAAGTAGCCTATTAACATAATTTGGACCCACTGATTCCAAACATGGAATCCATTTTTCCAAATTCAATACACAAAATTTGTAGAAATTAATTTAAAATTAATCTCGTTGTTAAGAAAATGAGTTTTAAAAGTTAAAACACTGCAAAAGATTGAAATGGTTTTACATATGAATTCAATGTAAAATCAATGATAATGAAATACATTATATTAAATGGTAAAAATATATTCTATTTATAATTTAAAACCATTCAATATTATAATTTAACCATATAAATTATTACGATGAAAAAAGTTGTTTTTAATTAAAATATAGCGTGTTTTTACTATTAATTAAAATATGAAAGTTATCAGAAAAATATAAAAACTTTATCCAATGTAAATTTTTATATCATTATTCAAAAGAAGAAGTTTATTTTGTAAAATTTAACTTATAAACTTGTCGAAAATTATATTTAAAATGGGTACGCCATCAAAAGGCGGCAAAACTGCATTTTTTGAAAAATACTTATTTTACCCGAAAAATTTATTTTGTTCTCATACCATGTTCTATAAAATGTGTAAGATGTATTATAATGTCATAAATTTCTAAATTTATTTACTAATATTCATAAAGGCTAGTTTATAATGATATTATAACCATATATCGTTATTTAGTGAAACTCGATATTGCGTACAACACACGCTATCGAGGAAGGTTGTGATTGCGTGTAATGCAAGCCAAGTCAGGGTTGCGTGTAGTGCAAGACTCCTTTGTTATTTCATATAACAAAATCCAACCATATTTCATTTATACATTGAATATATATATATATACACACACACTCAATGTTGCGTAGAATAACTACTATCAAACAGACTTGAAATTGTGTGTAACATGATCCAAGATTAGTGTTGCGTATACTGCAAGATAATACAGTGTTACGTATAGTTCAAGATAATCTTGGTGTAGCGTACAACATAAGATATGAAAGAAATTAAAAAGAATATATCCTATAAAATCTCAGGTTGTTACATTCTACCCCCCTTAAAATGAATTTCGCCCTCAAAATTCGTCGGGGTTATAAATCATTTACTATTCATGGAAACCCACATTGTAAAAAGGAATACTAAAAAATAATTTTAAAAACTAAAGTATTAAATGTAACGATTACCAAAAGTAACTAATTACTGGGTTTTCATATAGGAGAACATAGGTGAAAATATGGATATGGAAGAAAAATCTAACGATCATGTTCTGATGGAGAGTGGTAGAGAATATGACTATGAAAAAGCCAACAGTCACAAAGTCATAAATTTGTGATGTTCTAAGGTACCATCTGATTCATCTGATATGAGGGCACTATGAAAACATTTTTTTTGGTTTTCAAGGTTATTTCCATAATGTTGAAAAAATTTTGAATCAAAAGAAATAATTACTTGATTTTGGTACAATCTCACCGTTGTTCGTGCCTTGAACAATTTCCACTTCATCAATTAAAGAAATGAAGCTGAATTTTTCATTCATGAAGTGTTAGAAGATCATGTGATAGAATTATGAGTCATTTGATCTATTTCAAACAAAAGGTTAGAAAAAGTTTTCAAATATGCATAAGTCCATCTGTGGTGTGGTTAATCGTATATGATTCCAAAAATGGACTTATACTTCATCTATAATACCACTTAATAAAATAAAACTAGTGTATACTAACAAAGGACTTCCTATAGGCCATTGGTAGGAGATAAAGCCATGTCGCACTTTGGTTCTGGGTTCAATTCCCGCAACCTTGTCTGACGCGACGGGTTGTCTCTCATCCTGTAGGTTGTCCTTTTTCTAAAACTACATTATTATAACATCCCATCAATAATATTGAAAAAAATTTCTAGCCTTAGACAATACTAATTTATGTCCAACATAATCCATTACAATCTTTAGGCTTATCCAAAATACTTATGTCTAAGCTCATAGTATAAAGAAAACAATTACTAGAAATGTCATCTACCGAGAATGTGAATACCATCATTTATCTCCCATATATCATACGATATATCTTGTTGGTCACATTCTAAACATGTGAATACCTTAATCATGTATTCTATTGAAAAATTAATACCCTTTGAACCTTAGTGAAAACATCAATGCTGTCAAAAGTTAACTCTTTCCACATACCAAAATCCAAAAATTTCGATATACTCAAACCATGATATCACTTTGTCCTTATATCATTCATGAGCTCATGAATACTATCATACATATTATTTTCTCCTTATCCCTTCATTATGTGCATATCATCTACTATCCAAAAATATTCGAATAACCTTTCATGGTTACTGGTACCATTCAACATATACTATCAAATACTTAGGAAAAAATAGTGTAACAATCCTTAGATGTGTCTTTATTCCATAGTACCATTACCTATACAACATAACTCTTGATAAACATATATCATTCCACTACCTTCTTAAACCATCAACCGAGCTTCATCATTGTATTCCTCAACACTTCTTTCATCTCATATACCATTTGTAGTCTCTTCATCATCATCAACATAAATACTACCCATACGACCATGCTGGTTCTCTTCATGAGATTTTCCCTTCGGGAATTGGTTTTCATAATGCCCATACATTCCACATTTAAAACAATTAACCATTGTTGATGTCTTAGCAATACCATTATCCTTGTCCATGGTGTTAACTAAACATTTTCCTTTACAATTACTAGCTTTGTGTCCATCTTTTCCACACCCAAAGCATCTTCCAGTTTCTTTGAAACATTCCCCTTTATGTCTCTCCCCACATGACTTACATGAGGGAAATTGAACTTTCTTTCCTCTATGATCATCATGAAACTCCATCTTTCTCTTATTAGCTGAGTCAGGAATCTTACCAAAGTTTAGATTATTGATCATATTATGAGATTGATGATTAGGCATAATAACGATGTTTCGCCTTCCAAATTCCATTTCATTTGGTAGCTTATGAAGAATATCATTCCATTGTCCATCATATTCTCCATTATCGTGAATCCTCTTGTTTCCATCCATTTTATAAAACCCAAAAAGAATATTGTGAGAGGAAAAAATCATTCTAGGAAAACAACATAATAAAGGAGTACCTTCAATATCTAATATCTTATTTTTAATTCTAATATGGTTTCTGTAATTCTAAGACTATAACCTATACTTATACTTAACCTTAGGAACATCCCTAGACATACCTTAGAAATACCTCTAGGGATCTCACTAATGTTTTCGCATCCTAGTTTCCAAAGGTTAACTAAACCTTTCCTCTGATACCAACTATAGAGACCCAAAGCTTGACGTACATAGACATTACATTACTCTTGCAGAATATCTAATACATAACAAAAATAGACACCAAAGGACCATAATAGTTTAGTGTCTTTGGAAACTTGGAATATAAAATTTTAATCATGTTGAAAGATCTTCAACATCTCCCAAAACAATCTTCCCCTTTTTTTCCTTACCTAAAACCTTTCTTTTAATCCTGGGGGAAAGGAAAACATAAAAAGGGTGAGCTCAAATTCTCATTAAGGGTAATCATGGAGAAAATAAAACAAACCATATATATTTGAACTTAAAAACATTAACATAATGTTTAAACATCAAGATCTTGAGAAATGACATAAAACATGGTAGTACGTAAGGAATAGATCATAATGGAACATCAATCATGATAAAATAGCATGGTAATAAAACTTGTAATTGTGGAAAAACATTAAGCACGTGATATGATTTCGATAGTAGCCAAGGCATTGTTGCCAATACCATCTTAGTGGACAAAGTCCCTTATTGAACTGGGTTTACGTGTCGTTCCAGCCCTGTATTATTGAACCGGATTTACTTTCCATTTTAACCATGTCTATCTCATGAGATATAAATCTTTACCCAATTCATTGGAGGGAGATATAGGTCCCACCCATCTCATATTGAAATCATTCTTACGTGTTCCACAAAAAAAATCATAAATCATTCATCATAACCCAAAGAATAAATTGGGTCTCATAAACACCATTCCATCATAACATAATCCATATAAAACAAATGGATATCATATCATCATAAGAAAAGTGAAACCATATAAATCATAGAGACATTATACTTGAAATATACACATATGAAATAATGTCATCTTCAATGGAAAATTGTTTTGATAAAGCACCTGAAATGAATTCTTGAGGAAAATATCCTTTCTTCTTGAAAATCATTTTATTTTCACAAAATGTCATTCAATTTTAAAAGAAAAGGATTTTTTTTTAAAATAGTCATGAAATCTTGTACAGTAATCTTCATGAAAATAAGGCGTTATGAAACCGTAAAAATCCGTTCGTGTCGTATAAGTTAAAAAACATTTTTCTCGTACTTTTTCCGGAAAAGTCAAAAAGTACCTCGTATGGTAAACAAAAAAAATATTCCTTACATACCATGCAGTAAAAGTCAAAAATTGGTAAAAATTACTTTAAACAAACATGAAAACATTTTTATAAAACTTGGACATGGATGATAAATATAACCCCAGTAAATGCTTATGTATAAGCAATCTTGGATAGAAAACAATTAGGATTGTAACATTATCCCTTACCTTAGGTCTGATATGCTTTGTACGTATCCGAACCTCATGTATAATGATTTAAATAATGTCATTGACTTATTACAGAATCATATTCATTGTTATGATATCATATATGGTTCACTTATTACTTTATATTACTCGTTCTTCTGTAAATCCATGTTAAAGCAGCATTTTGGGTAAAATCGTTTCATTTATCGTACGTGTTTAGACTTGCTGTTCTTGATATTATTACTTATATCATGATTTACTTAATTTCATAATGTAAAACATGATTTATATATAATAAATATTCAGCATATACATATATATGATATATTGATAAATGGAATGAAATACACCGTTCCGGGAGACGGTAGGTCGTACGTACGCATGAACGTTGTTTTTGTTTCTTTATTGAATTGAATGGAATTAAATAGATGACATAAATATATATATATATACATAAATCCAGTAGAATTATTATGTCATATATTTCATTATTATTCATTATATATATACTTTATAATCATTCATGAATGGTTAACATGAAGAATGAATCTTATCGCGTTCGTGGAGATGGTAGTTCGTACGTACGCACGAGCGATGATATCGTTACCATGATCATGTAATTTTATTGAAGTGTATGTATACTATTTAAGAAAAAATATCACTTTAAAATAATCACATATAGTTATTCTTTACACCATTATACCCATACAAGTAAGTTGGTGGTGGAAAACAGATTACACCACGGCGTGGAGAAGGTATTCCATACGTACGCACGTGCGGTGATTTCATTTTCCATAGGATGGATAGAAGGTGGAATAGGGTTTTCTTCATATTTATAATAACATATCAGTATATTAGTGATAATGATGTTATTACATCATAATTAAACAACTAAATACGAGGAAGTAGAATATGTCATAAATTTGAAAGAATTGGTAACGGATATTACCTCTTCTTCGACAAGCCTCTTTGAAACATCCTCTTAGGGAACTAAAATTCATCTTTTAAGAAGACCAGGACCTCTAAAATATTTATAGTAAAGTTGAGAAGGGAAATGGGAAGGGGTTTTCTAAGATTCAAGGCTCAAAGTTCTGTAAATATGAGAGGGAGGATGTGCCTTTTATAAGGGAGGAGAGGGGCTCCTTTGGAATCTTCAAAAATATTAGTTTAATATAAATTCAAACCCCACATAAAAACCTCCTAAAATGACTCAATTTAAATATTAGATGAGATAAGGTTGTAATTGCATCAACAAATCAAATTTAGATATGTTTTGATGTTATTTTAAACCTTATAATTTTGATTTATCTTTATTTAATCTATTTAATTTTATTTGTTGTGATAAAATTATAAATTTTAAATGGTTATAAATAATCACTTAGGTGTTGTAAATTTTCCATAATTGGATACTTTATGAAATTGGAGACTATATAAATTTCAATTTATAATTTTTAAATATTTTTTTCATTTTAAAACAATTTAATAATATGTTATTTTTATAAAATAACAGTAGTGTCAATTATGAAACTATTCATTTATTTGAATTTAAATAAAATCCACACAGAGTATATATTCGAACTAAAATATTTAATAGGTTACTAACATGTCATATTAATCTAGAAAATTAGTGGATAACATTAAATAGTTCATATAATATTTATTTTACTATTTGTAAAACCATTTATTTGATACTTCTATTAATAAAATAATTTCTACAACATTTTTGTATAATTATTAAATATACTTATTTGTTGCATAAAAATTAAAAATAAAATACTATGATGAAGATAAATCTTATATATTTCATAATAATACTTTTAGTCGGATTTATATTCTAAAACACCCAACTTCTAAAATGTTATATTTATTAAATTTTGAAGGTGACAACTTTGACATCATTTAAAATAAAACAATATAAGTGTCATAATAACTTTTATAAGACTCTAAACGGTCATATATTCGGTCATTGGATGCTTATGGTGTATAAATACACTACCAATAAGTTTTTTTCAGGTTTTTGAGCCTTTTAATGGGTATTATTATTTCAATAAAAACTATATTACTTATTTTTCACTAAATAAATAATTTCCGCATCATTAATGTATAAGCTATTAAGGTAATTAAATATCTCTTAAAAATTATAAATAAATTAACATGATAAATAAAAAAATTTATCATTCAAATGAGTATTTATAACAGAATTTATATTCTGTATAAAGTTATATTAAAAATACTTTAATTATTAAAGTTGAGTGAGACATATTTCACTTTCCTTTAAATAAAATAAACTAAAGGTCTTAATAACCTCCAAGTGGTATAAAATGGATTCTATTTCGACCCAAATATACCTTAGGACGAAATATAAGCATCCAATTATATTAATACAAGTGTTAGGGTAATTTTATAATATTATATTTACCCTTAATTACCCGATTTACCTTTTACTATGGTAAATAAAATTTACTGTAGTTACTATTCATAATGCCCAAAAATAAAACGTATCCTATTAACATAATTTGTACTCACTGATTAAAAATATGGAATCCATTTTTCTAAATTCAATACACAAAAGTTGCAGAAATTAATTTAAAATTAATCCTGTTGTTAAGAAAATGAGTTTTAAAAGTTAAAACACTGCAAAAGATTAAAATGCTTTTACCTATGAATTCAATGTAAAATCAATGATAATGACATAAATTATATTAAATGGTAAAAATTTATTCTATTTATACTTTAAAACCATTAAATTTTATAATTTAACCATATAAATTATTACGATGAAAAAAGTTGTTTTTAATTAAAATATAGCGTGTTTTTACTATTCATTAAAATATGAAAGTTATCAGAAAAATTTCAAAAATTTGTCCAATGTAAATTTTTATATCCTGATTCAAAATAAGAAGTTTGTTTTATAAAATTTAACTTATAAACTTGTCAAAAATTATATTTAAAATGGGTGCGCCATCAAAAGGCGGCAAAACTGCATTTTTTTAAAAATACATATTTTACCCGAAAAAATTATTTTGTTCTCATACCATGTTCTATAAAATGTGTAAGATGAATTATAATGTCATAAAATTCAAAATTTATTTACTAATATTCATAACGGCTAGTTTATAATAATATTATAACCATATATCGTTGTTTAGTGAAACCAGGTATTGCGTACAACACACGCTATCGAGGAAGGTTGTGGTTGCGTGTAATGCAAGCCAAGTCAGGGTTACGTTTAGTGAAAGACTCATTTGTTGTTTCATATAACAAAATCCAACCATATTTCATTTATACATTGAATATATATATATATATATACTCAATGTTGCGTAGAATAACTACTATCAAACAAACTTGAAATTGTGTGTAACACGATCCAAGATTAGTGTTGCCTATACTGCAAGATAATACGGTGTTGCGTATAGTGAAAGATAATCTTTTTGTTGCGTAAAAAATAATATATGAAAGAAATTAAAAAGAATATATCTTATAAAATCTAGGGTTGTTACAGTAACTGTGATGGTTACATAAATTATAAGGTAGTCGTGAGGGTTACAAATTATAGGGTAGTTGAGAGGGTTATAAGATTATGTATGTGATGTCCCAAGATAACTTTATAGTACTATTTATGTTCTTATGTTTGTGTTAATCTTGTGGAAATATCATGTTTCACAAAGTTAGTATATATATATGACAAGTATGTCTTTGGAAAATGATTTCATACGTTACAAACTTCATCGACTAATGCGTTATTTTCTCCTTTTTATATCCATTACTAAGAATTTTATGCTCATCCAAAGTTTTTAAATAATTTTCGCAGGTTATAAGTATTTCTAGGAAAAATAAGGAATAAAAGTTAAATGTTTAAATAATTTTCAAATAAATAATTTTTTATTTGAAGAGTTTTATATTTTGGAATAAATGAATAATATTTTTATGGTATCCACTCTATATTAATGCTTAATGTTATGAATTTATAATGTACCAATTCTCTAAATATCTACACTTCAAAAGATCCTCAATGCGAAAGGAATTTATTTCTTGACTAAATTCAAGATTATGTAATGTAATAAGTCCAGGTCCTTATAATAACAAGGGAACCTGAAAATCATATCATGTGAGGGAGTTCTAGGGTAATAACCAAGGTAACGTAGATCTCATGGAATGCTAACTCAATAGTATCTAATTCTATCTAAGGGGTAAGAGTGTAATACAAGGCGTAATTCAAGGCATTCCACAATAAGTCGACAACCGAGTCTAAGGTGATCGATCAAGGTAAAATAGGGATAAGTAAGGACAGGGCCCCTATGGGCTTTTACCATGGAACCTGCTAGTCAATTCTAGATCGAAGGAGTGTATTCGAGGTGTCATGTAATAATTTAAAGGACCTTATGGTAGTATAATGAGCATCCAAGGAATAGAAAATAACCAGAGTCTAGGTGGGTTTCAACCAAAGAAAACTGCATCCTTGAATTGGAATGGGGTTCCCGAGAACTGATGTCTTCTCCTCTCAAATTCTCAAGAGAGATTGATTCAGTCCATGCCTATTTGTTATTGTATTCATTTAATCATTCATTAGGTTCAAGACATGTATCACATTAGTTTGGATAGGCCAAGTAGTATTGAAACCATTTAATCAAGTCCTAATTAACCATTAAGGCGTATTTAGTTATTGTGGTTCACTATGCTACCTACCATCAATATGGAAAGGGGTGCTACAGACATCTAACATTTATTCAATATCATTTATTAAGGACAAGTTATATACTTATTATACTTCCCATTCACATTTGACATTTAATAATAAAACTTAGGTGGGTTTAGTGTTGATAATACATGGTATAATCCATTATGAAATTCTCATTAATAATAATCCATTTATTATAAGAAGGATCACCATTAGGAAGGTAAAGAAAGGGCATACCCGAACAGTGGATCAAACATTCCAAAACACTAAAACTAAAAAATGCCATAACCTTTGACATGGAGTGGATTGAGTTGTGGGTGTAACTGCTAACAACTAATCGCATATTTGGAAAGATCATAATCATACAATCCTAACAAGAATAATATTGGCATATAAATTTAAGAGACAGTTCTTGATGAAATTAGAGGGCCCCACACAGATATTACAAAATCAATAAACTTTATGGATTAGTTATAGACCACCCACCTTAGGGTTGTACGACTCCCCTACTCCAGTATCGTCCCTAGATTTTCCTTGGATCAGAGTAGATCTAAGAAAAGGTGAAAATGCTCATATAATGATATCTAGGTCGAGAGAAAGAGAGAATAATAACGACTAAATAGGACTTGAGTACTTACAGTCGTGTATCCAATGTGATGAACGGAAGCTCTATTAGATATCGGACAAAGGAGATCTCTTGATCCCTAGCTTTGGCCTTCAAAAAACTCCAAATGGGTGAAAAGGGAGGAAAGTCCTACTGGTTTACGAGTTGGTAAAGAATATGGGAGTAAATAGATCATTAAGTTCATTTTAAACATTTTACCCAGAGTTTTAGCATGTGCATGGTTTGTCTGCATGGTTTGTCAAACCATGCACAAACCATGTGAGATGGTTCTGCCCGAAATAACATCCTTTTTATGTTTTGATCAAATTGTGTGCAAACCATGCATGAGTACTTGGGAAAAAGGGGTGCTCACATCGTTATGCCACACGGTCGTGCACTAACTGTGAGAGGTGGATTTTTCGGAAAAAACATAATCTGCGTGATTTTCAAAATCATTTGGAATTTGTGCAAGGTTTACTCTAAATTTTTCACCAAGCTTGTTTTTTCCAAAAAGATGGATTTCTAGCTCCTAATTTTCCTCGGAAACCCCAAATACCATTTCTAACCCCTTAGTAATCCACATTAGGTCCAAGGTAAATATATAGACCAAAAATTAAAGGATCTATACATGAGCAAAAAACTAGGTTCTTATAGTCTTCCCCCCTTAAAATAACTCTCCCCTGAGTACTCCTTCCAAGGGTAAAGAAACACTACCTGAGAACAACTATGACCATCGGGCACATACATTAGCTTCCCTCTCCAAAGTCTCATCCTATACTCAGTTGTGATGCCATAGCACCCATATGAGAGGGTCAGACTTTCCTCAAAGAGGTTTTATGCTTCGGTCAATAATGTGCATTGGATACTCCTCAAAGGTATCATCAGCATATAACTCAACTTCCTCGAGATCAAAAGTATGTGACGGGTCGGCATGATATTGGTGAATCTATGAGACTTGAAATACTTCATTCATGGAATGGTACTTGTGAGGTAGTAGTAACCGATAGGCTACCGTCCTGAATCTCTCTATGATCTCTAATATCCTGACGTAACGAGGTGACAACTATCCCTGCTTCTGTAACCATTTATTCCCTAGCCTGAGAAATACTTGAAGAAAAACATGATCTTAAACCTCAAACTCAAGTGTTCATTGATGACGATCTACATAAGATTTATGTCTAGACTAAGTAGTAGTCATATGATTTCTGATTAGCTAAACCTGTTATGAAGTCTCCTGAACAAGAGGAGGACCTAGTAGGGATGCCTCACCAACCTCTAGCCAGCCCAAGGGTGAACGACATAGCCTACCATATAAGGAATCAAAAGGATCCATCTGAATCAGTGCTTGAAAATTTATTATTATAAGAGAACTCAATAAAAGAGATATGCTTCTCCCAAGAACTTTCAAAATCAAGGACACATACTCAGAGAATATACTCTAGAACTTGTATTATCCATTCTGATTTTCCATCAGTCTGAGGGTGAAAATTTGTTCTTAGAAGCACCTGAGTTCTCATAGCTTTCTATAAACATTTCTAGAACTGTGAAGTGAAATGAGAATCCCTATCTGAAATGATATTATGTGGAACCTGGTTTAGTCATACGATCTCATGGACATGTAGTCTTCCTAGCTCATCAACTAAGAAAGTCTATTAAATAGGAATGAAGTGGGATTATTTTGTTAGTCGGTCAATGAATACCCATATAGCATCGCTACTCCTCGATGACCTAGGTAATCCAAATACGAGATCCATAGAAACATCTTCCCATTTCCATTCTAGGACTGGAAGCATCTATAGCAAGACTGTGGGTCTCTAGTGCTCCACCTTTACCTGCTGATAGGTGGAACACCAAGTGATAAAGCCTGTAATATAACATTTCATTCTAGGACACAAATACTAGTATTGCATATCTCGACAAATCTTCTAGGCGCCTGGATGAACTACCCACTAAGAAGTGTGGGACTCCCTGATCAACTCCTCTCTCATATCTGTGGGAACCCATACATGTCCACATACACGTAAGATATCAGCTCTATCCATAGACAAATTCGGAGGTGGGTTATATCCTTCTATACTCTCACATAGAACCAAACCTTCAGGATCTAAAAACATCCTACTCTTCACCTTATCAAGGAGTGAAGAGGTAGCTATTAAGGTTGAGAGGTAAGACTTCTCATGACTATCATGAAACTCCAGATGAAGTTCGGAAAATAGGGCCATTAACTTCCATTCATCACTGGATTCCTAAAAAAACTACATTTTAATTTTCTAACATAGTTCATCAGTGACCAAATTTCCTTTTCCATGTGTATAAGAAAGCTCAGAAACAAAGGATTGTAGATATTTGACCCATCTCCACTATCTAATGTTCAATTATTGCTGGGAAAAGATATATTTGAGGATCTTGTGGTCCTCGTAAACAAAAAATCACTCACCTAACAGATAATGTCTCTAGAAACGTAAGTCATGGAAAATTGTTGCTAGCTAACGGTCATGTGTCAGGTAATTTCTCTCATGAGGCCTCAACTGGTGAGATATGTACGCAATGAATTTTTCTTCCTGCATCAGTACTTCTCTTAGGTCAATTCCTGATTCATCATAGAAGATGGTTTAACTTATACCTAGGTCAGGAAGAATTAGAATAGGTGATAATACAAGACTCCCTTTTCGGTCATGGAAGGATTTCCCACATGCTTCTCACCATGTGAACTTGACGCCTTTATTTTTAAGACCAGTAAGAGGTGAAGAAAGATTTGATAATTCTTGTATGAAACACTTGTAATATCCAGCCAGCCCTAAGAAACTCTTTATATAAAACATGTTCTTGGGCTACTCTTAGAAAACTAAAACACTAAACCTTTTAGAGTCAACAAATACACCTGATTCTGAAATAATATGACCCAAGAAGTGGACCTTGTTGATCTATAAGTGGAACTTAGCAAGATTGGAATAAATCTGATGCTCCCTCGATGTACTCAGAATGATCAAAATATGTTTCTAATGGTTTCTACAAGTACGATGATACACTAAGATATCATCCAAAAAGACCAAGAAAAAAGAGTCAAAATAGGGGTGGAAACCCTATTCATCAAATCCATGAAAATAGAAGGCACGTTTGTATGACTGAATTTAATAACAAGGTACTCATACAGACTATACCTGCAATGAAAAGTTGTACGAGTTATGTATAATGGTCTGACTCACACTCGATGATAACCTAATCTCAGGTTGATCTTAGAGAAGACCTTTACTCCTCAGATCTATTAAAAAATATCATCTATTCGAGGAAGTGGATACTGGTTCTTGATCATAAGCTAGTTCAACCTTCTGTAATCCCCACACAAATGAAGAGTTCCATCTTTCTTCTTAGTGAAAAGTACGGGTGAACCCCAAGAGGATGTATTTGTCCGTATAAAACCTTTTTCCTCTAGATCCTCTAACTACCTCTTAAGTTCCTTGACTTTAGTATGTTTCATCCTGTAAGGAGGAATGGACACTAGATATTCTCCTAGAATAAGCTCAATTGTAAACTCTACCTATCTCTTAGGAGGTAATCCGGAAAAGTCATCGGGAAAGACATCCCTGAAATGATCCACTACTAGAGGGAAAATAGCTTGATGTAAGCCCAAATCTTCCATGAATTCATTTTCAATCTGGGCGGTCACTCCACCTATCCCTTGATACTCTGGTGCTACTCTACCAGCCTGGACATCCCACTCACCCTTATATAGGTAACTGTTTCCCTCTAGTTTTGTAAATGATACCCTGAGGTGATACCAGTCTACAAAAAACATGATAGTGAACCAACCAGTCCATCCCAATAATGACATCGAAGCTCATGACCTCAAGAATAAAGTGTTTCCATAAGAAAGGGTAACTGGTTAACTCAAGGGGATAGTCTCTTGACTGTCATATTCCCCTGGTTCGTAACCCTAATGGAATATCTAGGGTCATTACACCATTGTGATATGGTAACTCCAGTCTGAGGCTTTCCATGATAAATATGAAAATGAAATCATTTGAATCACATGTATCAAACAAATCAGAGAAAATAGTGGGGGATACCAGAATAATACCTCATATTGTAGATGGTCCCATAGCCTAATCCTTGGGTATCGTCTCTAAATAATGAAACTAACCTAATCTACGGCCCTATGCAACCGATTGACTACTACGATCATGACCGCTATGTTAGCGCTACTGGTGATCAGGGGTTGTACTACCATGACCATGAACACCTCCTCATCCAGACTTGCTGGTTCTATTCCAACTCCTTACCTAATAGGGTGAAAAATAACTTGCTCCTGAAGGTGGAGCTAATTTTGATCCTCTTCTACTTGAAGATTATGGAAAGGTTCTGCAGAAACACTAAAGATGACCCAAATGGCCACAAGAGCGACACTCCATAGGGTCTCTGTCATAGTGGGGATTCTTAGTCCCTAGTCTTCCACACTAATGACACACCAAAGAGATATCAAATTGGACACTCTTGCTTCCAATACCTTGACGACAAACCTCGAAAGAATGCTTCCTGCCACCGGAAGAACTACTGGCCTGACATGACCCCGATCCTTTAAACCCGGTACTCATTCCATCCCTCAGTTTATGCTCAGTTATAAGGTCTTGATAAACTATTTCAGAAAAGGTAGGTAGGATAATGACATTCACCTGATTTCAGATGGCATACTAATCCCCATCCTCAAAATGTCTATTACACAAAATCTCATCATTATATAGAAGTGGTGAAAAGCATTGTAAATCAGTGAAACATTCTGAATATTACATAACTGACATGGAACCCTACTCGAGATGCTTGAAATCTCTAGATCTATCATCTTTTAGTCCCTGAAGAAAGAACTAATCAAAGTAGGAATTCTAGAAATCAACCCATAACATGCCCTGATGACGACCGGCCTGGGGAACCACATCCCACCAATTATTAGATGAATCCCAAAGCATGTATGTATAAATATTGACTCTATGATTTGGAGGCATTTCTAGATGCTAAAATATAGACAGTATGGCCTCTAGCCAAGACTCAACCGCCTGAGAACCACCATCCCCTGAAAAGGTGGGAGGTTGATACTGTTGTAACTCGCAGGTTAGATCAACCATCATAGGTTCAACCCATGGAGCACCATGCATGGACTTCATCAGACATAATAAACTATCACGAACTTGGGAATCAATGCTTGGATCAATTACAATAGGTGGTGCCTCATGGGGAACACCTGGCTGTGAGATTGGTGGCTCAGGGCCCACCACATCTAGTGCATGATCATCACCACCTTCCTGACGAATGAGATGAGGAATTCATGGTGAAATTGGTTTAAAAATACCAATCACACACCTCAGAACAAGCTTAGAATCAAGGTGATAGCATCACTATTGGAAGATGAATGTAAGAAAACTCACTACCCAAGGTATACCACCCAAACTACCCGCTTAGACGGATTGATATCGGTAAGTACTCACGTGTAGGTTTCATTTCACTTTACATTTAATTTCTAGGTTCACTACTTTACCTTTCATAAATTTGAAATGGAAGGATAAGGATGTTTAACCAATTTATTTTATATTTAAAGGGTCACTTTATAATGGATATTCATTTCTGATGAATCAGTGCCCATACTCCTATCACTAAAAATGACGCCCATTTATTTATAGTATAATGGATCGACTCGATAAATTACTCATCCCAAACCATGAGGCCCCATACACCTCATGAATTGAGATAGGAAATCACTCAATCACATCCAAGAGTAATAAAATCATAAGTTAACTGTCACAACATGACTCAAAAATCACAGGCATATCAAGAAATGCAAGGCTGTGAAATGCACCTATGTGGCATGGAAATATGCATGACATGTGAATTCTAGGTGCCTATAATGATTCATGTAATAATGCTCCTTTCCCTCATATCATCGGGCCAAGGATGAAATAAAATATTCAAATAGATAAATAATCAACGACACAACATATCATGGGTGTCACCCAACGGTGAAATAATATCAACTGTAATAGGAAAAAGAAGAACAACATTTATAATTTAGGCCACTTGGTTTTTACCCTGAACATGGGTTTTTGACGACCAAGAATGGCTTATGACCAAGTCCCAATCATTTCTATTCTCCAATATATTGTCTCTAAATAGTAAAGCAAGAATAGAAACTAGCATCTGATACCACTTTGTGACGTCCCGGACCCAGATGCCACTTAACGGGTACCCCAAGCCCTGTGGGTCACATGGCCTCAAACGCATCTCCCAAATGCCAGAGGTTACTGACTAGTAGTGAGGGAATAAGGTGTGTCTATGGGGAAACTATTACCTTATTATTAGAGTTTAGCATAGTGGAAGGATATAAACAATAGAAGATAGTGTAAGAAATATAAATAAATAGTGGAAGAAAATTGATGCAATAGATAAATGAGAATAAAAATAATTGTATCAACTAAAACAATGATGGTGTAATGTCATGTGACTAGAAAACTGGAAAACATGGATACATGAAAATAGGCATAACATGTTCCACAAAGTAAAATAAAAACAAGGGCTACTCCAAGAACCTCGAGATCCAAATCGCTCATATGCTATAAAGATCCATCCTATCATTACACAATCAAGTGTTTGAAGTTATATAATTCCCTTTCTCAACACCTGCAGTCATGTAATCTACTCTGGGTACCAAACGGCACCCAGAGAGGGTGTGAGATAAATGTCAATGGGCCACCACCAATGGTGTCTATTACATCTGGAATGTTTAATAGAATATAACAGTGTGTACGAATGCATATATAATTTAAAGAAAGAAGTACAATATAACTAAATACCCAAGTACCTACTTTAGACCTCTACTAGTGTCTTAACATGTAACTAGTTCATTAATTAAGTAATTTTCATTTAAGGTTAATAGGTCATGTGAGGCATAACCATCACTAACATCACCTCGTGATAGTATAATTAGTGAAGGTCCCAATACATAATAAAAAAACTTAAAAATGGTATCCAGTGATAGAGTTCCATGGTAATAACCAAGGTTACATAAATCTCATGGGATGATAACTCAGAAGTATCTGAGTCTAGATAAGGGGTAAGAGTGTAGTCTAAGGAGCATAATTCAAGGCATTCCAAAATAAGTTGCCTACCGAGTCCAAGGTGATCGACCAAGGTAAAATAGGGCTATACAAGGATAGAGACCTATAGGATTTCACCATGGAACCTACAAGTCAATGCTAGATCCAAGGATTGTATATGAGGTATCATGTAATAAAGTAAAGAACCCTACGGTAGTATACTGAGCATCCAAGAAATAGACAAGAATCAGAGTCTAAGTGGGTGTTAACATAAGAAAACGGAATCCTTGAATCGGAATGGGGTTCCTGTGACCCAAGGTATTCTCCTCTCAGAATCCCAGGAGATCCTGATTCATTCTATTCCTATTTGATATTATAGTCATGTAATCATTCATTAGGTTTAAGCCTTGTCTTCCATTACTATGGGTAGGCCAAGTAGTGTTGTAACCAATTAATCATGTCTTAATTAACGATTAAGGCATATTCAATTATTGAGGTTCACTATGCTACCTTC
Source organism: Viscum album (assembly GCA_963277665.1). Classification (NCBI taxonomy): domain Eukaryota; kingdom Viridiplantae; phylum Streptophyta; class Magnoliopsida; order Santalales; family Viscaceae; genus Viscum; species Viscum album. The sequence goes on from OY728121.1 coordinate 683,547,790, forward strand.
CATAAATATGACAGGGGGTGATACAAATATGTAACCATTATTCAATATCATTTGTTAAGGACAAGTTATATACTTAGTATACTTTCCATTCACATTTCACATTTAATAATCAATTTGAATCACTTACCTTGGGTAGGTTAAGTGGTGAGAATACATAGTACATGCCATTATGAAATTATCATTAATAAAAATCCATTCATTATAATAAGGCTTTCCTTTAAGAAGGTCAAGCAAGGGTACACCTGAATGGTGGATCAAACATGCCAAATCAATAAAACCCATGGCATAACCATTGACATGGAGAGGATTGAGTTGTGGGTGTAACCGCTAACAAATAATAACATGTTTATAGGTAGAATAACCATATGATTCTAACAATTATAATCATGGAATGTAAATTTAAGAGGCGGTCCTCAATGAAATCGGTATCCCCCATAAGGATATTCCTAAATCAACAAACATTAGGGATGAGTTATAGACCACCCACCTAAGGGTTGTACGAGTCTCCTCCTCTGGTATCGGCCCTTGATTTTTCTAGGATCATAGTAGATATAAGAAAAGGTGAAAAATGCTCACATGAAGATATCTAGGTCGAGAGAAAGAGAGAAGAATAATGGATAAATAGGACTCGATTACTTACTGTTGTGCATCCAACATGATGAACATAATCTCGATTGGATTTCGAATGAAGGGGATCTCTTGATCCCTAGCTTTGGCCATCAAAAATCTTAAAATGGGTGAAAAGGAGGAAAATACCATTGGTTTATGAGTTGGGGAATAATATGGGAGTAAATAGATCATTAAGGGCATTTTGGACATATTGTGTAACATCCCGGATCCGGGTGCCACTCCACAGGTGCCCCGAACCTGGTTGGTCACATGGCCTCAAGGGCATTTCCCCAAATGCCAGTTGTTGTCGACTAGCAGTGAGGACCCAGTTCTGATAGTGGGGAAACTATGCCCTCATTTGTCAAAGTGTAGCGCAGCGGAATACAAGATAAATCATACAACAACAGTGGAAGAAATAAACCATACACATTTAAAATGAAAAACTGCAGTAAAAGATAACCAACAGTCATATAGATAATGATGCAACATGTCTCATGTTTTAGGAAAATAGCCAAAACATGTTACACAGCAATAAAGTAAAATACAATATAGCTCCAAGAACAAGGTACAGTAAAGAAAAACAAAGCAGTGTAGACAGAACGCAGCAGTATCGCAAGCCTAATCTCAGCCCCATGCTCTCCTACTCCTCTGATACAATCATGTACCTGTATAGGGACCCTTTCCCCTATCAACACCTGAAGAAATGTAATCTGTTTGGGTTGAAGACATGACCCAAACAGGGTGTGAGAAGTAAATCCTAGTAGGCACTCACCAAAGGCTCATGCCCAACTTTGTGAAAATATGCACCAATAGTGTGTAGTAGTAAATGAAATAAACTAAGCAGTACTCACAATTAACTAACTTTATCAGTAATATTTCCATTTTATTATTCATTTAACCATAACATTCTGTGCTCCTCAGAATCGCGCCCTAAGGCCAATCAGAATCTTGCCCTTAGGCTAATATAGAAAAACCGCGCCCTCAGGCTATCAAATATTGCCCTCAGGCATACGAAGTGTCCCCTCAGGAACATAAATCACTGTACTCAGTCATAAGAAGTGTTTCCCTCAGGCAGAATAGAATGTTTCCCTCAGGCTAAGCAGTACCTTGCCCTCAGGCTAAACAAACCATGCCCTCGGGCTAAAAAGAACACTGCCCCCAGGCCCAAGTAACCGGGCCGAACCCAAAGCATAAACATGAAATTTATATACAATTCCTCTCAAGTCAAAATTAATGAACAAAATAAACATGGAATACCCTCAGGTATCCTTGCCAAACGGCAAAACAGAGGAACGCACCCCCAGGGTGGTCCTGGATCCAAGAAGTGATCCCAAACAACAGTTTATTATCACATTTAATTACCTATACAATTCTATGAATTCAAAATAGCCAAGGCCTCATCCAAACGACACCCCAACATGGGTTCGTAGCACAACGGTACACACAAACACACAAATGTTGGAATTTAAACACCAATACACCTTCCTCGATCGCCCCTAATCCATATACGCGAACGAAGATCCTTGAATTGTCCATAAACAACTTAGATAAGAGGTGAAATAAATCCCATTAAAACGTAAATAACTTTCCCTTAGGAAAGAATTGGTAAGAACGGATTAAGGAGAAGGAAAGGCTTAGTCGTACGGTTCCAACGATATCAACAGAAGCGGAATCGGATTCCCGGTGCTCGATATGGCAGTCTCCAATGTTATGACCATCTCTCCCAAGCCCTCCTCTAGTTCTAAGCCTACCCTATGAACAGGGGAGTCTACTGCCCATTTTATGTGAAAAAAACAAACTACACGGCGTGTACTATTGACTACACGGTGTGTACTTTTCTCATTTAATTGTTCCTCTGGCATCTACCTTTCCCACCGCCACACTGTTCATCTGTCAAGACGAGTACACGGCGTGTATTCCTGATCACATGGTGTGTACTATCACTCAGCTGGCGACTGCTTCCACCACCTTACTATTTTCTTTCCGACTGACTTCATGGTGTGTTAATACAAACTACACGGTGTGTAGTCATTTTTTACACCCTTCCTCATCGACATGGCTATACACCCGGTGTACTCATCTCACACAGCCAAAGTAAATGGCGTGTCAAAAAGTACACGGCATGTAGTCACAAAATTTGTGATTTTCCCCCATTTTCCTTATTTTCTCAAAAACACTTATGGAAAATAGAAAAGAAGAAACAAGTACCTCAAGAATAAGAATCGGGTTCTTACAAACTACCCCCCTTAAAGCAATTCATCCCCGAATTTCCCTTCCAAGGGTGGTGAAGATAATGCTTAGAACAGCTCTGGCCACTGAGCACGTACGTCAGTCTCCCACTCCCAGGTTTCGTCTTGCACTCAGCCATGCTGCCATAGCACCCGTACGAGAGGAACTGACCGGCCTCGGAGAATGTTTGTGCTCCTATCAATGATACGAATCGCTTTCACCTCAAAGGACGAATCGATCTGAAGCTCAACCTCTTCTGGATGAAAGATGTGAGACGGGTCTGAATGATAACGGTGCAACTGAGACACTTGGAAGACGTCGTGCATGTAATGGTACCTCTGTGGTAACTACAACGGATAGGCAACCGTCCTGACTCTCTCCAGAATCTCAAATGGCCCCACATACCTTGGTGAAAGTTTACCCTATCTCCTGATCCTCCTGTGTCCCAGCCTCGGAGAAACACACAAGAAAACCTAATCCTCGACCACGAACTCCAAGGGTCATCTGCGGTGATCAGCATAAGATTTCTGACGAGACTGTGTGGTAGCCATCCGCTTCTAAATCAACTGGACCTTCTCAGAAGTCTCCTACACGAGACGTGGTCCCAGTAAAGCTCCCTCACCCGCCTCTAACCAGCACAAGGGTGATCGTCATGGCCTACCATATAAAGCCTTGTAAGGTTCCATCTCAATAGTTTCCTAAAAATTGTTATTATAGGAAAACTTGACCAAGGGTATATGATTCTCCCAAGAGCCCCCAAAGTCTTGTATGCATGCACGTAGCATGTCCTCAAGCACCTGTATCGTACACTCTGACTGGCCATCAGTCTGAGGGTGGTAAACTGTGCTCTGAAGCACCTGTGTACCCAGTGCCCTCTGAAAACTCTTCCAGAAACGAGACATAAAATGGGTTCCCCTATCTGAAACGATAGAACGAGGGACCCCATGAAGACGTACAATCTCTCGGATATATAATTTCCCAAGATCATCAACTCTGAAGGTCTCCTTGATCGGAAAAAATTGAGCTACCTTTGTGAGTCTGTCCAAAACAACCCACACAGCATCATTGCCTCGAGGTGACCTCGGCAACCCAGTCACGAAGTCCATCACGACATCATCCCATTTCCACTCTGGAATGGATAACTACTATAACAGTCTGGCTAGCCTCTGATGCTCCGCCTTCACCTGCTGATAGGTGGAACACCTCATAACAAAACCAGTTATCTCTCTCTTCATACCCGACCACCAATATTGATGTCCCAAGTCACGGTACATCTTGGTAACTCCGGGATTCACAGCCCAATCTGAAGCATGAAACTCCCACATCATCTCCTTGTGTATATCCCCTGGAACCCATACTCATCCATGGAAACACTGTACCTCATCATCGCATATCGTCCAACCAGGAGTAGGGTCCTCACTTGCCACCAACTCCCGTAGAACTAGGCCTTCTGAATCATATAGTTGTCTCATCCTCACTCTATCCAGGAGGGTAGAAGTCACATCTAAGGAATAAAGATAGGTCTACCCCTGACTGTTGTGCACCTCCAAATGCATCTTAGAGAACAAATCCATAATCTTCCACTCACCACTGGCCTCATGAACTACCTGTATCTGAGTCTTCCTGCTTAGTGCATCAGCAACTGCGTTACCCTTACCAGGTGTATAGGCAAGCTCAAATTTGAAGGACTTAAGGTATTCAACCCACCTTCACTACCTCAGGTTCAAGTCACGATGAGTAAATATATATTTGAGACTTTTGTGTTTGGTGAAAACCAAAAAATGCTCTCCCAAGAGATAATGTCTCCAACAGTGCAATGCATGAACAACTGCAGCCAACTCGAGATCATGCGTCGGGTAATTCCTCTCATGTGGCCTCAACTGCTGAGACCCATATGCAACAAATTGATCACCCTACATCAACACTGCTCCCAATCCAATACCTGATGCTTCACGGTAAACTGTATAGATCTTCCCTTGATCTGGAAGTATCAGGACTGGTGCTGATGTTAACCTTCCTTTCAGATCCTGAAAGGCTGTCTCACAAGCTTCTGTCCAAATGAACTTCACACCCATCTTAGTCAGACCCCTCAATGGTGCTGCTAAGCGGGAGAAGTCTTGTATAAAGTGCCTTTAGTAACTATCCAGCCCCAAGAAACTCCATATCTCAAATACGTTCTTAGGATGCTCCCAGGAAACTACTTCTCTCACCTTCTCTGGGTCTACTGCAACTCCTACCTCTGAGATGATATGACCTAGGAAGTGAATCTGGTCCATCCAAAAGTGGAACTTTGAGAGCTTAGCATATAGATGATGCTCTCTCAGTGTACTCAGTACGATCCCAAGATGGGTGGCATGGTCGTGTCGAGTGTGAGAGTAAACCAAGATGTCATGCACAAAGACTACCACAAAAGAATCCAGATAATTATGGAACACATGATTCATCAGAGCCATGAAAACTGTTGGCACGTTCGTGAGTCCAAAAGGCATAACCAAGTACTCGTACAGATCATATCTGCTCCGAAAGGCTATAAGTGGTATGTCTGATGGTCTCACGCGCAGCTGATTATATCCTAATCTCAAGTCAATCTTCAAGAACACTCGTGCTCCACAAATTTGATCAAAAAGATCATCAGTCATTGGTCAGGAATATCGGTTCTTGACTGTCAACTGGTTCAACTTCTGATAATCCACACAGAGTATGAGGGTATCATCTTCCTTCTTCGCAAAGTGGACCGGCGAACCCCAAGGAGAAGTACTGGGTCGGATAAAACCTTTTGCCTGTAACTCCTCTAACTGCCTCTTGAGCTCCTGAAACTCAGGTGTAGCCATCCTATAAGGAGGAATGGACATCGGGGCTACCCCTGGCACAAGCTCAATAGAGAAATCCAGCTCATGCTCTGGAGGTAGACCCAAAAAGTCTTCTAATAAGACATCCTAGAAATGATCAACCACTAGAGGGAAATCCTTCTGACAAGTCCCCTGATCATCTAGATATAAGCTCGCAATCTGGGCTGTCACACCACCTCGCTGACGATGCTCGAGTCCATCTCGACTCACCTGAACATCCCATTCACCATTGTATAGAAACTATCCGCCCTCTTATGATGTGTAACTCACCCTACGACAATAGAAATCCACAAGGGCTTGAAAGGGAACCAACCAGTCCATCCTGAGAATGACATCATAGGTCGTCATTTCCAAGACATATAGGTCCCAAAGAAAGTGACACCCACCAACCTCAAGGGGAACTCCTTGAAATAACGCACACATGTCGTTCTCATTCCCAATGGAGTTTCTAGCATCATAATAGCAGAAGAAGAAGAAGAAGAAGAAACACATAGCCCAAGGAAATTCACAATGGGCACATATATGAAACTATGTGTAGCACCCGTATAGAAAAGTACTGAAGATAAGACAGAAACTGCGAGAATAGTACCTATGACAGTAGAAGGTCTGGGATCCTGCTCTTATTGGGTATGTTGCACTGCATATGTCTGCCCAGTGCCGCGGCCCTACGATATAGCCTGGATACCCTGAGCTATCCCACCCTGCTGCTTCTGAGATCCTGGTGTGTGGCTACCATGGCCACAACCACCACCTATGCCTGTACGTCTTGACGTATCCCAGTTTCCCGACTGGTAAGAAGCTGTTGGTCCTGCTCCCACAAGCGAAGTCTGCACAGAAACCCTCTCGCTAGCCACTGGTGGAAACGCTCTGCAAAAGCACTGCAGATGACCTATATTGCCGCAAGCTCGGCACTCCACCAGGTCTCGAGTACGCTAGGATCTCTTGTGCCCCTCTCTACCACATTGGTAGCAAATGTTCGGGCCACCTGAAGTAATTGCCTGGCTAGTACTGCCACCTTGAGATAAAATCATATGTCGCTTCCTTTTTCTGGTAGACAGAGTACCAGACACTAGTGTCGAACCACCCTGGCCCACACCACTAGCTTCCTGCAGGTTCTGCTTAGTAATCAGTGCCCGGTTCACAATAGCATGCACTGTCATCAACCTGAAAACATTCACCAGCGCTTGGATGTCATATCAAAGACCATCCTCAAAGTGTTTATCCCTCAATGTCTCATCACCCACCAGAACGGGTGCAAAACGCTGAAGCTTAGTGAAACGTGCAGAATAATCCATCACTGACATAGCGCCCTGCTACAGATTCATGAAATCTCAAGCTCGATCTGCCCTCAGAATCTCTGGGAAGAAGAATTCATAAAAAGATATCTGAAAATCTTCCCATTCCTTGTCTCTGTGATGCTCTGTCTGAGTGGTAAAATCCCACCACCTCTTGGCGGAATCATGCAGCATATACGTCGTGAGCTTGACCCTCTACCCTAGAGGCATCTCAAGATGCTCGAAAATAGTCTTTATAGACCCCAGCCAAGACTCCGAAGCCTGTGGTCCGCCATCCCCTGAAAACGTAGGCAGATGTTACTACTAGAAGATATGAGTCAGCTCATCCATAGATGTGGCAGCCGGCAGTTCTCCCTGAAAGGTCTGTATGAACCGCATGAATCCTTCACGGAAGTGCACCTCCGCGCCTATGTCTGGTATAACGGTTGGTGCTATATCTAGGTCTGCTGGAGGATCCAATGGTAGCCCATGACCCACCATCTTTGGAGTATAAACGTTGTCGCTCTCCTAGTGAACAACGCATGGTCGTCTCGGCGGCATGACTCTACAAGGTCAAACACACACCTTAGATCAAGATTATCAAAGTCCAAAAACAAAGGGACCAAAAAGGGAACAGGAGGAAGAAGGCATTCAAGTTTGTAAAACAAGACTACATGGAATGTATATTAACTACACGACATGTACCTAACTTTTCTTCCCCATCCCGGGTCCTCCTACACGGCTAAGCCACATAGATCTCTTTTAACAAGACTACACGGCGTGTATATCATCTACATGGTGTGTATGGTGAAATTTTCCAACTACCCGTGTTGTTCATGACACGGCCGACTACTCGGCTAAAACTACATGGTGTGTTACACCCGAACATGGCGTGTACACTACCCCATTTCCCTAGCCACACGGCTAAGTCCACACGGTCTCCCACTGGTAAGGACTACATTGCATATCCCTCAAGTACATGGTGTGTTCAAGAAGAGGTAACATCGACCCCTGTTTGTTAGCTACACGGTTGGGTCCCCAGGTCAGACTACATGGTGTGTTCCAAGGTGGACACGGCGTGTATATCTCAAGGTCTCCTCTGACTGTGTTGATAGTTACACGGTTGGACTTTGGGTCAACACTACAGGGCATGTACATCCGGTACACGGCGTGTTTTTTCCAAGCTTTTCCCTTCCCCGTGTCCTCGCCCACATGGTCTATAACATGGTAAGAGACTACACGGCGTGTACTGAGGGTATACGGAATGTACTCAAAAAGTTTTCATTTCTTCCCGAACAAAAGAACACACGAAGTGTGTCTAAGGAACTACACGGCGTACATCCTGGGTTTCCCAGATAGTAAGCCTCCGAAACTACTATGGAACCCATAAAATACCGAAAAACAACACCTAAGTGCCAAATTTCAATCCGTGAGGGCCCATACTCCCCGCGAATCAATGTTTGGCATCTTATACAAGTTATACACAAGTAAACAAGTCAATGATCTACCAAATTCCGGTCATTGAGGGCCCATACTCCCCAAAAACCAAATTTTGGCGTCCATCCTGTCAACAGGATCACAAAAATACCCTATCACATGGAAGGTATTTATCAAAGAAGCTATCACAACAGCATGCTTTTCTAGCACAACAACTATCACAACAACATTCAATTTCTAATGCGCCTACATGGCATGGAACTATGCATGGCATGTGATTTATAGCATGTTCCTAAATGATGAATGAGATGGAATACCCTCATCTCATCGGGTTGCAACTAAATAGAACTCATGGTTAAAATATTAACAGCACAATCGCAAATGTGTCACCCAATGGTGAAAATCAATCAACTGTAAAATTTGCAAAATCAGTAAAATTGCAACATGCGAGGTAGACTGGATTTTCCCTTTACACGGGTTAGCTAATCTCAGGCATAGCTTATTACCAACTACCTTTTTCATCCTATCCCTGACTAAGGCTCCAAATAGTAAGTCAAAGAAAAGAAACTGCTTCTGATACCACTTTGTAACGTCCCGGATCCGGGTGCCACTCCACGGGTCCCCCGAACCTGGTTGGTCACATGACCTCAAACGCATTTTCCCAAATGCCAGAGGTTGCTGACTAGCAGTGAGGGCCCAGGTCTGATAGTAGGGAAACTATGCCCTCATTTTTCAAAGTGTAGCACAGCGGAATACAAGATAAATCATACAATAATAGCGGAAGCAATAAACCATACACATTTAAAATGAACAATTGCAGTAAAAGATAACCAACAATCATATAGATAATGATGAAACATATCTCAAGTTCTAGGAAAACAGCTAGAACATGTTACACGGAAATACAGTACAATACGATACAGCTCTAGGAACAAGGTACAGTAAAGAAAAACAAAGCAGAGTAGACAGAACGCAGCAGCATCGCAAGCCTAAGCTCGGTCCCATGCTCTCCTACTCCTCTACTACAATCATGTACCTGTATAGGGACCATTTCCCATGTCAACACCTGCAAAAACGTAATCTTTTTGGGCCGAAGACATGACCCAAACAGGGTGTGAGAAGTAAATCCCAGTAGGCATCCACCAAAGGCCCGTGCCCAACTGTGTGAAAATATGCAACAACAGTGGGCAGTAGTAAATGCGATAAACTAAGCAGTACTCACAAGTAACTAACTTTACCAATTATATTTCCATTTTATTATTCATTTAACCATAACATTATGTGCTCCTCAGAATCAAGCCCTCAGGCCAATCAGAATCTTACCCTCAGGATAATATAGTTAAACCGCACCCTCAGGCTTGCCCTCAGGCTATCGAATATTTCCCTCAGGCGTACGAAGTGTCGCCCTCAGGCATAGAAATCACTTCCCTCGAGCATAAGAAGCATTGCCCTCAGGTAGAATATAACGTTTCCCTCAGGCTAAGCAGTACCTTGCACTCAGGCTAAACAAACCATGCCCTCATGCTAAAAAGAACACTGCCCTCAGGCGTAAGTAACTGGGCCAAGCCCAAAGCATAAACATGCAATTTATATACAATTCCTCTCAAGGAAAAAGTAATGTATAAAATAAACATGGCATACCCTCAGGTATCCTTTCCAAATGACTAAACAGAGGAACGCACCCCCGGGGTGGTCCTGGATCCAAGCAGCAATACCAAACAATATTTTATTATCACATTTAATTACCTATACAATTGTAGGTATTCAAAACATCCACGACCTCAGCCACATGACACCCCAACATGGGTTCGTAGCACAACGATACACACAAACGCACAACAGTTTGAATTTAAACACCAAGCCACCTACCTCGATCGCCCCTGATCCGTATACACAAACGACGATCCTTGAATCGTCCAAGAACGACGTAGATTTGAGGTGAAAGAAAACCCGTTCAAATGTAAATAACATCCCCTTGGAAAAGAATTGGTAAGAACGACTTAAGGAGAAGGAAAGGCTTACTCGTACGGATCCAAGGAGATCGACGGAAGCAGAATCAGATTCCTGGTGCTCGATCGGGGGGTCTCCAAAGTTCTGGCCGTCTCCCCCAAGCCCTCCTCCGGTTCTAAGCCTTCCCTGTGAACGGGGGAGGTTACTGCCCATTTCAAGCGAAAAAAACAAACTACACGGCGTGTACTATTGACTACACGGCCTGTACATTTCTCATTTAACTGTTCCTCTGGCGGCTACCTTTCCCACCGTCATATTGTTCATCCGTCGACATGAGTACACGGCGTGTATTCCAGATCACACGGCGTGTACTGTCGCTCAGTTGGCGGCTGCTTCCACCGCCTTACTATTTGTCTGCCGACTGACTACACGGCGTGTTAATATAAACTACACGGCATGTAGTCGGTTTTTACACCCTTCCTCGTCGACATGGCTACACACCCTGTGTACTCATCCCACACGGCCAAAGTACATGGCGTGTGGAAAAGTACACGGCATGTAGTCACAAAATTTGTGATTTTTCCCTATTTTCCTTATTTTCTCAAAAACATTTAAGGAAAAGAGAAAAGAAGAAACACATACCTCACGAATAAGAATCGGGTTCTTACATATTGGTCATAATTTTATCATGTGCATGGTTTGTTCGCACTGTTTGTCAAACCACACTATGGGAAAAAGGACTTTTTGCGACGGGAATAAATCCCGTTGCAAAAAGAACGTCCAAGAGGTTATTTGCGACGGGATTTCGTGTCCCATCGCAAAAGGTTTGGCGCGGGTAGCGCGCAAAAGGTTTGGCGCGGGTAGCGCGCAAAAGGTTTGGCGCGGGTAGCGCGCCAAACCGCGCGAAGGTTATTTGCGACGGGGGGATCCCCCCGTCACAAATAGTGATTTATTTGCGACGTGCCCCGTCACAAATAACCGGCGGCGGTTAATAACTTTTTGCGACGAGATGTCCTCCGGTCACAAAAGGTGTGTCAGTATGGACTATTTGCGACGGGACCCTTCGCAAATAACTTTTTAACCGCCGACAGTAATTAATGCGGGCGTAGGTATTTGCAACGGGTCCCGACGCAAAAGATATTATTTGCGACGGGTAACTCGTCGCAAATAGTCATGTCGCAAATAATCTAACCTATATATACCCCCATCCGTTTTTCTACTTATTCCACTCCATTCCTAGATCATGTTTCTCTCTGAACTCTGATTTCAGAGGAAAAAATTTTCTAAGTTAGTTTTTTTGGTCACGAAGAAGTTGTGAAGCCGTTTACATCAATAGAAAATCAAGTTTAAAGGTATTTATGTTTTATTTAATTTATTATTTATTTCAATTTTTATGTTAATTTTTCTTATTGCTGGTTAGTTGTAATTAAATTGAATTTAAATTGTTTTGGCATGACTATTTATTTGTACTAATAAATTGAAATTTTTATTATTATTTTTTAATAATTAGTAGTAATTAGTAATTATTAACGATAATTAGTAATGTATATAATTAATTTTTAGTAATTAATAATAATTGGTAATAAATACTAATAAATATTAATAATTAGTAATAATTATTAATAATTATTAATAAATAGTAATAATGAGTAATAATGAGTAATAAATAGTAATAAACTATAATAATTAGTAATAAATTATAATAAAAAATAATAAATTGTAATAATTAGTAATAAATTGTAATAATTAATAATAAATTGTAATAATATGTAATAAATTGTAATAATTAGTAATAAATTGTAATAATTAGTAATAAATTGTAATAATTAGTAATAAATTGTAATAAATTGTAATAAATTGTAATAATTAGTAATAAATTGTAATATATTGTAATAATTAGTAATAAATTGTAATAATTAGTAATAAATTGTAATAATTAGTAATAAATTGTAATAATTAGTAATAATTATTAATAAACTGTAATAATTAGTAATAAATTGTAATAAATTGTATTAATTAGTAATAAATTGTATTAATCAGTAATAAATTGTAATAATTAGTAATAAATTGTAGTAATTAGTAATAATTAGTAATAAATTGAAATAATTAGTAATAAATTGTAATAATTAGTAATAAATTGTAATAATTAGTAATAAATTGTAATAATTTGTAACAAATTGAAATAATTATTAATAAATTGTAATAATTAGTAATAAATTATAATAAATTGTAATAATTAGTAATAAATTGTAATAATTAGTAATAAATTGTAATAAATTGTAATAATTAGTAATAAATTGTAATAAATTGTATTAATTAGTAATAAATTGTATTAATTAGTAATAAATTGTAATAATTAGTAATAAATTGTAGTAGTTAGTAATAATTAGTAATAAATTGTAATAATTAGTAATAAATTGTAATAATTATTAATAAATTCTACTAATTAGTAATAAATTGTAATAAATTGTAATAATTAGTAATAAATTCTAATAATTAGTAATAAATTTAAATAAATTGTAATAATTAGTAATAAATTGTAATAAATTGTATTAATTAGTAATAAATTGTATTAATTAGTAATAAATTGTAATAATTAGTAATAAATTGAAGTAATTAGTAATAATTAGTAATAAATTGTAATAATTCGTAATAAATTGTAATAATTAGTAATAAATTGTAATAATTAGTAATAAGTTGTAATAATTAGTAATAATTTGTAATAATTAGTAATAAATTGTAATAATTAGTAATAAATTGTTATAATTTGCAATAAATTGTAATAATTAGTAATAAATTGTAATAATTAGTAATAATTACTAATAAATTGTAATAATTAGTAATAAATTGTAATAATTAGTAATAAATTGCACTAATTAGTAATAAATTGTAATAATTAGTAATAAATTGTAATAATTAGTAATAAATTGTAATAATTAGTAATAAATTGTAAAAATTTGTAATAAATTGTAGTAATTAGTAATAAATAGTAATAAATTGTAATAATTAGTAATAAATTGTAATAATTAGTAATAAATTGTAATAATTAGTAATAAATTATAATAATTAGTTCTAAATTGTAATAATTAGTAATAAATTTTAATGATTAGTAATAATGTGTAATAATTAGTAATAATGTGTAATAATTAGTAATAAAGTGTAATAATTAGTAATAAAGTGAAATAATTAGTAATAAAGTGTAATAATTAGTAATAATTGTTATAATTAGTAATAAATTGTAATAATTAGTAATAAATTGTAATAATTAGTAATAAATTATAATAATTAGTAATAAATTGTAATAATTAGTAATAAATTGTAATAATTAGTAAGAAATTGTAATAATTAGTAATAAATTGTAGTAATTATTAATAAATTGTAGTAATTAGTAATAATTAAAAATAATTTGTAATAATTTGTAATAAATTGTAATAATTTGTAATAATTTTCAATAATTAGTAATAAATTGTATTAATTAGTTATAAATTGTAATAATTAGTAATAAATTGTAATAATTAGTAATAAATTTTAATAATTAGTAATAAATTGTAATAATTAGTAATAAATTGTAATAATTAGTAATAAAGTTTAATAATTAGTAATAAATTGTAATAATTAGTAATAAAGTGTAATAATTAGTAAAAACATTAATAATTACTAATAAACATTAATAATTAGTAATAAACATTAATAATTAGTAATAATGAGTAATAATTTGTAATAATTTGTAATAATTAGTAATAATTAGTAATAAAGAGTAATAATTAGTAATAATTAGTAATAATGAGTAATAATTTGTAATAATTACTAATAATTAGTAATAATTAGTAATAATTAGTAATAATTAGTAATAATTATTAATTAATTGTAATAATTAGTAATAATTATTAATAAATTGCAATAATTAGTAATAAATACTAATAATTAGTAATAATTAGTAATAATTAGTAATAATTAGTAATAATTAGTAAGCGTCAGTCATGTCCAATGTAAACTCTATAATTGTCCTTGCTTATTTGATCACCTTGTAAGTAGCATTACAATAGGACAACCCAAGTCATTCCCTTCTCATCTATAAGAATTATCTCACATGACCCTTTACATAGATCATTCTTCCTTGAAATTTTAAGGGAAAGATACTGAAGTCCCCATAAATTTTTAAGGAAGAATGATCTATATAAAAGGAGCGAGATGATTCTTAGAGACGAGAATGACATTGCTTTGGTCGTCCTATTGCAACACTATTTGAGAGTTGATCAACACTACTGCTGCAATGTCAGTGTCCAGCTCGAGAGGAGCTCGTGGAGAGGCATCATCTTCTGCCTCATAGTATCAGGAGCAGTTTCGAGCTTAGAATGACCTCATAAAGAGTTTTCAGAAGCAGCAAGAGGAGATGCGTCAGCAGCAGCACGAGTTGGAGATGCGTCGATGGCAATAGCAGCAACAGGAGAAGATGGAGTACTTGTGTCGTTTGACTCATAGTTTGGGAATGGAGTTTCCTCCACCGTATACTTCAGCTCCTCCACCTCCTCCAGAAGACGACCCCGACCCCCAGTGATTTTTTTGATGTTAAAAATGTTTGAATATAACATTTTTTGTAATATGAACTATTTACAGTTTCTGTCTTTTATATTTGTGTGAATATTAGATATTTTAAGTTTTAATATTTTATGATTTTTTTTGTAAATATTGAGAATTTTAATATTTTTTATTTTTTTTATTATTTGCGACGGGATCTGTTGTGAAGGGTTCCTGTCGCAAATAGTCTAAATAATTTTTTTTAATGTATTTACGACGGTATTAGGGACTCGTCGCAAAAAGTATTTATGACGGGCCCGTCCAAATAGTCTAAATAATTTTGTTTTTTAAAACATATTTTTGATGGGACGATGGGCCTGTCGCAAATATTGTTTGCGATGGGCCCGTCGCAAAAGTGCTTATATATATAAACTATATAATCGGAGACTTATTTGTGATGTTGAAGTTTCCTGTCGCAAATAATATTTTTTGCGACGACGTTTTCTACACCGGGCTATTTGCGACGGGGCCCCGTCGCTAAAGCTTATTTGCGATGGGATCCCGTCGCAAATAACCCATTACAAATACCTTGAATTATAATAGTGTCATACGCAAACCGTGTGAGATGGTTCTGCCTTAATTAACATCATACACACGATTTGATAGAACCATGAATAAACCATGCAAAAGTACCTCGAAAAAAGGGGGCGTTCACGCAGTTAGGTCGCACGACCATGCACTAACCGTGAGAGGTGGCTCTGTCTGAAAAAAAACTAAATTCATAGGCTTTACTCTAAACCATACGTAAAGCCTGTTTTTCCCAAAAAGATGGGTGTCGGGCCCCAAACTTACACCAAAAACCCCTGAGACCTTTTCTAACACCTTAGGCATCCACATTAGGGCCAAAGTAAATATTTACACAAAAAATGTAAAGACCTGATAATTTCATGGAAAATTTTCTTTTTCTTAATTTATTTGGAATTTTAAATGAACGTAGTTTCTGACAGTGCCGGATTTTGAGGCCCGGTGTGCCCGGAATCATTTTTTGAAGTTTAGCTCAGGTACATTCAGTGAACGAATGAGCGAATTTTTATAACTTTTGAACCAGTGCTTGGAATTGAAATATGAGGGCACCCATGAAACCGCAGTGCCTGTAATTTCTTAAGAAGACCCTTTCTGGAGTTTCATTTTCTCAGGAGAGGTTGTTTAAAAAAAGTGAGGGATAAAAATATAATTATTTTACAATTATATTTTCTTTTCTTGTTAAGTGTATTTAACTGTTGTGTTACAACATTTTATCCCTCTCTTATGTGGTTATAACCTATGTAAGAGAGTTAGGGGTGGGACCCACTTGTAGTTAACTACCCATGAGAGGATTAAAGGTGAGGTGGGGCCCACACGAACCCCACCCCTTCATATTCCTTAAATCTCCTCTAACTCCCCCATTAAGTGGGTGACCTCTCATCTTCCATAACTCACTCCAACCCCCCTTATAACACACCCTCTCATTAATGATGCCAACTCTACTTCATTTAGTTTTGACAAGCTCAAGATTAATTAAGTTAAGTTAATTCAACATTTTGAAATGTTTTGAAAATGCATGGGATGGGTAATAAAATAAGAAGAGTCTTATTTTATTAGGGGTTGGATGGTTGTGTGGGAAATCGGAGGAGATAGAACTCGTCTTCTTCATTGAAGAACGTGAAGAAAGTCAAGAACATGATGAAGAACGTTGTCACCGCAAGGAGTGAATGATGTGTCGTTCTTCTTCCCTCTTCGCAGCTGGTGAGAGACGCCTTCGTCGAAGAACGACGACGCGCCGCATCCTTCATCGGGCGAACGCCAACGACGCTTACCGAGCCTCGATCCGCGACGCCGTCTTCAGCGAAATTCGACTTCCGCGACTCGATGACGAGCGACGTCATTTTCGAGGTAGGGGTTAAATTTGTGTAAGTTTATATTCCCGTGGTTCTTCCCTTCTAAACCAAAGAACTCAGATCAACTCATTCTCAAGTTGATCCGTGAATGATTTCTTTTGAGAGTTGGGAATATTTATTTTCAGGGGAAATTGTAGGAAATTTATTGTTATTGTTATTCGTGAATTCCTCTGACGTCGTTCCTTGTTTCAAATTGGACCGCTTGCTATCGATTAACTGGAGGGGTCCGAACTGCACAAACATGGCCGACCCTCCTCCCTTATCTTTGTGTTGTTGCGGTTCGAAGGAAAGTGACGTGGTGCAACGACACCGCGTGGGATCATGCGGAAAGGATGCGCGGCACCGTCGCGCCACACCGGAGAATCATGAAAACACCGCGACTGGAGCGGGGCCACGGCGGAGGGGCGCGGCGCCGTCGCGCCACGCCCGACGGACCAAGGCCGCGGTGGAGCAGGGAGTGACGACCGGTTTCTGGCCGCCGGCATCGGAGTAGGGGGACTGGCCCGCGCCGGTCCCGTGGTGCAGCAGCCGGCCGGCCGGTTAGGGGGGGAGAATGGGGGTTTGAAACCCCCGACTGGATGGTGGAGCGGCCCCCACGTGGGGGTCCACGTTTAATTGAACCGGGGGCATCCCCCCCCACCCCTGACCGCCCTGCTCGGTTACACCAAGCTGGCCAGTGGACCGCCAGCCCGTCGGGCCGGGCCGCGCCCAATTGGGCCAGACTCGGACCCGGGTCGGGTCGACCCAGTTCGGGCCGAACCAGGGGGTCTCGGGCCGGGTCGGTCCGGGCCCGAAACCCCCACTTTCGAATATCTTTTGGTATTTTTCCCATAACATGGGCTAAGGACCTCCGACCGACGCACCTTCAGCTGGGATACAATCCTTGGATCAAGACGGTCGTTTCGGTATATTACACTCAAGGTTTCAGAGAACTTTGAGTATGTCCGGGTTGGTTCGGATACGAAACCAACCGGGCCCTCGTAGCGGAAACGCTTATATCTTGAGCTCCGGACGTCCGATTGACGTGCCATAAAATTTTTTGTATTCCTCTTGATGAGACGGAACTTTTTCCATACTTCGCATATGTTTTGGTTGCAGTTGGATAGTGGCCAGGTTGGATTGTACATGAAATCCAACCGGGCTCCTGGAATGGAAAAGCTGATAAATTTTAGACTGGACGTCCGTTTGACGAACCGTCAGTAGCGTTGATGATCACATTGAGAAACGGTCCCTATGATCATACCCTATGAGAGTTAGGGGAACAGTTGAGATGTGGCCGCGTTGGTTCGTACACGAAACCTACCGGGCCTCTGGGACGAAAAGGCTAATAACTCACAGACCGAGCATCCGTTTGACGCTTTGTCTGTTGCGTTGAGACCCCTATGACGAGGCGGTCCTTGAGATACTTCTTTGTGGGACTTGTGATACTTGGAGTATCTACCAGTAGCTCATGGAACGGACCCTACCAGAGACGAGCTAGCAGAGTGCAGAGACCTAGTAGCTGGCTGAGACTTGACGACTGCTGATCAATCCACTCGGAGTGATTTAGATAGCCCAGTGGGGTGATCATGGTTGTAGCAGTAGACCCACGGAAGAGGTGAGCTTGGTTGTAGCGGCAGACCCGCGGTACTCGACAGAAGGAGTACCTTTGTAGGCTATGAGGGGGTGCTCTTTGTTGTAGCGGCAGACCCATGGTGGGATGCGCTTGGTTGCAGCGGCATGCCCACAGTACTCGACAGGTGGAGTACTTCAGTAGTCCATGGTTAGTGGGACGTGCTTGGTTGTAGCGGTAGGCCCACTGTACTCGACAGAGGAAGAGTTATCCCGCAGCTGTGGTTTCGTTATCGTGAATAAAATCCTGGTTTGAGCTGATTCTATGAACTTTGTGTTTACCTCATGATTGAGATGGGTCACTTGATAACTTAGGTATATGTATGGGCATATACCTGGGTGGTGGTTATCCGTTGATTTCATAACCTTTGTGTTTCCTCATGATTGAGATGGGTTACTTGATAACTTGGGTATAAGTACGAGCTTATACCTAAGTAAAGGTTATCTGTTGAGATCCTTCTTTGTGGTTATCCTTGTTGTATTTAGTGATACCTTGAGGGTCTCGGGGTCCCTACTGAGTATCTTATACTCACCCCTGCATGGACTATGCCCGCACCTCGTTGTGTTGGTTGTAGACTTCGGGCATCGTTGATAGAGGCCGAGTGTTCGAGGACTGGATGGTACCCAGAGGTGGACCTCATGACGAGTCAGTATCTGGAGGTGGACTTCACAATGAGACGAAACTCGGAGGAGGTTGATGGGTGAGAGCATTGTGGAGGCTATATGTACCTACCCTTCAGGTAGGATCCGTTGTGGACGATCCAGGAGCTGCTCTATTTGTACCTACCCTTCAGGTAGGATCCGAAGAGGATGAACTAGGAGATTCTTCTGTTCTTCCAGCTGTTTGTCTTTTTCTGTTGTACTTTTGTTCAGTTGTAGCTATACATTCGATTGGGTTTGTATTCTGGCCCATTTACTTTTCAACACTTCCTTTTGTATTTTGTGTATTACTTCCACTTGTACTCTATGGTGTTTTGTGTACTAGCAGCACCACCACCTGTTGGGTAGCAGATGCCACCAGCCTACTAGCGAACTGGGCACGCTGGCAGAGAGCGTTTCATGAGTTCCAGCAGCAGTGGCCTCTGAGGTTACGAGGCGCGGCAGATTCCCAGACAGCAGAGCACTGGCTGGAGGTGATTGCTAGAGTTTTCCACCTAACTGAGACATTAGTAGAGTGGATGGTGGACTTGGCTACTAGTGTTTTCCAGTGATTTACCATGAGGATGGTCTTCATAGCGATGAGGCTTCTGTACGTGGACCGATGCCTGAGATAGTGCCTTCGGGTAGTGTGTCATCTATACATCACTACCTGTTGGTCTGCAGTTACAACCGGCGGTACCTGTAGGTGACACATGTAGGATTACTGCCTTACACATGTTCCAATATCAGATACCCTCAAGTTCCGAGGTGAGCTTGACTCACAGGCCGCTGAGAACTGGCTTGAGGAGTTGGCTGAGAGTTTTCTAGAGCTTATAGAGCTTCGGAATGACGATGTTTCTGTAGCTGAGTAATCATCGAGGCGTACCGATCATTCTTGGTACTTGATGACTACGATATGATCAGTGCTTTTGATCTCGGACCTCATAGCGAGGTGTGTTTAATGGATATCCGAGTAAGCACTCTTTTCTCTACGCATTTCTACTTATGTTAGGGTGCTAGAAAGAACCTTTGTGGTTGATTGTTCTTTGGCTGATCAGTTTTAGCCAGTGAATGTTAACAGTGGGAAGATGCGAAATGGCGTTAGTCTCAGAGACTTGGGCGTGCGAATGTTTCAAAAAGAGGAAACGTTAAGGACAGATGAATCTGCAGAGTAGAAGACGTGGAGGCAGAGCTAGGAGAGAAGCATGAGGGGGTGTACATATCAACATGTTACAACCACCCACCTTTGTTGTCCCCTCTAGGATCAGGGAGCTGGATGGCAGGGAAAGAGAGTAGCTGCATGCGGTCAAGGAGAGTGACCCAATGGCTCTAAGAATGATTTGAGGGACATTTTGTGTCCACTATAAGCTGCCGTAGTAACAGACGTTGATACGAATCATTCCTTCCTTCCAAGAATCTTGTCCCAGACCTAGAGTTTCTGGTTAAGCCGTTGACTTGACCCTCACGTCTGGAGATACCTTGGGAGGAGAGTCGATAATAACACTTACACTGATAGTGTGATATGACCCACGAGGTGAGAGTTTCGGTTGGAATCTCTTGGTGGCAGCATCTAGGCCTTACGATGTTGGTCTGATTATGGATTGGATCCACAGTTCATACACAGATTGATTGTATTAGGCAAAAAGGTTGTGGTTTATCTACAACGTTGGGATGGGGTGTTACTTGGTCAGCAAAAAGGAAAACCCAGGAAGCACAGGATGGAATCATGCATAAGAGGGTGCATTCAATCACTTAGGAGATGGCCAAAATTACCTTTGTTCCAGAATTCTCCAGAGTTGTGGCACCACTTCCAGCAGAGCTTTCAGAAGCTAGGTTGACCGGTGCGCCAAACCTGTGGGCGTTGGTTACATAGTTCACTGCGACGCATTAGGGACCGGACTCAGGTGTGTCCTGATGTATGAGTGGGCAGTGATCTCCTATGAATCACGGCAGATGAGACTGCACAGAGCTGACAGGAATCCTCTAGAGTTCAAGGATGACGACCACGTCCTTATTAAGGTCTCACCTCGACGAGGTTTATGGAGATGTGGCCGAGGCGGCAAGTAATCTCTGAGGTTCAGCGGACCTTTTCAGGTCCTCAACTGGGTAGGCGAGGTGGTTTACCGCTTGACCCATCCACCTCAGTTGCACCGGGTGCACGACAACTTCCACGTATCTCAACTGAGGAGATATGTTCTTGACCCGACGCATGTCATCGACCATGGGGAACTGGACTTTGGAGATGGGGTGACTTTTGTGGGGTTCTAGTAGAGGTTGAGGATCGACAGGAGCAGCTCCTACGAGGACGGTCGATTCCTTGGGTGCACTTTCATTGCCAGTACGGGATCCTCCAGGTGAGCACATGGGAGCAGAAGGCTCAGGTGCGTGCTCAGTACCACTTTTGTTTCACTAGTTTGTGTTAATGCTTTACGAGGATGTAAAACCCTTAGGTGGGAGTAATGTAAAGACTCATAAAATTCAAGGGAATTTTTTTCATAATTTTCTTTGGGATTTTACAAGAACACAGTTTCTGACGGCGCCTGATTCCAAGGCCCGGTGTGCCCGGAATTAATTTCCGAAGTTAGGCTCAGTTACGTTCAGTGAACAAACGAGTGGGTTTTTCTAACTTTAAAACCGGTGCTCGGAATTGAAATATGAGGGCACCGATGAACTCGTAGCGCCAGTAATTTCTTAAGAAGACCTTTTCCAGAGTTGCGTTTTCTCAGGACGAGTTGTTTAGTTTTGTGGATAAAGACTTCCGAGAAATAAAATTTGTGCAACTAATTTTATTTCTTTTAAGTGGTTAAATCCTAAGGATGGAGGTTGGGTGAACCTAAATACCTAAGTGAGGTTAAATGTGAGGTGGGCCCACATGAACCCCACCCCTTCAAATTCTATAACCCCCTTAACTCTTCCCCTTTAAACCCCCTTGTATTAAATTATGTGACTTCCTTCACATTAAATACATGCCAACACTTTGTAATTAAGGAGTTCAACCTCTTTAATTTATTTTGATTTGAAGAGTTTAAATTTTGAATTGGCTTGTATTAAATAAAATAATAAAGTATCTTATTATTTTATTTGGGGGGAAACTTCTTGGGTGGGAGCTCTTGAGTTTTTGGGGAAGAACACCGACTCTTCGATGAAGAATGCCTCCGACGGAGAACGCGAAGACACCGACGACGTGCCTTCTTTTCTTATTTCACTGCATCAAGGTAGGAGACACCACCACGGGGAACGTCGCCAATGATGACAGATCTTCCTCCGATGACAACAGAATCAGCACTGATCTTCTGTGATGACCGATCATCGCGACGCTTGCCTCTTTCTGCGGAACGACGACATACGATGTCTTTTCGAGGTAGGGAATTAATTTGTTAATATTAATGAACCTCATGTTACTTCCTTCTAAATCAAAGAACACGGATCAACTAAATATTATGTTGATCCGCGAAGAATATGTTTGTGGGTTGGGAATTCTTGATTGCAGGGAAAAACTGTTGGGGTTGATTACTTTTGTTCGTGAAAAATCCTTTGTTGTTCTTCGTATTTTGGGCCGCTTGATATCAACTTAACGGGAGGAGGTCGGACCGCACGAACATGACTGAATCTCCTCCCCCTTTGTTGTTTTGTTCATTGTGGCACGAACAAAGGCGGTGCGGTGCAACGGCACCGCGCGGAAACAAGAAAGAACGCGACGAAGAAGCGTGGCACCATCGCGTCGCGCCATTGCGGCCGAACAAAACCACAGCCGGAGTCGGGGCCGTGGAGGCGATTCGAAGACTCTATTGGTTGATCGTTGTGCACGGATTGATGGGTGATGACAAACAGGGATGAAAAGTCAATTTAAATCATCCGCAGTGAAGGTCGGGTCCCGGGAGGACCGTTGGCGAAGGCAGTGAGCAAAACGGACCACCGGAGCGCGTCCGGTGGTCTGCGGAAAATCCTATCGGCGCACCACGCCGGCATGGCGGCGCCGGTGGGCGGAGGCGACGGTGCCCGATGCGCCGCCAGGAAGGGCCACCGCGGCGGCACGCGGATGGTCCCACGGCCGCGCAGGACCATGGACGACGCGGCGTCGGGCCGCGTCGCTAGCAGGGAGCGGCCCCCACGCGGGGGTCGTGACTTCTTTCACGGGGGGGGGGGGGGGAACCACACCCCCCTGTTCCACTCAGCCGGACAGCCGAGCGGGCATGCGTCCGCGCCAGCGCGGCAGAACAACCGGCCAGGCCGCCCAGGCCGGGAACCTCCAGGTGAGCACATGGGAGCGGAAGACTCAGATGCGTGCTCAGTACCGCTTTTGTATCCCTAGTTTGTGTTAATGCTTTACGGGGACGTAAAGCCATGGGGTGGGAGTAATGTAAAGACCAGGAAATTTCAGGGAAATTTTTTTCTTAATTTCTTTGGGATTTTACAAGAACGCATTTTCTGACGGCACCTGATTCTGAGGCCCGGTGTGCCCGGAATCAATTTCCGAAGATCAGCTCGGGTACATTTAGTGAAAGAACGAGCGGGTTTTTATATCTTTTGAACCAGTACTTGGAATTGAAATCTAAGGGAACCGATGAACTCGTAGCACTGGTAATTGCTTAAGGGGACCTTTACCACAGTTGTGTTTTAAGAGGGTTGAGAATTAATTTTTGGGGAATTAGTTTTAAATAAATAAAATTGGTGTGTATAATTTTATTTATATCTGGGGTGGTTAAATTCTACAAAGGGGAGTTAAGGGTGGGACCACAACCACCTAACTACCCTTGTGTGGATATTTAGAAGGTGGGGCCCACACGAGCCCCAACCTTTCATCTCCCCATAACCACTCTTAAACCCCCCCCCCCCTTAAACCCCCTTTTTAATTAATTTGTTAACTCCTCAACTCCCTTATTAATGAGATCTCTCCATATTCCTATAATTAAGTTTGTTAACATAATTAAATTAATGGTTTCATTAATTAAATTGGTAAATCACAATTTTAATTATTTTGTGTTGCATGACACTTCTTTAAATGGGAGAAGTCTTTTGTAATATTTTTGATAACAAATATTTCGATGGGAAACCTCTGAAGAATTAGAAAGAGAGGTGTTCTTCCTCCGACGAAGAACGTGAAGTCCCGACGACGACTCTTCCTCCGACGTCAACGGAATCGACACCATTCTTCCGTGATGTCCGACCATAGTGATGTTCATATTCCGCGGTTTGACGACGTGCGACGTCTTTGCGAGGTAGGCGAATATTGTATATTTCTAATTTATATGGTTTATACCCTCGAGCTTGAGCGTTTATTTGTAGTATTTATCTTTGTGGATTCATTACCCCGGTTTAATTTCTCATGATGAAAGAGAATTAAATTAATTAATTCACAGATTGATAAAACAATTGATTGAATTAATTTTATCCTTGTTTATCCTGAGTTTGAGATTTTTGAAGCATGATAAATATTTAATTGCCAATCCCCCATGTTCTTGATTCTAAAAAACAATGGCCAAACTAACACGGCTATCGATCTGCACTTAAACTGAGTTCCTTTCTTATTCATGGTTTGCGCATTCTTCGTGTGTTCTTCTTCTTCAAATAATTAATCACGCTGGAAACTCGATGTTTCATTGAGCGCGACATACGGATGCGGAGATCTCGATTCGAGGATCAAGAATCTGCGATTGTCATAATTGTTGGTGTTAGAACAAAGGTGTAGCGGACTGGAGGCGTAGCAGCGCGGCAGGCCGGAAGCAGGCCGTGTGCGTGGCGGAGGTGCAGCGTTCCCAGTACATGAGGGTAGCGTGAAAATTGGAGGAGAAGGGAATGTGAATAATGTGGTAGATTAGAGAGAGAATGAGATATTAAGTTGATAAATAATAAAAGAAATAAATAAAAGGGGTAATCAAAGAGGGGGGAATGATTGGCTTGGAAACAAGGGGGGCGGTTTTATTTTTTTTGGTGGAGCGTGAAATTGGGTGTGAGAGTTTAAAGTATTAAATTAAATTCAAAATAATAATAATATAATAATGTTATTATTATTTTCATTGGGAAAACCGAATTTTGACGGTATCTTCTTCGTGAGACCTCGGTTTCACGAACCATCAGTGGCAGTGCGACCCTGACTTCGAGTCCGAATTTATGAGTCCAATTTTGGATATCTTTTTTAGGTTTTTGTATCGGGTACCCGAAGTGCTCGGAAAATAATATATTTAATATTATTATTAAATCTTTGACCTGCTATAACTTGAGCTTCGGACGTCCAATTGACGTGCCGTCGAATTTGTTGGATTCCTTTTGATGAGACGGTTATTTTGGAATACTTCACCTGAGGTTTGGACGCAGTTGGAGTAAGGCCGGGTTGGATTGTACCTGAAATCCAACCGGACCCCTAGAACAGAAAATCTGATAACTTTCAGACCAGACGTCCGTTTGATGAATTTTCAGTAGTGTTGGTGATCACATTGAGAAATGATCCCTAAGAGTATACCCTATGAGAGTTCGGGGTACAGTTGAGATACGGTCGGGTTGGTTCGTACACGAAACCAACTGGCCCCTAGGATGAAAAGGCTAATAACTCACAGACCGGGTGTCTGATTGACGCGCCATCTGTTGTGTTGAGACCCCTATGACGAGGCGGTCCTTTGAGATACTTCTTCATGGGACTTTTTGATACTTGGAGTATCGACCAGTAGCTCGTGGAGCGGACCCTCCCGGAGGCGAGCGTATGGATTACAGAGACCGTGTAGTTGGCTGAGACCTGACGACTACTTGACCGACTCGACTTGGAGTGAGTCAACTAGCCCAGTGGACAGAGCACTACTTTTTTTGGGTGAAGAACCATGGCGGACGGAGCACTACTGTGTTTGGGTGCAGACCCGCGGTACTCGACCAGAGAGTACCTTTGCAGGCTATTAGGGGGGATGCACTATTGTGTTTGGGTGGAAGACCCCGGCGGGAAGCACTACTGTGTTTGGGTGGCTGAACCGTGGTACTCGACAGGAGAAGTACCTCAGAAATCTTAGGTTAGTGAGCAGTACCTCAGAGTCGTGACAGGATCACTATACTCAACATAGACAGGGCTCTTCAGCAGTTACGGTTTCGATAATGAAAATCCTGGTTTGAGCTGAGTCTATGACCTTTGAGTTTACCTCATGATTGAGATGGGTCACATGATAACTTAGGTATACTTATGGGCATACACCTGGGTAGTGGTTATCCGTTGATTTCATAATCTTTGTTTTTCCTCATGATTGAGATGGGTTACTTGATAACTTAGGTATATGAATGCGTATATACCTAAGTAGAGGTTATCTGTTGAGATATTTCTTTGTGGTTATACTTGTTGGATTTAGTGAGACCTTGAGGGTCTCGGGGTCCCTACTGAGTATCATATACTCACCCCGGCACGGGCTATGCCCGCACTTCATTGTGTTGGTTGCAGACGTCGGGCAGCGCTGTCAGAGGCCGAGTGTTCGAGGACTGGACGGTACCCGAAGGTGGACCTCATGAGGAGTCAGTATCCAGAGGTGGACTTCACAACGAGATGAAACATGGAGGAGTTTGATGGGTGAGAGTGTTGTGGAGGCTATATGTACCTACCCTTTAGGTAGGATCCGTGGTGGACTATCCATGGTTCCAGGCTATCTGTACCTAAGTAGAGGTTACCTCATGATTGAGATGGCTCACATGATAACTTAGGTATATGTATGGGCATATACCTGGGTGGTGGTTATCTGTTGATTTCATAACCTTTGTGTTTCCTCATGATTAATATGGGTTACTTGATAACTTAGGTATAAGTATGGGCTTATACTTAAGTAAAGGTTATCTGTTGAGATCCTTCTTTGTGGTTATCCTTGTTGGATTTAGTGAGACCTTGAGGGTCTAAGGGTCCCTACTGATTATCGTATACTCACCCCTGCACGGACTATGCCTGCACCTCGTTGTGTTGGTTGCAGACATCGGGCAACATTGACAGAGGCCGAGTGTTCGAGG
Organism: Viscum album; assembly: GCA_963277665.1. Lineage (NCBI taxonomy): Eukaryota > Viridiplantae > Streptophyta > Magnoliopsida > Santalales > Viscaceae > Viscum > Viscum album. The sequence continues at coordinate 683,574,811 of OY728121.1, forward strand.
ACTGGATGATACCCAGCGGTGGACCTCACTATGAGACAGTATCTGGTGGTGGACTTCACGACGGGGCGGCACTTGGAGGAGGTTGACGGGCGAGAGCGTTGTGGAGGATATCTGTACCTACCCTTCAGGTAGGATCTGTGGTGGATGATCTAGGAGTTGCACTATCTGTACCTACCCTTCAGGTAGGATCCTTGGTGGATGAGCCAGGAGCTGCTTATCACCTTCCGGTTGTTTTATCTTTTTCCTTGTACTTTACAGTTGGGCTTGTATTTCCGGCCCCTTTACTTTCAGCACAGCTTGTTTCAGTTTTACTTAGTGTTTTACTTCTGCTTGTACTCTGTGGTGTTTTTTTACTTTTATAAAGGCAATGTCTTCCCAGTTATCGGGATTTACGCCTTTGGTGTTAGTCTCCAGCCCCTGGCCTATAGAAGGCGGGCTTGGGGTAGTCACGACCCGTCCTCGGGGCCCGTGTCGTGACTACCCCAAGCCCGCCTTCCATAGGCCAGGTGCAGGCGACTAGCACCAAAGGCATAATTCACGATAACTGGGAAGGCATTGCCTTTATAAAAGTAACCAAAATACCACAGAGTACAAGCGGAAGTAAAAAACTAAGTAAAACTGGAACAAGCTGTGATGAAAGTAAAGGGGCTGGAAATACAAGCCCAACTATAAAGTACAAGGAAAAAGATAAAACAGCCGGAAGGTGATAAGCAGCCCCTGTATCTTCCACCAAGGATCTTACCTGAAGGGTATGTACAGATAGCACAGCTCCTGGATCGTCCACCACGGATCCTACCTGAAGGGTAGGTACAGATATCACAGCTCCTGGATCGTCCACCACGGATCCTACCTGAAGGGTAGGTATAGATAGCCTCCACAATGATCTCACCCGTCAACCTCCTCAGAGTTTCTCCTCGTCGTGAAGTCCACCACCGGATACTATCTCGTCATGAGGTCCGCCTCTGGGTACCGTCCAGTCCTCGAACACTCTGCCTCTGTCTGTGCTGCCTGTCGTCTGCAACCAACACAACGAGGTGCGGGCATAGCCTGTGCAGGGGTGAGTATAACGATACTCAGTAGGGACCCCGAGACCCTCAAGGTCTCACTAAATCCAACAAGGATAACCACAAATAAGATCTCAACAGATAACCTCTACTTAGGTATATGCCCATACATATACCCAATTTATCAAGTAATCCATATCAATCATGAGGATACACAAAGATTATGAAATCAACGGATAACCACTACCCAAGTATATGCCCATACATATTCCTATGTTATCAAGTGACCCATCTCAATCATGAGAAAAAAAAGATTATAAACTCAGCTCAAACTAGGATTTAATCATGAAGTCGAAACCACGACTGCTAGAGAACTCCTTCTCTGTCGAGTACAGTGGGCCTTCCGCTACAACCAAGCACTCCCCATTAACCTTGGACTGCTGTAGTACTCCACCTGTTGAGTACTGTGGTCCTACTGCTACAACCAAGCACTTCCCACCATGGGTCTTCCGCTACAACCAAGCGCTCCCCCTCATAGGCTCCAAAGGTACTCCTTCTGTTGAGTACCGTGGGTCTGCCGCTACAACCAAGCGCTCCTCCGCCATGGGTCTACCGCTACAACCAAGCACTCCCCCTCATAGCCTCCATAGGTACTCCTTCTGTTGAGTATCGTGGGTCTGCCGCTACAACCAAGTGCTCCTCCGCCGTGTGTCTGCCTCTACAACCAAGCGCTCCCCACTGGACTATCCAAAACACACCGAGAAGATAGATCAGCAGTCGTCAAGTATCATCCAGCTACTAGGTCTCTACACTCTGCTAGCTCGTCACTGGGAGGGTCCTCTCCAAGAGCTACTAGTCGATACCCCAAGTATCACAAAGTCCCACTAAGAAGTATCTCAAAGATCTGTCTCGTCATAGGGGTCTCAACGCAACAGACGACGCGTCAGTCGGACGCCCGGTCTGTGAGTTACTAGCCTTTTCGTCCCAGGGGCCCGGTTGGTTTCGTGTGTGAACCAACCCGGCCGTATCTCGACTGTACCCCGAACCCTCATAGGGTATACTCATAGGGAATTTTTCTCAACGTGATCACCAATGTCGCTGACAGTTCGTCAAACGGACGTCCGGTCTGAAAGTTATCAGCTTTTCCATTCCAGGGGCCCGGTTGGATTTTGGGTACAATCTAACCCGGACACTATCCAACTGCATCCAAAACTCAGGATATCTATGCCAAAATTTCTGTATCATTAAGAGGAATCCAACAAAGTTGACGGCACATCAATCGGACGCCCGGAGCTCAAGTTATAAGCATTTCCGCTCCGAGGGCCCAGTTGGTTTCGTGTTCGAACCAACCCGGACGTACAAAAAGATCTTCAAAACCTTGAGTGTAAAATACGGAAACGACCGTGTCGATCCAAGGATCTCTACACAACTAACAGTGCATCGATCGGAGGTCCGTAGCCCAAGATATGGGCATTTGAACGAAACTGTCCGAAAATAGGGGGTTCGGGCCCGGTCCGACCCGACCCGACCCCCCCCCCCCCCCCCCGAGTCGGCCCGAACCGAGTCCGCGTCTGGCCCATTAGGGAGTGGCCCGGCCCAGTGGGCCCGGCCCAGCCCGGTCGGCGCGGCGCGGCCCGGCCTGGGTTGGTTCGTACACGAAACCAACCGGCCCCCTGGGACGAAAAGGCTAGTAACTCACAGATCGGGCATCTGATTGTCGCGCTCTCTGTTGCATTAAGATCCCTATGACGAGTTATTCCTTTGAGATACTTCTTTGTGGGACTTTTGGATACCTGGAGTATCGACCAGTAGCTCGTGGAGCGGACCCTCCCAGAGACGAGCGTGCGGAGTACGGAGACCGTGTAGCCGGCTGAGACCTGGCGACTGCTTGACCGACTCGACTTGGAGTGAGTTGACTAGCCCAGGGGATGGAGGACTACTTTGTTTGGGTGCAGAACCATGGAGGATGGAGCACTACTCAGTTTGGGTGTAGACCCGCGGTACTCGTCCGGAGAGTACCTCTGCAGGCTATTAGGGGCGATGCACTACTGTGTTTGGGTGGCATACCCCGACGGGAAGCACTACTGTGTTTGGGTGGCTGATCCATGTTAATCGACAGGAGGAGTACCTCAACAGTCTTAGGTTAGTGAGCAGTACCTCAGAGTCGTGACAGGATCACTGTACACTCCAGAGACGGGACTCTTCAGCAGTTACGGTTGTGAGCAGTACCTCGGAGTCATGACAGGATCACTGTACACTCCAGAGACGGGGCTCATCAGTAGTTACGGTTGTGAGAAGTACCTCGGAGTTGTGATAGGATCACTGTACACTCTAGAGATGGGGCTCATTAGCAGTTACAGTTGTGAGCAGTACCTCGGAGTCGTGACAGGATCACTATACACTCCAGAGACGAGGCTCATCAGCAGTTACGGTTTTGATAATGAAAATCTTGGTTTGAGCTGAGTTTATGACCTTTGTGTTTACCTCATGATAGAGATGGGTCACTTGATAACTTAGGTATATGTATGGGAATATACCTGGGTAGTGGTTATCCGTTGATTTCATAATCTTTGTGTTTCCTCATGATTGATATGGGTTACTTGATAACTTAGGTTTATGTATAGGTATATACCTAAGTAGAGTTTATCTATTGAGATCTTTATTTGTGGTTATCCTTGTTGGATTTAGTGAGACCTTGAGGGTCTCGGGGTCCCTACTAAGTATCGTATACTCACCCCTGCACGGGCTATGCCCACACTTCATTGTGTTGGTTGCAGACGTCGGGCAACGCTGTCAGAGGCCGAGTGTTTGAGGACTGGATGGTACCCGGAGGTGGAACTCACGACGAGTCAGTATCCGGAGGTGGAATTCACAAAGAGATGATACACGGAGGAGATACGTGCTTGACCCGACGCATATCATCGACCATGGGGAGCTGGACTTTGGCGATGGGGTGACTTTTGTGAGGCATCAGTAGAGGTTGAGATCTTATTTGTGGTCATCCTTGTTGGATTTAGTGAGACCTTGAGGGTCTTGGGGTCCCTACTGAGTATTATTATACTCACCCATGCACGGGCTATGCCCGCACCTTGTTGTGTTGGTTACAGACAACGGGAAGCGCAGACAGAGGCCGAGTGTTTGAGGACTGGATGGTACCTGGAGGTGGACCTCACGACGAGACAGTATCCGGTGGTGGACTTCACGACGAGGCGACACTCGGGGGAGGTTGACGGGCGAGGGTGTTGTGGAGGCTATCTATACCTAACCTTCAGGTAGGATCCATGGTGGACGATCCAGGAGATGCGCTATCTGTACCTACCCTTCAGGTAGGATCCTTGTGGATGATCCAGGAGCTGCTTGTCACCTTCCGGCTGTTTTATCTTTTCCCTTGTACTTTATAGTTGGGCTTGTATTTCCAGCCCCGTTACTTTTAACACAGCTTGATTCAGTTTTACTTAGTGTTTTACTTCCGCATGTACTATGTGGTGTTTGTTTACTTTTATAAAGGCAAAGCCTTCCCAGTTATTGGGATTTACGCCTTTGGTGCTAGTCGCCAGCCCCTGGCCTATGGAAGGTGGGCTTGGGGTAGTCACGACCCGTCCTCGGGGCCCGTGTCGTGACTACCCCAAGCCCGCCTTCTATAGGCCAGGGGCAGGTGACTAGCACCAAAGGCGTAAATCCCGATAACTGGGAAGGCTTAGCCTTTATAAAAGTAAACAAACACCACAGAGTACACGCGGAAGTAAAACACTATGTAAAACTGAAACAAGCTGTACTGAAAGTAAAGGGGCCGGAAATACAATCCCAACTGTAAAGTACAAGGAAAAAGATAAAATAGCCGGAAGGTGACAAGAAGCTCCTGGATTGTCCACCAAGGATCCTACCTGAAGGGTAGGTACAGATAGTGCAGCTCCCGGATCATCCACCATGGATCCTACCTGAAGGGTAGGTACAGATAGCCTCCAAAACACCCTCACCTGTCAACCTCCCCCGAGTGTTGCCTCGTCGTGAAGTCCACCACCAGATACTATCTCATCGTGAGGTCCACCTCCGGGTACTATCTAGTCCTCGAACACTCGGCCTCTATCTGCACTGCCCGTCGTCTGCAACCAACACAACAAGGTGCGAGCATAGCCCGTGTAGGGGTGAGTATAACAATACTCAGTCGGGACCCCGAGACCCTCAAGGTCTCACTAAATCCACCAAGGATAACCGTAGGGAATAGGTGGACATGGGATATCTCAGCTTCAGGCAACTGAGGCCTACGATCATGGAGCTCTGGGAGAAGATGGACAGGAGCTGGACTAGGTCCAGACCTGGAGACTTTTTTTCATTTTTCTTCTAGCTTGGTTGATGTTTGTTTATAGATGCTTTGTGTCTTTGTACTTTGAGCTGCAGTAATAAAATACACCTTTCTTGTGGAGTTTACCTTCATGTCCTCTCTTTATGTGGTTACTAAGAGGTTCCGGTTTAAAAACTGTTGACTTGACCCTGAATTTGAGATACCTACTGGAGGAGACCGAGTGACCACACACTGATGCCGACAGTGTGACTCAACCCTTGGAGGTGAGAGTAATGGTTGGATCTCTTGGTAGTAGTGTTGAGGCCTTACGACGTCATCCTTGGTATGGATTAGTATCGTTCATGTCAGGATTGACTGTATTAGGCGAAGAACGTGGTTCATCCAGGGGATGAGACCAGATTTCTCTTATCAGAAAAGAAGAAATCTCAGCAGCTCTTGTAGGACCAGAAAGGTCTAAGTCATCCAAGAGTGGATGAGGACAGCTTGGAGCTGGAAAAGGTCTTGTGCTGACAGGAGGTGGAGACCACTAGAGTTCAAGGATGGCGACCACGTTTCCCCTACGGGTCTTACCTCGACGTGAGTTACGGAGATGTGGCTGAGGTGACAAGTTATCTCCGAGGTTCAACGGACCCTTCTAGGTCCTCAGTAGGGTAGGCGAGTTGGTTTACCGCTTGACCCACCCACCTCAGTTGCACCAGGTGCACGACGACTTCCATGTATCTCAACTGAGGAGATACGAGCTCGACCATTCGCATTTCATCGACCATGAGGAGCTAGACTTGGGCGATGGGGTGACCCTCACAGAGGTTCCAGTGGGGATCGAGGAACGACAGGAACAGATCCTACGAGGACGTTCAATTCCTCGGGTGTGCTTTCACTGGCAGTACGAGAACCTCCATGTGAGCACATGGGAGCGGAAGGCTCAGATGCGTGCTCAGTACATCTTTTGTATCCCTAGTTTGTGTTAAAGCTTTATGGGGACGTAAATCCCTGATTTGGGAGTAATGTAAAGACTTGGAAATTTCAAGGATTTTTTTTTAATTTTCTTTGGAATTTTATGAGTACGCAGTTTCTAACGGCGCCTGATTCCGAGGCTCGGTGTGCCCAGAATCATTTTCCAAAGTTTAGCTCGGGTACGTTTAGTAAACGAACGAGCGGGTTTTCCTAACATTGAAACTGGTGCTCGGAATCGAATTTCGAGGGCACCGATGGAATCACAGCGCTGGTAATTTCTTAGAAACACCTCTTCCAGAGTTGCGTTTGCTCGGGTGTGGTTTTTTTTTTAAATTTTTTTTTTGGGTTAAGTAATGGAATAAAATAAAAGTGGTGCAACCAATTTTATTTATTTTGTTTAACCTAAACTAAGTGCATGAAGTGGGACCCACAATATCCTACCCACTAGGTAGGATATTTTTGAGGTGGGGCCGACACGATCCCCATCGTTTCTTTCAACTTCCTCGAACCCCTTTTAATTAAGGTAATGCACCCGCACCCCTTTTTAGTGGAAGTCAACCCTTGCGTTTTTCTGTTCATGAAACGCCTCAATTAATTTGGGCGGTTTAAACGTTGCAATTAATTCATTTAATTGAATGTTTCGTTTTTGAATTTTAAAACACATGGCTTGAGAAATAAAATAATACAAACTCTTATTTTATTAGAGGGGTTGGGTTGTGAGATGCTTGGGGAGAATTTTCTCAAGTTCTTGAAGTTCATCCTCCTCGACGAAGAACGCGAAGAACGCCGACCTCCGACGAAGGTCGACAAGAACGCCGGCTCCTCAGAGATCGACGACGCGATGTCGATGAATCTTTTCTCCGCGACGTGAAGATCCTCTTCCCGCGATGCCTTCTTCTGTGACGATCAATTCCACGGCGTCCCTTTCCGCGACAACCTCGTTCGTCGACTACGCTCGAGGTAGGGGTTAAATTTGTGTAAGTTTATATTTCTGTGGTTCTTTCCTTCTAAAACAAAGAACTCGGATCAACTCAATCTCAAGTTGATCCACGAATGATTTATTTTGAGGGTTACGAATATTTTATTTGCGGGGAAATTGTAGGGGATTTTATTGTTGTTGTCCGTGATTTCTTCCATCGTCGTTCCTCATTTCAAATTGGACCGCTTGCTATCGATTAACGGGAGGGGGGTCGGACCACACAAACACGACCGATCCTCCTCCCTTAATTTTTGTTGTTGACCATGTTTTTTTTGGAATGGGGATGGCGTGGTGTCGTCACACCGCACGGGATCATGCGGCAAGGATGCGCGGCGCCGTCGCGCCGCGCCATTGAAGCCGAAAAAAGCCGCGGCGCCGTCGCGCTGCGCCGGAAAACCACGAAGAGACGCAATTTGTTTATTTGGCGTACAGATCGACGGGCCAAGGCAGAATGATCCGCAGGGCCAATTTGAAGACTTGTAGCGAAGGGAAGGTCCCGGGAGGACCGCAGGCGAAGACGGAATTTGTAAACGAACCACCGGAGCAACTCCGGTGGTCTGCAGAAGGTGCAGCCGGCGCGCTGCCGGCAGGAACCGTCGCGGCTAAAGCCGCGGCGGAGGAGGGATACCACGACCGCGCGGGATCCGGAGGGGAGTTGCGGCGGGTTACCGCATCACTGGCAGGGAGGGGCCCGCACGCTGGGGCAGCGACTTCTTTCACAGGGGTGAACTGCACCCCCCTGTTCTGCTCATACGGACAGCCGAGCGGCTACGCGGTTGCGCCAGCGCGGTAGGCCAACCGGTCAGGCCGAGCCGTGTCGCGCCCTATTGGGCCGGACCCAGACCCGGTTCAGGTCGACCCGGTTCAGGTCGAGTCAGTTTGGGCCGACCCAGGGGGTCTCGGGCCGGGTCGGACCGGGCCCGAAACCCCTATTTTCGAGTAGTTTCTGTTCAAACGCCCATATCATGGGCCACGGACCTCCGATCGACGCACCGTCAGTTGCGTAGCGATCCTTGGATCGAGGCGGTCATTTAGGTATATTACACTAAGGGTTTCAGAGAACTTTGTTTATGGCCGGGTTGTTTCGAACACGAAACCAACCGGGCCCTCGGAGCGGAAACGCTTATATCTTGAGCTTCGGACGTCCGATTGACGCGTCGTCGACTTTGTTGGATTCCTCTTGATGAGACAGAACTTTTGGCATGCTTCTCCTGAGTTTTGGTAGCAGTTGGATAGTGTCTGGGTTGGATTGTACCCAAAATCCAACCGGGCCCCTGGAACGGAAAACCTGATAACTTTCAGACCAGACGACCATTTGATGAAACGTCAGTGGTGTTTGTGATCATGTTGAGAAACAGTCCCTATGAGCATACCCTATGAGAGTTCGGGGTATAGTAGAGATACAGCTAGGTTGGTTCGCACATGAAACCAATCGGGCCCCTAGGACGAAAATGCTAGTAACTCACAGACCGGACCTCCGACTGACGTGCCGTCTGTTGCGTTGGGACCCCTATGACGAGGTGGTACTTTGAGATACTTCTTCATGGAGATTTTTGATACTTGGAGTATCGACCAGTAGCTCGTGGAGTGGACCCTCCCGATGATGAGCTAGCAATGTTCAGAAACCTAGTAGATGGCTGAGAATTGACGACTTCTGATCTATTGTCTCAGTGTGTTTTAGATATCCCAGTGGGGAGCGCTTGGTTGTAGCGGTAGACCCACGGAGGAGGAGTGCTTGGTTGTAGTGGCAGACCCACGGTACTCAATATAAGGAGTACCTCGGGAGACTATGAGGGGTAGCGCTTGGTTGTAGCGGCAGACCCACAGCGGAGGAGCGCTTGGTTGTAGAGGTAGACCCACGGTACTCAACAGAAGGAGTACCTATGGAGTCTATGAGGGGGTTCTCTTGGTTGTAGTGGAAGACCCACGGTGGAGGAGCGCTTGGTTGTAGCGGCAGACCCGTGGTACTCAATAGAAGGAGTACCTCTAGAGGCTATGAGGGGGAGCGCTTGGTTGTAGCGGCAGACCCACGGTGGAGGAGCGCTTGGTTGTTGCGGCAGACCTGAGGTACTCAACAGAAGGAGTACCTCTAGAGCCTATGAGGGGGAGTGCTTGGTTGTAGCGGTAGACCCATGGTGGGAATCGGTTGGTTGTAGCAGCATACCCACAGTACTTGATAGGTGGAGTACTACAACATTCCAAGGTCAGTGGGGTGCGCTTGGTTGTAGCTGCAGGCCCACTGTACTCGAAAGAGGAGGAGTTCTCCACCGTCCGTGGTTTCGACATCATGAATAAAATCCTGGTTGAGATGAGTTTATAATCTTTGTGTTTCCTCATGATTGAGATGAGTTACTAGATAAATTGGGTATATGTATGGGCATATACCAAAGTAGAGGTTATCTGTTGAGATCTTCTTTGTGGTATCCGTTGATTTTATAATATTTGTGTTTCCTCGTGATTGAGATGGGTTACTTGATAACTTGGGTATATGTATGGGAATATACCTAAGTAGAGGTTATTTGTTGATATCTTCTTTGTGGTTATCCTTGTGGGATTTAGTGAGACCTTGAGGGTCTTGGGGTCCCTACTGAGTATTTTTATACTCACCCCTGCACGGGTTATACTCGCACCTTGTTGTGTTGGTTGTAGACGACGGGCATCGCAGACAGAGGCCGAGTGTTCGAGGACTGGATGGTACCCGGAGGTGGACCTCACGACGAGACAGTATCCGGTGGTGGACTTCACGACGAGGCGACACTCGGGGGAGGTTGACGGGCGATGTTGTTGTGGAGGCTATTTGTACCTACCCTTCAGGTAGGATTCGTGGTGGATGATCCAGGAGCTGTGCTATCTGTACCTATCCTTCAGGTAGGATCTTTGGTGGATGATCCAGGAGCTACTTGTCACCTTCCGACTGTTTTATATTTTTATACCTAAGTAGAGGTTATCTGTTGAGATCTTATTTGTGGTTATCCTTGTTGGATTTAGTGAGACCTTGAGGGTATCGGGGTCCATACTGAGTATTGTTATACTCACCCCTACACGGGCTATGCCCGCACCTTGTTGTGTTGGTTTTAGATGACGGGAAGCGCAGACAGAGGCTGAGTTTTTGAGGACTGGACGGTACCCGGAGGTGGACCTCACGACGAGACAGTATCCGGTGGTGGACTTCACGACGAGGCGACACTCGGGGGAGGTTGACGGGCGAGGGTGTTGTGGAGGCTATCTGTACCTACCCTTCAGGTAGGATCCATGGTGGACGATCCAGGAGTTGCGCTATCTGTACCTACCCTTTAGGTTGGATCCTTGGTGGACGATCCAGGAGCTGCTTGTCACCTTCTAGCTGTTTTATCTTTTTCCTTGTACTTTACAGTTGGGCTTGTATTTCCGGCCCCTTTACTTTCAGCCCTTCTTGTTTCAGTTTTACTTAGTGTTTTACTTCCACATGTACTCTATGGTGTTTGTTTACTTTTATAAAGGCAAATCCTTACCAGTTATCGGGATTTACGCCTTTGGTGCTAGTCTCCATTCCCTGGCCTATGGAAGGTGGGCTTGGGGTAGTCACGACACAGGCCCCAAGGACGGGTCATGACAATAATGTGACAATTAGGAACCTCCCACCAGTTTCCCCACAGACACGTGGGCCCTACCATAGGTCCCACCCACCTGACCGAACGGGTTATCTAACTAATGATTGTCCCCACAGGCCAACACATGTCCTTTCCAGTGTGCTTTTTCCTCACTCGCACACATCCTGGGAAACTTCCCAAAAGGTCACCCATCCTTATCACTACTCCAGGCCAAACACGCTTAACTATGGAGTTCTAATCAGACAGGCTCCCAAAAAGGAAGGTGCACCTTGTTGACATGAGTCATATCATTTAGTCATTGAACCCTTTATCATTCAGGGGTGTTACAATGACCCCCCCTTTAGAGCACAACGTCCTCATTGTGGGCCCTATATCTCAACCCAGGCAGTGCACCGCACTTAAGGCTGGGTACCACCTCTGATACCAAATGTGACAACCGGGCCCCTCCCACCAGTTTCCCCATAGACACGTGGGCCCTACCGTTGGTCCCACCCATGTGACCGAATGGGTTATCTGACTAATGATTGTCCATAAGCCAGTGGCTGGTGACTAGCACCAAATGCGTAAATCTTGATAACTGGGAAGGCATTGCCTTTATAGAAGTAAACGAACACCACAGAGAACAAGCGGAAGTAATACACTAAGTACAAAAAGGAAGTGATGAAAAGTAAATGGGCCAGAATACAAACCCAAATGAAATTATAGTTACAAATGAACAAAAGTACAACAGAAAAATGCAACAGCTGGAAGAAAGGAAGCAGCTCCTGGGTCGTCCTCCTCGGATCCTACCTGAAGGGTAGGTACAAATAGCGCAGCTCCTGGATCGTCCACCATGGATCCTACCTGAAGGGTAGGTACATATAACGTATCTCCTGGATCGTCAACCACGGATCCTACCTGAAGGGTTGGTAAAGATAGCGCACCTCCTGGATCGTCCACCACGGATCCTACCTGAAGGGTAGGTACAGATGGCCTCCACAATGCTCTTTCCCGTCAACCTCCTCCGAGTATCGTCTCAATGTGAATTCCACCTCCTGATACTTACTCGTCGTGAGGTCCACCTCCGGGTACCGTCCAGTCGTCGAATAGTCGGCCTCCGTCAGCATTTCCCGTCGTCTGCAACCAACAAAACGAGGTGCGGGCATAGCCCGTGCAGAGGTGAGTATAACGATAGTCAGTAGGGACTCCGAGACCCTCAAGGTATCACTAAATCCAACAAGGCTAACCACAAATAAGATCTCAACAGATAACCTCTACTTAGGTATATGACCATACATATACCTAAGTTATCAAGTAACCCATCTCAATCAAGAGGAAACACAAAGGTCATAAACTCATCTCAAACCAGGATTTTCATTATCGAAACCGTAACTGTTGAAGAGCCCCATCTCTGGAGTGTATAGTGATCCTGTCACGAATCCGAGGTACTGCTCACTAACCAAAGACTACTAAAGTACTCCTCCTATCGAGTACCGCGGGCCAGCCACCCAAACACAGTAGTGCTTCCCGCCGGGGTATGCTACCCAAACACAGTAGTGCACACCCCCTAATAGCCTGCAGAGGTACTCTCCAGACGAGTACCTCGGGTCTGTACCCAAACAAGTAGTGCTTCATCCTCCATGGGTCTGCAACCAAACAAAGTAGTGCTTCGTCCACTGGGCTAGTCGACTCACTCCAAGTCGAGTTGGTCAAGCAGTCGTCAGGTCTTCGTCGGCTACACGGTCTCCGTACTCCGCACACTCGTCTCCGGGAGGGTCCACTCCACAAGCTACTATTCGATACTCCAAGTATCTCAAAGTAACACAAAGAAGTATCTCAAAGGACCTCCTCATCATAGGGGTATCAATGCAATAGACGGCGCGTCAATCGGACGCCCGATCTGTGAGTTACTAGCCTTTTCGTCCCAGGGGCCCAGTTGGTTTCGTGTGTGAACCAACCTGGTTGTATCTCAAATGTACCATGAACTCTCATAGGGTAAGCTAATAGGGACCATTTCTCAATGTGAACACCAACGCTGCTGACGGTTCGTCAAACGGACGTTCGTTCTGAAAGTTATCAGCTTTTCTGTTCCAGGGGCCCTGTTGGATTTTGGGTACAATCCAACCAGGACAATATCCAACTGCAACCAAAACCCAGGCGAAGTATGCCAAAAGTTTCGTCTCATCAAGAGTAATCGAACAAAGTTGACGGCACGTCAATCGGAAGTCTGGAGCTCAAGATATAAGCATTTCCACTCCGAGGGCCCGGTTGGTTTCGTATCCGAACCAACCCGGCCGTACTCAAAGTTCTCCGAAACCTTAAGTGTAATATACCAAAATGACCATCTCGATCCAAGTATCGCATCGCAGCGCCGGTAATTGCTTAAGAACACCTTTTCCAGAGTTGTGTTTGCTCGGGAGGAGTTTTACTTAATTGGGTTAACTAAAGAATAAAATAAAATATTATGCAACAGATTTTATTTTTATTCAAGGAAGTGCTAACCTAAGCTAAGTGGTTGAGTGGGACCCACATCCTAACTAATTTGCTAGGTAGGATATTAGTGGGGTGGGGCCCACATGAGCTCCACCCTTTCAACTTCCTCAACCACTTTTTAATTAAGGTAACGCACCCGCACCCCCCCCTTTTAAATAAAGTCAACTTCTGTGTTTAATTAAATATTAAACGCCTCTATTAATTGGGCGGTTTAAACATTGCAATTAATTCAATTAATTGTTTGATTCAATTTTGAATTTCAATCTTAAGGATTGAGTAATAAAATAAGAAGGTGTCTTATTTTATTATTGTTGGAGCTTGTTGTGTTGAGTTTTTGGGAGAAAAAGGGGAGTCTTGAAGTCCTTCGATCTTCGTCGAAGAACGTGAAGAACGCGAAGAAAGTGAAGAATGCGAAGAACGCAGACCTCTGACGAAGGTCAACAAGAACGTCAAATCCTTGGAGATCGACGACGTGACGCTGATGAATCTTTTCTCCGTGACGTGATGATACTCCTTCTGCGACCTCTCTTTCCGCGACGATCAATTCTACGACGTCCCTTTCCGTGAAAAACCTTGTTTGACGACTACGCTCGAGGTAGGGGTTTATTTTGAGAATATTAATAATCTCATGATTTTTTTCCTTCTAAAACAAGAATTCAGATCAACTCATTATTAAGTTGATCCACAAAAGTTTTTGTTTGTGTGTTTGGAATTTCCTTTTGATTGCGGAAAAACCGTAGGGGATTTTGTTTTTTTCGTGAATCTTTTCCGTTTTCTATCGATTAACAGGAGGGGGCTAGACCACACAAACACGGCCAACCCTCCTCCCTTATCCTTGTGTTGTTGTGGTTCGAAGGAAAGTGACGCGGTGTCGTCGCACCGCGCGGGATCGTGCGGCAAGGATGCATGGCGTCGTCGCACCGCACCGATGAAGTCGAACAAGGTCGTGGCACCGTCGCGCCGTGCCGGAGAATCACAGAAACACCGCGGCCAGAGCGGGGCCGCGGCGGAGGGGCTCAGCGCCGTCGTGCCACACCGGATGGACCAAGGCCGCGGCCTTCGGCCGCTGCGGAGCAGCGACCGGCAGCTGGTTCCGGGCCGCTGGCGTCGGAGTAGGGGGACCGGTCGTGCCAGTTCCGTGGTGGCAGGAGCCGTACCCCCCTTTAATTGAGAGTCAACTCTTACGTTTAACTTAATGTTTAAACGCCTCATTAATTTATTTGTCACGACCCATCCTCGGGGCCCGTTCTGTGACTACCCCAAGCCCGCCTTCCATAGGCTAGGGGCTCGCGACTAGCACCAAAGGCGTAATTCCCGATAACTGGTAATGCGTTTCCTTTATAAAGTAAAAAAACACCATATAGTACAAGTGGAAGTAAAACACTAAGTACAAAAGAAGTTCTAAAAAGTAAATGGGCTAGAAGACAAACCCAACTCAAAGTACAACTACAACAGAATGAAAGTACAACAGAAAAGACAAGCAGTTGGAAGAAGACACGCAACTCCTGGATCATCCACCACGGATCCTACCTGAAGGGTAGGTACAGATTCCCTCCTCAGCACTCCACGTCTGATCGTTCGTCCGTCTGTCTCCTCCGGGTACCGACTCATTGTGAGATCCACCTCCGGGTACCGTCCAGTCCTCAAACGCTCGGCCTCCGTCAGCGCTGTCCGTCGTCTGCATCCAACACAACGAGGTGCGGGCATAGCCCGTGAAGGGGTGAGTATAAAGATACTCAGTAGGGACCCCGAGACCCTCAAGGTCTCTCTAAATCCAACAAGGATAAAAAAAATCAGGATCCCAACAGATAACTCTTACTTAGGTATAAGCCCATACTTATACCTAAGTCATCAGTAACCCATCTCAATCATGAGGAAACACAAAGATTTTGAAATCAACGAATAACCTCTACTTAGATATATGCCCATACATATATCTAAGTAATCAAGTGACCCATCTCAATCATGAGGTAAACACATAGGTCATAGAATCACCTCAAACCAGGATTTTATTCACGATAACTAAACCACGGTTGCTGGAGAACTCCTCCTCTGTCGAGTACAGTGGGCCTGCCACTACAACCAAGTGCGTCGCACTAACCTTGGACTGCTGAAGTACTCCACCTGTCGAGTACTGTGGGCCTGCCACTACAACCAAGTGAATCCTACCATGGGTCTGCCGCTACAACCAAGCGCACCCCCTCATAGCCTACAGAGGTACTCCTTCTGTCGAGTACCGCGGGTCTGCCACTACAACCAAGCACACCTCCACCATGGGTCTTCCGCTACAACCAAGCGCACCCCACTGGGCTATCCAAATCACTCCGAGTTGATTGATCAGTAGTCGTCAAGTCTCAGTCAGCTACTAGGTCTCTACACTCTGCTAGATCGTCTCCGGGAGGGTCCGCTCCACGAGCTACTGGTCGATACTCCAAGTATCACAAGTCCCATGAAGAAGTATCTCAAAGGACCGCCTCGTCAAAGGGTTCTCAAAGCAATAGACGGCATGTCAATCGGATGCCCGGTATGCTGAGGAGGGCATCTGTACCTACCCTTCAGGAAGGATCCATGGTGGACGATCCAAGAGCGGCGTGTCTTCTTCCAGCTGGTTGTCTTTTCTGTTGTACTTTCGTTCTGTTGTAGCTGTACTTTCAGTTGGGTTTGTATTCTGGCCCATTTACTTTTCAGCACTTCTTTTGTACTTAGTGTTTTACTTCCTATTGTACTCTGTGGTGTTTTGTTTACTTTATAAAGGCAACGTCTTCCAAGTTATCGGGAATTATGCATTTGGTGCTAGTCGCCAGCCCCTGGCCTATGGAAGGCGGGCTTGGGGTAGTCGCGACACTGGCCCTGAGGAGGGTGCGGCCGATCACTCTTGAGTCGGTTAACCTTACCCTCGTGGCAGCAGGAGTTTTTGAGTTTCAATTCTAATCAGGAAAGGGAGACCTCTATAGTTCAAGGATGATGATCACAACCTTATACGAGTCTCACCTCGACGAGTTTTACGGAGATGAGGCCAAGGTGGCAAGTAATCTCCAAGGTTCAACAGACCTTTTTCAGGTCCTCGGTAGGGTAGGTGAGGTGGTTTACCGTTTGACCCATCCACCTCAGTTGCACCAGGTGCACGACGACTTCCACGTATCTCAACTAGGGAGACACGTGCTTGACCCGACGCATATCATCAACCATGGGGAGCTAGAATTTGGAGATGGGGTGAATTTTGTGGGGGTATCAGTAGAGGTTGAGGATCGACAGGAGCGGTCCTACGAGGACAGTCTATTCCTCTTGTGCACTTTCGTTGGCAGCACGAGAACCTCCAGGTGGGCACATGGGAGCAGGAGGCTCAGATGCGTGCTCAGTAACACTTTTGTTTCCCTAGTTTTTGTTATAGCTTTACGGGGACGTAAAGATCTGTGGTGGGAGTAATGTAAAGACCCGGAAATTTCATGGAAAAATTCTTAATTTATTTGGAATTTTACATGAATGCAGTTTCTGACGGTGCCTGATTCCGAGGCCCGGTGTGCCCGGAATCATTTTCCGAAGTTTAGCTCAGGTACGTTCATTGAACGAACGAGAGGGTTTTTATAACTTTTGAACCGGTGCTCGGAATTGAAATCCGAGGACACTGATGAAACCGCAGCATCGGTAATTGCTTAAGAAGTCCCTTTCTGGAGTTTCATTTTCTCGGGAGAGGTTGTTTAAAAAATGTGAGGGATAAAAATATAATTGTTTTACAATTATATATTATTTTCTTGTTAAGTGGATTTAGGGTTGTGTTACAAAACTTTATCCCTCTCTTATGTGGTTATAACCTATCTAAGGGAGTTAGGGGTGGGACCCACTTGTATTTAACTACCCATGAGAGGATTAAAGGTGAGGTGGGGCCCACACGAACCCCACCCCTTCACATTCCATAAACCTCCTATAACTCCCCAATTAAGTGGGTGACCTCTCATCTTCTATAACTCATTCCAACCCCCCTTATAACACACCCTCTCATTAATGATGCCAACTCTACTTCATTTAATTTTGAAAAGCTCAAGATTAATTATGTTAAGCTAATTCAACATTTTGAAATGTTTTAAAAATGCATGGGATGGGTAATAAAATAAGAAGAGTCTTATTTTATTAGGGGTTGGATGGTTGTGTGGGAAATGGGAGGAGATAGAACTCGTCTTCTTCATTGAAGAACGCGAAGAACGTCAGGAACCCGATGAAGAACATCGTCACCACAAGGATTGAATGACGTGTCGTTCTTCTTCCCTCTCCACAGCCAGTGAGAGACGCCTTCATTGTAGAACGACGACGCGCCACATCTTTTATCGGGCGAACGCCGACGACGCTTACAGAGCCTTGATCCGCGACGCCGTCTTTCGAGACATTCGACTTCCGCGACCTGACGATGAGCGATGTCATTTTCAAGGTAGGGGTTAAATTTGTGTAAGTTTATATTCCCATGGTTCTTCCCTTCTAAAACAAAGAACTCGGATCAACTCATTCTCAAGTTGATCATTGAATGATTTCTTTTGCAGGTTGGGAATATTTATTTAAAGGGTAAATTGTAGGAAATTTATTGTTGTTGTTATTCGTGAATTCCTCTGTCGTCGTTCCTCGTTTCAAATTGGACCACTTGCTATCGATTAAGGGAGGGGACTGGACCGCAAAAACACAGTCGACCCTCCTCTCTTATCTTTGTGTTGTTGCGGTTCAAAGGAAAGTGACGTGGTGCAACGACACCGCGTGGGGTCATGCGGCAAGGATGCGCGGCGCCGTCACGCTGCGCCGAAGATTCACGAAAACACCATGGTCGGAGCGGGGCCGCGGAGGAGGGGCGCGACATCATCGCGCCATGCCAGACGGACCAAGGCCATGACCTTAGGCCACGACGGAGCAGGGAGCGGTGACCGGTTTCCGGCCGCCGGCGTCGGAGTAGGGGGACCGGCCCGCGCCAGTCCCGTGGTGCAGCAGCCGGCCGGCCGGAGTGGGTCGGCCGGTCAGGGGGGAAGACCGGGGGTTTGAAACCCCCGGCTGGATGGTGGAGCGGCCCCCATGTGGGGGGGGGGCATGTTTAATTGAACGGGGGGCAGCCACCCCCCCCCCCCCCTGACTGCCCTGCTCGGTTACACCGAGCTGGCCAGCGGACCGCCAGCGCGCCGGGCCGGGCGCCCAAGCCTGGCCGGGCCGCGCCCAGGCCGGGCCGCGCCGCGTCAGCCGGGCCGGGCCGCACCCAATCGGGTCGGACCCGGACCCGGGTCGGGTCGCCCAGTTTGGGCCGACCCAGGGGGTCTCGGGCCGGGTCGGTCCGGGCCCGAAACCCCCACTTTCGGATCTCTTTTGGTCTTTTTCCCATAACTTGGGATACAGACCTCCGATCGCTACACCATCAACTGCGATATGATACTTGGATCGAGGCTGTCGTTTCAGTATATTACACTCAAGGATTCGGAGAACTTTGGGTATGGACGGGTTGGTTCGGATACGAAACCAACCGGGCCCTCGGAGCCGAAATGCTTATATCTTGAGCTCCGGACGTCCGATTAACGTGCTGTCAAATTTGTTGGATTTTTCTTTATGAGACAGAACTATTGGCATACTTATCTTGAGTTTTGGTTGCAGTTGGATAGTGTCCGGGTTCGATACTACCTGAAATCCAACCGAGCCCCTAGAACGGAAAAACTAATAACTTTCAGACCGGATGTCTGTTTGACGAACCGTCATCGGCGTTGATGATCACATTGAGAAACGGTACCTATGAGCATACCCTATGAGAGTTCGGGGAACAGTTGAGATGCAGCCGCGTTGGTTCGTACACGAAACCAACCGGGCCCCTGGGACGAAAATGCTAATAACTCACAGACCGGGAGTCCGTTTGACGCGCCGTCTATTGTGTTGAGACCCTTTTGACGAGGCGGTCCTTGAGATACTTCTTTGTAGGACTTGTGATACTTGGAGTATCGAACAATAGCTCGTGGAGCAGACCCTACCGGAGACGAGCTAGCAATGTTCAGAGACCTAGTATCTGGCTGAGACTTGACGACTCCTGATCGATCGACTCAGAGTGATTCAGATAGCCTAGTGGGGTGCGCTTGGTTGTAGCGGTAGACCCACGGCGGAGGTGTTCTTAGTTGTAGCAGCAGACCCGCGGTACTTGACAGAAGGAGTACCTCTGTAGGATATGAGGGGATGCGCTTGGTTGTAGCGGCAGACCCATGGTGGGATGTGCTTGATTGCAGTGGTAGGCCCACAGTACTCGACAGGTGGATTACTTTAGCAGTCCAAGGTTAGTGGGACGCGCTTGGTTGTAGCGGCAGGCCCACTGTACTCGATAGAGGAGGAGTTCTCCAGGAGTCGTGGTTTCATTATCCTGAATAAAATTCTGGTTTGAGCTGATTCTATGACCTTTGTGTTTACCTCATGATTGAGATGGGTCACTTGATAACTTAGGTATATGTATGGGCATATACCTGGGTGGTGATTATCCATTGATTTCATAACCTTTGTGTTTCCTCATGATTGAGATGGGTTACTTGATAACTTAGGTATAAGTATGGGCTTATACCTAAGTAAATGTTATCTGTTGAGATCCTTATTTGTGGTTATCCTTGTTGGATTTAGTGAGACCTTGAGGGTATCGGGGTCCCTACTGAGTATCATATACTCACCCCTGCACGGACTATGCCCGCACCACGTTGTGTTGGTTGTAGATGTCGGGTAGAGTTGAAAGAGGCCGAGTGTTCGAGGACTGGACAGTACCCGGAGGTGGACCTCACGACGAGTCAGTATCAGGAGGTGGACTTCACGACGAGACGACACTCGGAGGAGGTTGACGGGCGAGAGCGTTGTGGACTCTATCTGTACCTACCCTTCAGGTAGGATCCGTGGTGGACGATCCAGGAGTTGCGCTATATGTACCTACCTTTCAGGTAGGATCTGAGGAGGACGACCTAGGAGCTGCTTCCGTTCTTCCTGTTGTTTGTCTTTTTCTGTTGTACTTTTGTTCATTTGTAGCTGTACTTTCGATTGGGTTTGTATTCTGGCCCATTTACTTTTTAGCACTTCCTTTTGTATTTTTTGTATTACTTCCGCTTATACTCTGTGGTGTTTTGTTTACTTTATAAAGGTAATTCCTTCCTAGTTATCGGGAATTACGCCTTTGGTGCTAGTCGCCAGCCCCTGGCCTATGGAAGGCGGGCATGGGGTAGTCACGGAACGGACCCCGAGGATGGGTCGTGACAGAAAATTAAAGGATCCATACCTGAGTTAAAATTTTGTTTCTTACATAAAATGACCTTCCAACTTGTCTAATTCCTATTGGTAGGAAATACTTAGAATTTATTACATATAAGGATCGAGAATGGACCATTTTGGAATGTGAAAATTTGGGAAATATTTATTCATTTCAAAAATTCCAAATGTTTCCTCCTCCAAAATTATAAAAGAGAACTCCCTATCTTCACTTATTTACTCCTCTCAAGCCATTAGGATCAACCAAACCTGAAAAAAATCTATCTCAAACATACTTAACCATGTTATAGATATTTTAGTCATCCAAAAATTCAAACCCAAATTTCCTTATGAGGATATCCAAATGAGGTTTCTCTAAGAGAAGGTAATTGCCTTAACAAATCTCTTTCTTTTATTCTTTCTTCTTTTACAACTTTTAATTATGTCATAAAGCATCCAATATTCTAACAACAATACCTCAAATATACTTATATTTTATTATTTTTAGGGAATAATATTTATTAATCTCCTTCTCCATCAAATTGAAAATAATGAACCTTGCTAAAAAAGGGAAGCAAACCAATAACTCATGTGTACGGCGGACTACCTCCTCGCGAACTGATATAAATTAAATTTCATCACCTAGTCAAATTGATTGTAATAACGATGAAAATAATGAATATATATGACACATATGACATGATATTAATTCATTAAAATTAATATTCCATCCACTTCCATACCCTTTCACCCATTAATGAAATGATATCGTCGCTCATGCGTAATTATGACCTACCCTCTCAATAATGCGATGCAATCCATTTTCCATGTACAATTTTTAAGAATGATTTTAATAATTTTTATAATGAGTAAATATTAAATTTAAAAAATTCATATCATTCGGTATATTATATAACTATATCATATACAAAAGAGTTAGATCTTTAATAAAAAACACACCTGAGAAAAAAAGGCAATTAACACCTGATATAATGAAAATAATGAAATATTATTAACCAAATTGTCATAAAATATTGTAATAATATCATATATGATATTATAAATTTTAATATGTTCCTAGTGTAAATTAATAACATTATTAAAACTATTTTTTAAGATTTTTGAGAACATTCAATGAAAAGGAAGTGTGATGTAAGGGATTTCGACTCAATTTCTTTTCCATGGAGGTTTATTTTTTAATATACACCTATTAAATTTTATATGGTGTATATAAAGAAAAATTTATTTATTTAAAATGAATACCTATTTATTCATCATGTTTAATTTTTCAATTCAATTTTATTGTTTCAAGGGGTACAATTTAAAATTTACTAAAGAGGTGGGAATCTGTTTTACAATATTGATTTCTTTTGATATTTTTTTACATTAATTAAATGAATATTATCATTTATCCTTAATAATATCCAACCATTTTCTTATCCACTTGGTATCTAAGGAGTTTAAATGTTTTATTTGAACTTTCTTTTCTTTGGTAATTAAATCAATCAAAAACTATTTAAAAAAACTATTTTTTCTCTTTTAAATCAAATATATTTTTCTTCAATGTCTATGTTTTCAAAAATTATTTTTAAAAATTCATTTTATTTAATAAAATGATTTTTTAAGGAAATTTTAAGTTCTACTATACTTTTAAAAATGGTTTTTAGAATATATTTTTAATAGTTTTCAAAATGTTCCTTTTAAAAAATTCAAATGAAATATATTTTAATGTTTATTACCATAACTGAATTCCCCATTATCATAACCATTTCAAAAAATGTAGCTTCATATAAATGATATCAATGGTTTTAAAAAGAAATTTGTTTTATGAAATATTAATTTAATATATCACTTACATTCCCTTAATTCTTCCAAAGGACATGATTTTGTTACAAAAACCTATATTCCCGATGAACCAATGGCCACCTCTAGGTTCTTAATTAATTTTTGTGATTATTTACTTTATCATGATATTATCACTTTATTAACATAATTATTCTTTAGAAATTAATTTTCTCATAAATATCCATATTCTTCATATCATAGATATTATTATTTCCAAAATTGTACACCATTTATACATATAATATTTACTTTAAAAGTTTATTAACTAGAGAAATATTGATAAATATATATTATTTACTCAATATGGATATTTTTTTGACAATTTTTATGAATTAAATAAATAATTATATTTATGAGTAATGATTTGTACATGTAGTGACAGGTGGGGATCTGAATTATATAGCCCCTTGATGCATTGGTATGTCTCGTTAGAAAAAATCAGTTGGCAAAATTAAATGGGTTTTACCCATAGTTTTAAACTATCTTATGAAAGGTCTTGATGATATAGATATCATGATGAATAAGATAATTATGGGTAATATTAAGTATTTCCTTAATTGTGAATTCGGTTAATATTATACATGTGATTATTAAATTGACATTACCCATGGATTAATTGTTTTCTCAATTTATTGATTAAAAGGAATTTTTTTCGAATTATTTAAATTTCTAGATGGATTATTAATTATCCAATTATTATAATCAAGTTATTGATTACATGTCATGTGTGTTTAGTTGTTTAAATTTAAATATTTTTTATGCCTTTTTTATTTATGATAGATTCTTATGTATGTAATCCTTACTAAGAATTTGAGATAACCCTTATTTTTTTCTTTCCCCAATATATGAAGAATAATTATTTGAACTATTTCATGGATGCTGAATGTTTTCTATTACTATGTTTTATTTTTTTATCACCAATGTATAATGGGTATTATTCATGCATTTGGTTCTCCAAAACTATTAAACTGATCCATCCTTTGGAATTTAACCCCTTGTATCTAATCCATTTTAAGAAAGTGATCATAATATCTGGTTTACTAGAGTTGCGGTCATTATATATTGATTATAATAGTTCTTTGTTCGATCATTCTAATCTAGGAGGTTCTAATATTGGATCCTAGACTATTTTATCTATCAATACTAATTATACTTGGGTTTGGAAGATTATTTTTCCAAATCCTTGTGTTCAATTATGTCCTAGTGTGAACTTGTTGTCGATTATCAAATTGAATAGTCTCTTTGGGCAATATCTTTATGTATTGTGGATAAGTTTATAGTAAAAAAATTCAAGGTTTACGACTTCATACCTTTTTATAGGTATAAATTAAAGGGAAGTATCAAGTGTGGAACTAGGATATATAGGATCAAGCCTACAGATCCTCACACTACTTATGATAGAAGAAAATGTTTCCTACGATTTGAATCATATTGGAAATAATTTTATTTAGGGGTTTTAATATTATTTTCTATAACTCCACACATTTTTTTACATTGATTTTTCATTTAGTATTTTTCATTTTATTTTAGTTTTTATTTGTAATTATATATTTTTTTATAGATTTATAGTTCATAATGGGTTTTTATTTTTTAAAATAACTATTTAATCCAATATTTTATGAGCTAATCTGAACATTAATTTTCCAAATAACTAAAAAATTATTTTTATGAAAAATTATAAGTCATTTTTTACTATAATTGACCCCTTATTATAGTTCCATATCTTTTTTTAAATGGATAATACTTGGAATTATAGGCTATATTTATTTTTCTCTAGCTATTTCTCAGAATTTTCATATCATATTTTTTTATATTTGTATATCAAAACATATAAAATCTTCCACACACTAATTTATAGTAGATGAAAGTTATATTTGTTTATATATGAAAATTATTATTTAATTTATATGTTAAGAGAATCCAAATCCCAATAGACAATTGATCATTGATAGTGGATACTATGATTATTGGTAAGATTTCATAGATACTTATATTATCTACACTAGATTTGACAATTGATTCATGTTGACAAAAAGTTATAAATTTCTAACCAAAGATATTATTTGTTTTACTAGAGATGAATGTGAATATTTTTAGTTACAATTATAAACTTGGAATATATTACTATGTCTTATTTATTTAATATCTATGGTGAACTTGTAATATGTTAGATGACATGTCAAATTTCGAAGGGGTTTAAAGTAAAATATTTTCAAACATAAAATTTTATTTAAATGAAAATAGAGATGTGTATGGTGGATTATAAATATCTTCATATTCCTAGTAAAATCTTGTCCTAAATGAATCCATGATTTACGATAAATATCATGTGATAAACATATTAATAATACTATTGATATTCCACCGATGGAATGGAAATGTAAAAGGATTATGATATATGAAACTAATAATATCATAAATTTTAGAAATTATGTTTTAATTGGAATATTAATTCATTATATTATTCTCTTTAATATAGGGTTTTAGAAAGTAGAAAAAATGGGGATTCATTTTATTCAACTTCTAGAGATTTCTCATTTAGTGTTCAAACCTCAAAACATAGCCCATAATGAATATATTCAATAAATTATTCAGATTATTAGCTCTATAAATAATATTTAAGTATAAAATTATTAGTTTTTCTAGATAATAATTTGTAACACCTTAGTATTTTATGACATATTTAACTGCAAATTAATTTTATTTTATTGATAGATTAATTTACATGCAACACTGAGTTAAAAAAACTGTGATATACTATTATTTAATGTGATCATTATGTCATATTACATGGTATGTAAGGAATATATAAGACTAATTAAATTATGAAAAATTATTTTTTAAACATTTATAAATTGAATTAATTAGTTATCATTTTGTTATAAATGAAAATAAAATCATTTTAAGTTAAAAAGATATATTATTAAAACCTATTTTTATGAATGAATTGTGTTTTTATCTTAATTATTTTATTTAATATCTATTTATTAATGATATTAAATAATTTTTTACATAAAATATTCAATAAAATATTTTATCATTCACCTAATGGATTATAATTGTCAAGGAATAAGAGTAAATTCAATTTTATGTTTCAAAAATGTATTTTTCTAAAAATGGTTTTTGTTGTGTTTTGTGCATTTATTTTAAAATAAATTTATTAACATTATAGAAATTGAATATTTTAAAATATATTCCTTATTTTTAATCTATATAATTAATAAAATCTAATAGTTTCAAAGTAATTTTTCCATAATGAATAGTTATGATGGTAAAAATCTTGTTACAATAGTAAGGGTTAAAAGGGTGAAAAGATGGGTTATCCTAAGAGATATGGTTAAAAATATCAAAAAAACACTTGATTTAATTTCATTTTTATATGTTATTTAGATATTATCCTTCTTATATTATATTATTTGGAATGTTTGTGCCTCATAACTTGTGTATAACATTTATTATATAATAATATTTCAAATATTTACAAGTTTTTCACCCATCGAAAATATAAAATGGAGCCTACTCTCCTCTATTATCCACACCACTAAAGACCTTTATATCAAATAATATATACTAGAATACTCTCCTAACATCCTTATATGTTACCCTGAGGTGATGGTATTCCCAAAATATCAATCCTAGAATCCTTAAATTTCTCTTTAAAGGAGGATACCATAAGAATATTTATACGTTATTTCTAATAATTTTCATGTTTATTTCTTCTTAGACCTCTTAAAAATGTTATATAAACATCTTAAAATTATTTAATCAATATAATCACTATAAATATATGGTATTATGTTAATGGTGTATCTATTTTATATATCCTTACCATATGTATGAAAATGATAATATCCCTCATGCGTACATGTGCACCACCTTCATGAAGAAATGTGATTAGTTTATCATTTCCTCTTTACATGGTTAGAAAAAAAGATATATTTAATGAATATATATTATTTTTATGATATTATTATTATTATATAACATGAATTATTACATACATTTCTTTTATTCTAACCATCCAAAAGTGAAAACATCACCTAGGAAAACATATGAACGACCACCTCCATGAGATGATGTAATTAATGTTTTATCACATATTTATATAAATTAATGTGAAAGTTTATATAGTGATTAAATATAATAATTATTTATTTATCTATATTATAGATATGACTAAATAATGAACATGGTGCAAGGAATGAGACCATCGAACCGAAACATGAATAGATAGAAAACCAGTTTTCTTCAGAATGTTCATTTTAATAAAGAATTATTAAGAAAAGGATAGTTGGAAATTATAAATGAATGATAAATAGTTATTTAAGTATGAATATTTTTTTATAATAGATATATAATAAATATATATTTATTATAGAGGATTTTCTAACATGTATGGAGAAATATGGGACTTCAAGAATGTGTTTATGCTAAAATATCATTTTTTAAGGATTGTCTATACTAAATTTTTGTGGAGTTAAATTATATGGTTTTATCCTTTAAATCATATATATTTTATTATTCTATAGTTATTATTAAAAATTTTAATTAATATGACAATTTTCTTTCACTTTGGTACTTAAAATTATCAAGTAAATGTTTTTTAAAAAACATACCTTATTTTCTCTTTAGCAAAAAAACATTTTCTTCAATGTATACTATCTTAAATTTATTTTATATAAGTTTATATATATATATTAAATGTTTCAAAAAAATTATTTTCACTAATTTTCAATTTATTTTTTAATATTTTAAATGGTATATTTTAAAAACTTTTCTGATTGTTTTACGTTTTACAGATATATTAGAAAGGTTATATTTTATCATATACCATATGAAAAAAATTTCCTAAAATTATGACCATTATATTATTTATTTCTTCCTTAATAATTTTACATTATTATATTGAAAGAAAAAAAATTAAATATTCTGTGAATTTTTAGTATATGAATATATTGAAGAAAAGGGTATTTTCCATATTTTTAAAAGAAATGTCTAAACTCAATCCAAAAGGTATTTTTCATCTACGTAAATGTACTTTATGGATAGTTTTACTTTAATGGGGATATGATATTATGATATCATCCACTTTATTTAACTATATGGAATATTTTGGTTATGATTTAAGGATTATTATATAAAACCCATTTATTTTCCATTGGTTAATTAAGTTATGATAAAATATTTATGAATGTATAGGCCCATATGATTCTATCCCATTACTTTTCATGTTTCTAAGGTATGTGTTGTTTATAGGAAGCTTATAGTATGTTCTTTGGAACTTGGGAGATAGAATCTAGTTGGAGGAAGAGTTTATGATGTGAATATAGTTCATGATGTTAGTGAGAATTTCATAGCCCAAAGTTGTTTGTGTCTTATGTAAGAGAAGTGTGTGGGGTGTGATTCATGATGTCTATGGAATATTTAAGGAATTGAATGTATTAGGATTTATTTTTCAAGAATATGTCTTTTAAAACTCACCATGTGAGCATGTAGTTCACAATTTCAATTAATCCAAGGTTTTGTGGATCAGGGCGACGTATTTTTTAGTGGGTTTTAAATTAAAGACATTACAATTTTGAATAACCCATTCATGCCATGAAGGTCTATTCATAAAAATGACTATAAATCCTTTTACACCCTTATTTTATCTTAAAACCTCTAATTATATGTCAAACCTAATAGATCATAAGATTTATCTCAAGGCCTTTTTACGCCCTTTCAAAAGGGATTGTTCCCCAGCTTCCCATGTTCGATCAATGGGGATCCAAGTTGAGTCTTCCAACTTTTTCTTATGGTTCTTATCTGATAGTAATTTTTCCTCTCATTCTATAATTCTAGGCTATATAGTTTGATCTATTTTTTTCTTATGAAGTTATTTTGTTTTTTATTTTCATGGTTATGGTGCTCCATTCATGAAGGGTTGTAGTTTCCCTATGGGAGTGGTGATCAGATATTTGTATTATTGTTAGATTATCGATTGAAGAACTATGAAATACTTAAAGTAGGCGATCTATTGATTATTAAATTATTTTATGTGAAATTATACGGTAATAATACATTTTCTCTTTTTATAATGGTGGAATTAACATTAATAATGAATAAAAAAGAATAATTAAAAGAAATTCTTTATAGTTGTAGTAATTGTATGTGTCTTCCATTATGATAATGGTTTTACTATTATTTTAATATATTGTGTGTTATATATGTCTATGATATGTTTATAATGTTTTCTATACTATGGTTTATCATTTTTAATTTGATGAAAATGGTTAAAGAACGTAAATTCAATAATGATTGGTTGGATAAAGAATTAAAGGGGCATGCTAATTGAATCTGTTAATTCTTATAATTTTTTGGAAATCAAATGATTCCTGATGCATGTTTAACTGAATTGTTCTTTAATATGCTAACAGAATAGGCTAAAGAACATAATCCTAGAAATTATTTGTGTTGATATTAATAAATAGTCATTTTAATGGAATTTGTTTTCCTTAAGGTTTTTGGAAATGGAAGTTATGATTTATATAATGTTTAAATAATTTATATATTTTAATACTTGATGTCTTAGGTTACCCATAATTTTAACCCATGATAAATAAATATTTTAATCAAAGATGATAATAAAACCAGTTGTTTGATAAGGATAAATGTTTGGGATCATTCGAGCATGTTTTCTTGTGAAGAATAAATGCCTTGTTTTTAGGTCCTTGATGGCCTATTGACTTTGTTTATTGTTTTATACATTTTTTCATTTATCTATATTAGTTCCCTCATATGAAGAGTGATGTGATCATGGGATGAATAATTAAATTGTGAGATATGGATGGGAATTCCTGAGTTTGTGGTAGTATTTGATGTTGGTGATAGTGGGATAGATACATGGTTATATTCATGGTGGTGTCGGGGATGGAATCATGATTTATGGTATAGGTTAAAGATATAATTTCCCATTAGTTTTTCTAAAATATGTATTCTATATTATTAATAAATATTTTTTTATAAATTCTAGAGGACTCAGTTCCTTGTTTCTGTATTCCTTTCCTCGCTGCATGAGCCATCTAGATGTGCCTGGATATGAATCTATTTTAAAATAGCTTAGGATGTTTCCTATAGTATATGTAATTATCAAATGATATTGATTAATAAATGTTTTAACACATGAAGTTGGTTCATTAATATAATGAAAATTTTGATAAACTTGTTGTACCGTGGAATCTGTTGGATTATTTTTATAGGTAATAGACTTTACTTAGTGTTTAATTAAATGAGAATGGAATGATTTTAATTAATTGAAAATGAATTAATTAGAATAATGTGAAATTATAAAATAAAATAATCAAATAAATGAATTATTATTTAATTATGGTGTTCTTATAAGATATCTAGTCCTTTGTAGTGGTTGACAAGTGTATGAGTGATGATAACTATCGTTGAGTCTATGACTAGGTTAATGACCATAGTTTGGTTGTGAGATATATATTACCTTGTATGTTTTGCGATATCATAGGCTACCCCACTCATATCAGTAGTGAGACAAACACCCACCAGACTCTAGGATGGTGTTTTTTCCAATATCTAGGATTGTGAGGAAGAGATGGCTGATTACCCCCCTTTGGCCCCGCTCTCTTCTCTTATTACTATTATGTACTGCTATTCATGGTGTTTATATTATCCCAAATATATATGAATAGTGTTGTATTGGATTGTGGTTATTTCACATTATTTTTATCTAGATATTGTTGCCTATGGATTATTATATTTATAAAGTGTACATTATAAGATGGATTTAAGTATAATACATGACATACAGGCTATAAAGGCTTCTGAAAATTACACAATTACTATCTAGAGATGTGGTGTAGGATGTTTTGATAATGTGATGTATATAGTGCATGGAATGTGATGATGATATTACGTGATGCACAAGATACATGTTATGATACTTTAGCCTAGGTTTGTTTTGGCGAGATAACTTTTGGAGAGATATGAATCAAGATTTTCAATGTTGGGGAAGAGAGAAAAACTTGTGTGGAAGTAATAGTTGGGTAACTAATTTTGATATTATATTATAAGTTCACTTTTATGAAATACTTGGTGATAGATATTCATGGCGAGGATGGGATCATAATATACTTTTTTAACTGATGAGTTATCATTACTTTTCATTCACCAGTATTTAACATCCTTTCCTTATCTTTTTCATGAGAGGATATAGGGAGGATACTACTAAGTATACATGTTATACTCAAATTATATATATAAAAAAATTAAGTCTGTAGGAGTTGGTTAGAAATTGGGATAGACTTTAATAGCTTTTGGGTTGTTCAAGAGATGTTTGGGATTTCATGGTCATTATCGAGGATTATTTTTTTAGTAATTGTAGTCCAATTTTTGTAGTTTTCCAGTTGTATGAAATTAAATTCATGTATTTGGGATCTTTTAATTTTATCTTGAGAATGAGTGGTTAGGTGTTTCTATCTTATCTCTCATTTTTCTTATTATATATGGTAATTCCTCCCATATATGTGTATAATATACCCTTGATTATTGTTTCCAACTCGTGGACTATTAGAGTGGGGCTTTGAGCATCATTATCAATATTCTCTCATTACCATCACAAGATGGGTACATTTTGGGGGATGGGATTGGGACAAAGTGGCATCATATGTTCAGGTTGAGAGAATGAATGGATTTTTGAGGTAGGCATAGGTGAGAACTTCATGGGTTAGTAGGGAAATAATGTAGTCTAAACATAGCAAGAAATGTAAACACGAGAGACCATCATGAGCATGGGTATTTAGGGAACCCTATAATCTATTTTAGGAACCTTTATATTTACTAATCATACTAAGTGAAGTGATACTAGTTGTATGGTAGAGTCCAAGGAAAGGATCATGTATCATTCTTCTTTGTGCATGTGCTTTAAATGGGTAGATGTGGGGATTAGGTTGAACCTAGAATAAATAATTAAATAATTAATATTAAATGTTATATATTCAAATATTTAGAGTCCCTGATAGTTTTTTATCTATAGGTATGGCTCCAGGTCAATATCATCATCAGGTTCTCACTGAATATGTTCAGTAGGATGTGCCAACATATTTCAATAGAGTAGAGTACAATGATGAAGACACTTAGAGGATGAAACTATAATAGTTTTATCACTATATTTGGTAGAAGTATGAGGGATCTGTGTTGGTATTAGTGATATATGACTGGTTGGAGGAGTTGGAGATAACCTTCTCTTCGATCTATGATCAGAAGGAGCACTAAGATATTTCAGTGGTGATGAAATTGTGTGGAGAAGCAAGGAAGTGGTGGATCTTATTCTTTGATGATCACGTGGATTTATATGTCTTGTGGGGAATTTTTTTAGGCTAATTTCATGCTAAGTTTCTTTCTTTGACTATAAAGGTGGTCATTCACTAGGATCTTCTTACCCTTTGATTGGGTATTTCCAATATGTAGGCATTTGGGATCCATTTTGGTACCCTTCTTCATTATGATTAGAACCTATTTATTGGTGAGGAGGCTATGTCTAAGAATTTTTATTAGGATTTTGATATATTGATATAGAGAAAGGTAACCATGTATATATTTTCAAAATATTCATAGGTGTTGGAAAGAGAAAAAGGTTGTTGATAGGATGTTAAACAAGATCCAAATAATCAAGAGAGTATATTCATTAGGATTTTCCTTGTGGGAGATCTATGGTTCATGGTTCCCATATTCCTAGACATAATAGCTTCATACAGCTGGGGGTAGATCTCATCCCTCATCGTATCATTTCTATGAGGATTTAAGATCTTAGGCCCCTTACAATGGATCAAATGAATTTTTTCTTACATATGACAATTTCATTAGTGGAGACAGTTCCCTACCTACTGATTAGGTAGAATGTAGAAGATGTTCTGCTTTAAGTTACCCCATTGATGCAGTTTTATCTTAGAAATTAGTATCTAGGTACTCCAAATTTGGATTAGTAGAGAGGATATGTGGAGAGTAGGGGATTTACCCAATATAATCCTCATACTTTGAGAGTATTGAAGTACTATGTTTGTAGACTCCATCCAAGTTAGAGATTCTATGGTATGCTAAAATCGTTGGATTTTTTAGCACTATGTGAGGAAGACATTGTTCTAGGCATCCATTTATTGTTTTCTACATGGGTGATTAATTTATTTGATTTTGGAGATATGCACTCCTTCATGTCACATGTTGTATTATGTACTTTGGATATTGATTTGGAGAGGCTTCTAGTTCCCTTGGAGTTGTCAATAATAGTTTCAGGTTGAGATTATATGTATGAATTTTTTAGAGACTATGAGCTAGTGATGGGGAAAACAGTCTTAGGGAGACTTCCTATGTTTATGGATACAAACATACAACATCATCCTTGGCATGAAATTGATGTATTCGTTGATAGCTATTATGAATTGATTTATGATTAAAATCATGTTTCATTTTGCTAATGGAGGGACTATAGTGTTCATTAGCAAGTAAGATCCACAAATGCTTCAGATTCATGTTATATCCTTGTCTTACTTGATATAAGATCTAATGTTTATTTCATCAAATGATCTTCTGATGGTGTTTCCTAGGGTTGTATAAGAGTACCCTGGCATCCTTCTTGAAGAGTTTATTGAATTACCCCCTTAATGGGAGATAAATTTTGGAATAAATCTACAATTGGGTGATTTTATGTTCTTGATGTCTCTATATAGGATGGTTCATTCTATATTTCTTGAGCTATAGGTATATAACAACGATATTTTATAGTGAGGTTTTCTTTGTATGATTTTTTCACCTTGGGACACCCTATTTATATTCATAAAGAAGGATGATGGCGGTCTGCATCTCTATATCGATTAACACCACTTTAATTAGGTTATAGTGATGAACCATTATACTCTTTCAAGGATTGATGATTTTTTTGATTAGTTGAAAGGATAAAGTTCGTTCTTAATGGTTGATCTTTGTTTGGGATATCATCATATATGGGTAAATGATGAGGACGCTATAAAGACCACATTATGATGTCGTTATAATCATTAAGTTTTTTTTGTGATGTTTCTCGATGGGATGAATTCTCTAGTTGTTTTCATGGGTTAGATTAAGGTAGTGTTCAGAGAGTTCTGGGATCACTTTATAGAGGATTTTATCAATGACATCCTTATGTACTCCACATCAGAGGAAGAGAACCCAAAGTATCTGTGTACAATTTTGGGAGTTATTCATTGCCATAAAGTATTTGGGAAGCTATAAAATATTGATTTCTAATCCAATTAAGATCATTCATTTAGTCATTTCATGTCCCAAGGAGGTGTTTTTGTGGATCCTTTAGTGATCTAGGCATCCGTTTATTGGGAAACACACAAAAAAGTTACAGAAGTAAAAAAGTTTCCTTATTCATGAAGGCTATTGTAGGAGATTAATAACTAATTTATCTTAATTTTCAGCTACTATAATAGTATTTAACCGAAATTATTAGGATTTCTTGTGGACTAATCAGTATCACACATTTTTGGAGTACCTGAAGGAGAAGTTGGTCAGTGGTCTAGTGCCTTATTTTCTAAAAGTGAGAGATTAGTTTGATATTTTCTATGATGCTTCGCATATTGTTTTGGGTTTATTCTAATGAAACATGTATTCATTCTTTATTATGGGTCTTAGATGTTACATACTCATGAGTGTAACTATTCTACCCATGATCTTGAGTTCATAGAAGTCATGTTTTCCTTAAATTTGTGGCAAAATTACCTCATTGGAGAGAATTTTATGGTTATTACCGATCATAAGATCCTGAGCTATATATTCTCCCAATGTGAAATAATCTTTTTATAGTGATGGTGGAGGGAATTTTTGAATGATTATGACTTTTATATTTTATATACACTAAAAATGGTTAATTTTAGAGTTGTTGAACTGAGAAGGAAGTCACATAGTGATACTGCATGTGTATCTAGAGATTCACGGAGAGATATTGAATAGATATCAGTATTTCATGTTGATGTAAGAGTGTTTGGTTTTATAGGTTTCCTTTTTTAGATAATAGTGTAGCCATATTTGGTCCATAAGGTGAAGGATTCCTAGTTTTGGGATTATGGGGTGGAGGTCTGGATGGACTCAATTGTCTTTAGTGATTCCCCTAATGGTTGGAATGAGCATGAACTACATCAAGTTTTGTTCTACAAGAGGCTTTTCATTCATTTGGTGATGCATGAGGTTTTTATCCATGAGTTCCATAGCTCACCAATTATTGTACATTTTGGAATGACAATAATGTACCGAGCTTTGAGTGGGTTTTTTGGCTTCTGTTGAATTATTCAATTGTAGAGTTTGTTTCTCGATGTTTTATCTACCAAGATGTAAAGGTTGGGAACCATGTTCCCAGTGGTTTACTCTAGTCATTTTATGTTCCTAGTAGAAGTTGGAGGGTATCTCAATAGTCATTATAACTGGTCTACCTAGAGCTCAGATAGTATTTGATACCATATGGTTTATAGTGTACTATTTGAAAAAATTATCACTATTTATAGTGATTAAAGAGTCGATCTTAGTGGATGTTTTATCAAGATAGTTCATGAAGGAGGTGGTCAGACTCTATGGAGTCTATAAGAGGATTTTGCATGATAATGATCCTCATTTTATATTTTCAGAGTGTAGAGGTCTCTATTATACTTTTGGATCTTAGTTCTTCCTTAGTACTACTTTTCTTCCGCAGACGCACATTCCAAAAGAGCGAAATATCCAGACTCTTAAAGATATATTACACACTTGTTTCATTGATTTTGGTGTTTCTTTGATAAGGAACATACATTGGGTTGAGTTTTCATACAATAATAGTTTCAAATCCACCATTAATATGTCACTATTTTAATATCTATATGTATGACCTTTCCATTATCCATTTTTTTGGAATGGGGTTGGAGATTTAGAAGTTCTCAATCCAAAACTGGTGAAGAGAATGATAGTATTGGTTCAAGTGTACAGTATATTCATAGTGTGGATTTATGAGGTGATATATTTCCAAAATTTGTCTCTAGAAACTCATGATGTGAATGTGTAGTTTATGACATGAACTAATTCTAGGTTTTCTGGATTTGGGAATCCCATTTTTTTTGTGGGTTCTAAATTCTAGATTTCATGAAATGAATGACCAATTCATGATGTGAAATTATTTTTTATGTAATTCCTATAAAGTCTCCCACACAATCAGTTTCTCTCAAAACTCCTTATTCTCTCCCAACCAAAGTATACTAGAGTAATTATCTCAAGGTGTTTCAAATACCTTTCTAAAGGGGTTGATCCATGGATACCCATGGTCGGCCTGCAAGTATCCAATGTGAGTTTTTACTCATTTTCTTAATGTTCTTCTTTGAATTTTATTATTTCTAACTTTATATATTTTCGTGATATGGTATTTTAAATCCTTTATTCTTATATATTTATTATGATGTTTTTAGGTTTAGTTGTGGAGTGACATTATAATAGGGATACAATTAGCTTGTAGGAGAGGTGATTGGAGATCTAAATTATTGTTCCATTCTAAATTAAATAACATTGAAGAAATTGATGTTCAGGGTTTATTTAATATACTATTTTTTATGTGAATTTTAAATTAATCATGATTTATCTTTTTGGTTGATGGTGTAATTAACCTTATTAAAGGAAGAAATCGGAACAATGAGATGGAATGGTTTATGGTTTTAGTGATCACATGTGTTTTCCACCATGATAATGGTTTGACTCTTATTTTACTAGATAATGTGTTATATATGTTTGTGAATTTTTATCATGTTTGTTATGATATGGTTTAGCATGTTTAGTTTAATGAAAATGGTTAAATAATATACAGATAGAAATGATTAGTTGGATAATGAATTAAAGAGGCATGTTTATTGAATCCATTACTTCTTATAATTTGATGGAAATAAAATGATTCCTCTTTTATGTTTAATTGAATCGTTCTTACATATGTAAACAAAAATAGCTAATGAACATGTATCTATAAATTATTTTTATTGATAATAATATAATGGCATGTTAATGCAATTATTCTTCCATAAAGTTGTTAGAACTGGATGGTATGATTTATAACATGTTTAACTAATTTATATCTCTTAAAATTTAATCCCTTAGGTTACCCATAGTTGTAAAATATGATAAATTTATTTGTTAATCCAATATGGTAATAAAACCAATTGTTTTATAATTAAAAAGGCTATGTGATCCTGTTTGAATGTGAAGGTTGGATGCCTTGTTTTTAGGGTCATGATGCCCTATTGACTCTATTTGTTATTTTATTCCTTTTTTTTATTTGGATGTGATACTTCATATGTGACATGATGTGAGCCTGTGATGGATAATGGTTCTGTGATGTATGGGTGGGAAGGCCTAGGGTTTTACAATAGTTGATGATGGTGATGACAGGATGGATTCATAGTGACATGAATAGTGGTTTTTGGGATGGATCTAGGATTAATGGAATGTGTTGAATTTGGTATTTACCATTTTTTTTTGATGAAATATGTATGATTTAATATTAATAAATATTATCTAAGGGATAGATTTCTATGTTACTAGTTCCTGGATTCCTTTCCCAACTATTTAACAAAGTTAGTTGTTCTTGGTTATTTATCTCTTTTATGGTAGATTAGGATGTTTCCTAGAGTACCTAAAATTATGGAATGGTAATGATTAATAAATGTTTTAACCCATGGTGTTGGATATTTAATGGAATAAAAATGTTGATAATATTTTGGAACCAAGGAATCAGTTGGATAATTCCTGGAGTGCATGGTCTCCACATGGTGGTTAATGAAATATGAATGGAATAATATTAATTATTAGAAAATAAATTAATTCATATAATGTGAAATGGTAAAATAAATAAATTAAATTAATTAATTCCTCTTTAATTCTTATGTTCTTATAGTATATCTAGTCTTTAGCAGTGGCCGTTGGGTTTCCAAGAGATAACAGCTACAATTGAGCTTAAGATTAGGTTAATTCTCATAGTGATGGTGCCTTCTATATTATATATTGAATGTTTTTTTATTTAATATATTTCCATACCAATATCAATAGTTCTAATTACCCCTAATGGACTATAGGAGGGTGTGTTCCCCAATATTCTAGTTGGAGAGGAAAAAATGGATGACTATCCCCTCTGGCTCTACTCTCTTCTCCTTCTAGTGTTATATGTTAGTATACACGGTGGTTACATTTAACCATATATGTGTGTAGATGGATTTAATGGATTATGATTTTTTTCACACAAATATATCTCATGATATATTATCCCATGGATTATTATAGGTATTATGTGTATATGATATGATAGATTGAGGTATAATACACAACATACAGGCTATGCTGGAACCTAAAAACTACTTGATTACTCTCTCGAGATGTAGCATAGTATGGTTGATGATGTGATGAATGGTGTTTATTGTATTTTATGATGCGATAATTTTATTCAAGAGATGTATTCTATCACACTTTATCCTATTTGTCTTCAGTTTGGCTTACTTTTAGAGGGAGATGGCTCCGAACATGCGATGTTAGGGTAGACTGGAAAACCAGTGGGTAAGTGGTAGCAGGATACCTTCTTTTGATAATATATCATATGTTCACTTGTTTGTGATACTTTGTGAGAGATGGTCATGGTGAGTTTGGGAACATAATATACTTGTTTAATTAATTATATAGCTTTAGTTTATGTTCATTAGGCTTTAGCATAATTTCATTATCTTTTGTACGAGAGGATCTAGGGAGGATCCAACTAAGTATACATGTTATGCTCACTATATGTATATATATATAGGACTAAAGGAACTTGTTGGTATTATGGATGAAGACTACATTCTCTTGGGTTGTTGTTGAGATATTTGGGATTTCATGGTCATTATTGAGGTTTACCTTTTGGTACTTATAGTTACCTTTTTTATTTTATTTCATTGTATAACATTACATTCATGAATTTAGGATCTTTTACCACTATCATGGGTGGTTATTGTTTGTTGTTTCTATATTATCTCTATTTTCACATATCCTAAAAGGTAATTCCTCTTATCTATGTTAATGACAAATGATCAGTGCTTGTTTCCAACTTATGGCCTATTTGAGGTGGGCTTCGGGGGTCATTATCTCCCTTCCCTCATTTCCAACCCATGAGATGTAACATTGGGGAGAGGGGGTCATAATAATGAAACTAATTTTTTTTCCATGGGATATGCTTTGATGAAATGATAAAATTTTTATAAAACATTTTTACTTTACAATGGTTATAATATGACTGATTGATGAATTTTTTATGATCTTGTTTCACTAATATATATTTTTTATTATGTGATGTTTGGGTCCATGATTATATAGACCTATAATACATTGGGTAAATATTGATATCCCATAAGATAGTATGGACTAGAATAGGGAGTGAACCATGTTCAGTAAAGGACTCTATCCAAGATAATAATACTAGGAGTGAACCTTGAATAAGGAATTTATGGAATGTGGAGTGAATCCAATCGACTTTGGTCATATTGAAAGTGGTCGTTGAATAATGAAATGTTTTTCTAGGATTATGTATTCCTAAAACATATGTATTATTCTAATAATATATTCTTAAGGCTCATGATTGATTATTGATGATTCTGAAAACATATTACTTATAGTTTTTTTATCATAAAGATGAATACCATAATTCCTAATTAAAGATCTTTCACTTATTAGGAATTACATTTGTAAGTTATTATCATATTCTCATACACTTTTTCTTATACTCACTTATGACCATTGATTAATATATCATGTGTCTACCATTACTAAGTATCTAAGATATCCCTTGCTTATGTTTTCATTTCCCTGAGTTATGAATAAAGGTTTTAACTAGGTTATGTATAATAAGTGTACTATATGAGAAGAAATGTGTTAAATATGTTTAAGATATTTCAATAAATAAGGTGATTAGTATATATTCTATAAAGACACTAAACCATTATGGTGCTAGAGTGTGTATTGTTATGATATGTATTATATATTCATTATAATGCTGTAATATTTTTGTATTAAATTCCTAGGTCACCTCAATTAGTATTAGAGAAGATTTTAGTTATATTTTGAGATATTGAATATATAATTTCTCTAAAAACCATGGGGATAATCCTATATAAAAGATAACATCCTAATTTTTTTAAAGTAGATTTGGTGTGGTTTTCTAGAAACAACAACCCTATATGGTTACTATAAATTGGTTTTGGATTTAGAATAGTTGAAACGAGGGGTAAATACCCTGAAAAGGCTTATTTAGAAACAACTTTAACTTTACTCAGTGCAAGATGAGTGTGAATAAGTTTTAACACTTGTATATACACTCTGGGATATATTCATTGAATAATTCACATTCTATTTATAAACCATTATAATGATTGAAAGGATAGAAGCTATGACAATAGATGATGATCAATTTTGATATACTACAACAAGACTAGCTTTATCCAGTGCTAGGGGTTTAATAGTGCTAGCTAAAAACATTGTTAAAGATCCCCTTTGTCAGCCCTAAAAAAATCATTGTTAAAGGGAGAACTTTATCAGTGCTTTTATAAATGTTCCGATAAATGGGGTCTTTTATTAGCTTTAGTAATAAATTGCTGATAAAGGGGGGTGTTTATCAGTGCTTTTCTAGAAGTGCTGATAAAGACCCCCCCCCCTTACAAGCACTTTTTTAGTAGCGTTGTTAAGTGTATAATTAAAAAAATTATATTTCATTAAGAATAATATATTAATATATAAATATATTTATATGGATATAAATATAATATATATTTTTTAAAATATTTTTTAGATAAGGTGAATAGGCATTAACACTTAATATATAAGATATTTAGTGAAAATGGATTTTAAAATAATTAAAAAAATATATTTTTAATTAATAATTTTCTTATTATTGCCGATTAATAGTCATTTAATATCAACTTTAAGATAAAAAAACAAAAAAAAATTAATAAAAGAACTAAAATAAGTTGAAAACATAACTCAAACATCAAACCACCATAGATTTTGATCCGGGTGTCCGTTTGGGCTCTACCACATATCAAATAGAATACTGCAATGATCTCTACAGCCTTGTTGATAAAGGAAACCTTTTTCACAACATTCAAGGCCAAACAAGGTCCAAAAGGCCTCCAAAACTGAGTTTTTAGTCGGGGAACCCCAATTTTTTAACATTTGATGGATTTTCATCCTCGTTTAAGGGGGTCTTATTTCATTTTTTTGGTGGAGATAGTATTTATTCCTAGGATAACATTCATATTGACATTATGGTTTTTCAATTTTATAATTTTTCACAACATGATTTTATTTATAATTAAATATATTCATGTTTTATTATATTTTGTTATAATAAATCACTCATATAAACACATATATTAAATTATTTACATAAAAATGTATATTCTATTATATGAAAATCAATACATATTGTTAAAATGTATTTAAAAAAATATCTAACCATTTTTACATTATAAAAATATATTTATAATGTTTATATATACATATACATGTGTATTAATGAACAAATATATATTTATATTATATTCTAGTACAAAAAAATGAATATAATACATAATATATTTAAATATATATAAGTATATATATATATATCACACACACACATATATTTTATAAATGTATTTAAAAAAATTATATAAATATATGAATAAAAATATATATGTAAATATATAAATAAATAAATAGAAATATTATTAAATAGAAAAAAAGAAACATGGTGTAGTGGTAAAGGTGTTTAAAATTCAAAGGAGAGGTGAGGTTTTGAATCCAAGCTTGCATGCATGAGGCTAGAAATTCACAAAGCGCTAATAAAAGGGTTGGTGGGGTGAAAATAATTGATAAAAGTGGTGGGAGCATTGTTAAAGGTGTCGTGGAAGAACTGATAAAGGGGGTTAGGCTCATGGATGTTTGGAAAACAATTACCCCCTTTAATAGTGCTTCCTTTATTAGCACTAAAAAATGGATGTTAAAGGCCCCCTTTAACAGTGCTAAAAAGGTGTTGTTAAAATGTCCCTCTAATAACACTAAAAAACACTATTAAAGAACCCCTTTAAAATCATTTTTTTGCATTGTTAAAGGGGGAATTTAACAGCGCTTTTTTAGTGCTGATAAAAGTTTCGTAATTTTAATCATCCTTTGATTATATAAACTTTTTAGAACTGATAAAGGCTTATTATAAAGCTGTTAAAGGCCTATTTTGTAGGATTGATTTGATATGAACTTATAGTGACTAGTTTTGAAAGAAGGTTTCATTACATTGATCATAATAATAATACTTATCATAATCATATTATTGATTACTCTTATTATTAATTTTTGAAACTCACACAATGTTTTTTGGTTTTTATTATTGGATGGAACTAGGAGTATTCATGTGAAAAAATAATTTGATGGATAATGCATTGACCATTATCCAGAGTAACCGAATGGAATGGGATCCTGTATGTGAAATTTTATGAGTTTTCAATAAATCCTCTGAAGTCTCAATTTGTATATCCCCTAGTTTCTATATAATAACCCTTATTAGTAGTAAATAAAACTTCAGGGAGATTAATTCTAACTAAAGTTAAAAAAGATAATTAAAATATAAAAAATTAATTAAATATAAGGATTAAGACTCATCGAAAATTCTCTCACAACCACTCTTTGAAAAACATCAGATAGTTGGAACATAATATATATTTTTATAAGAATCCACTGGGAAGGAAGACTGTCTGATTAGGTACTCTCAACCTATTTATTCAAAGATATATTATTATTTTTCAGAACATGAATAAAAATTAGAATCAATATGAGCTAGTCTATTAGAAGCTAAATAAAAATAAAATAATTCTACAACAGGAGAAGCATTAGTTCGTTTAACATATGAATCACGAAATTTATTTTCATTTTGGTAATAATATTGAATTTTTAAAATCCACACCTATTTATATGAAGGAATATTTCCTAAATAAATGAGAAGATATATAATAAATTGAAGTTGTCTAAAAAAGATCATATGAATCCATTCCAAACACCAGTTCCCACAAAATAAAAAATTATCAAATTATCATGAATTCACATACACTATTGAATGTTTCTTATATGTTGTCATTTTTACTAGATATTAATTTAAATCTAAAAACATTGAAAGCATAGATCAAAATATTTTAGGATTAAAAATGTAAATATAATATGACAAACTCTATTATAGAACTCAATCCATATGTTTTTATCTTCAACAAATATTGTGAGAAAAAGTTCCAAAATTTTGAAAAAATAGAGAAATACATTATTACATATAAAATTGATATATTATTCCTTGTTTGAGAGTTTAATAAAGTTTGTATTCTTTTA
Organism: Viscum album; assembly: GCA_963277665.1. Classification (NCBI taxonomy): domain Eukaryota; kingdom Viridiplantae; phylum Streptophyta; class Magnoliopsida; order Santalales; family Viscaceae; genus Viscum; species Viscum album. The sequence continues at coordinate 683,617,594 of OY728121.1, forward strand.
ATAAACCATAAAAAATTATATAAAAAATGTAAAATAATATTGAAAAACCAAGAAGTGTTATAAAAGATAAGAATGATAAGATATACAAGAAATATATGAGATTAAATAAATGAATGTGATGATCATCAAATCTAAAAACATATACTATATTTTATATCTCATTTTATTCATTTAATATTCAATTTTTAATAACTATTTATAATTTGGATGTGTTAAAAAATACTATTGAATATTTTACTAATATTGAATGTTTGTCTTTATATGTTCTTCTTAAATATTATTTTTATTACTAGTGATTTTTTAAGGATAAAAAATATAATCTATTGGGAGATTAATTTTTCTAACATCTGATAGAAATCATTTTTAGTCTCAACAAAATTTACAATATTCTCTTTTTTTCTTTTTCATTTCACCTTTGACCTTATCACTTTTTTCCTCTCCTATAATTATTTTTAAAAAAATGCAAAGGGAATAAATTAATGAATTTATAATTATTTTCATTATTAAAATTTTTCATTATCACTTTATGTTGTAGTATTTTTGAACTAATGTTTTTAATGAGATTATGTTAAAGGATTTGTAGATGAAATTTATTTTCAAGATAATATATTTAGGTACTTTCATCAAAATATACACTAATATTCCTATTTTATATTTCAATCAAACATATTAATATATTTCCTTGTATTGTAATTATAAAAAATGATTAAATTATTGGGTAAAATAACACTTTATTATCCATTGTTTTTAAAATAACTATAAACTTTATATGTGTTTTATATTACTTTTAATTTGTTATTTATGGTTTTTTAAGACATAATGTCCAATTATCTATTATCTGATAAACTTAATACACAGTCATGTTTCATTACTTTTTAAAACTATACTAAACTACTATATTTGGACATTAGAATATTGGGATTGAGTTTTAATTTAATTATATTGATTGAAGCTATATCTATCAAAAGATGGTGTTTTGTATCTAATGTAACAAAAATTATAACCAAAGATCTCGATTTTTTACTGTATAAGTTTTCTATAGAGTCATATATAAATTATATAGAGGGATTACTATAGTGAAATATATAAACAACAAGTCTTGATATTATATAATCATACATTCATTTAGAAATTTCTATCATATAATTTATTTGAGGGCTTCTAATTTTATTTTTTTCTGGAAATATTTCTCCAAGATCTATCACTTTGTGAGGAATATATATAATGATGTTAGTGTTTCGATTAAAATTATTATTTTTATAATTATTTTTATTAAGGAGGTTTTAGTCTTTGAAATTGGACTACTTGATCCTTAGATATTGATGACATTTCAGGGTTGAAAGATACTTTGTTTAAACCCATGTGTTTAATGAATTTATAGTGTTGACCAGCTATCGGTCATCAAATCAAAGAGGTTCTTAGGGGTAAATCTACCTTTATTTTCAATGATTTTGTAGATGAAAATTTTCTTGGTCTGGGACTTGGTGCCTTCTAAAAAATCTAATGTCAAGGAAGTTAAAAGTGTGGAACTACGATACCTAGGATCAAGTCTACAATCCCTAATTTCACATTAAATTAAAGAGTGGGTATCCTTTGATTGGAACCATATTAGTAAGAATATAATTTTGGAGGTTTTGTATTGTTATTTGAGAATTATAAGTAGTATTTTTATATTTCCTTATTATTTTATTTTTCTAATCATTAAACCGTTTATTAGAAATTTTCTAATTTTCAATATATTTAATTTTTATAAATTGTTTTTATTTTAGTATTACAACTATTTACTTAAATATTTTTGATTTGATTGAAACTTATATTGTTCAATAAACTAAAAACACTTAAGGGGAAAATTATAGGTTGTGTTTTGACTATAATTCACACCCTTTTATAGTTCCATATCTTCCTTTCTTAGAAAAAAAGTATTATACTAACTAGGGTAGATTAAAAATTAGTCCAAAAAGTAACTAAGAATGTAGCATGATTATCCATCCCTAAGGGAGAAGAAACTATTAGTTGGGTCCTGACTCATATCCTTTCCGAAGAGGAAATAACTACTAATAGATGACTAAATTTGCAGTCATTCCCAAGAAAAAATAATACGATTTGTGGACTTGACGCACTAGCATCTCATAGAGAAAAGAAACTAATAATGGAGGAACCACCTCATAGTTTTCCCCAAGATAAAATAAATATTTATATAGGGGATAAACTAGAGCCTTACCCAAGAGAAAAATAAAATCTAGTCAAAAACCAATGACATAGTTATCCCATAGTGCAAAGAATCTACCAGTGTGGGAATTAACTCATATAATTCTACTAGAGATAATGACTATCAGTGGAGGACCTATCCCATTTTTATCCCATAGAAAGAATAAAATACGAGTGGAGGACCCAACTCACATTCATACCCTAGAAATAATAACTACAAGTGGAGGGCATGACTCGTAGTCACCACCCAGAAAAAGAAACTAAGAGTAAAAGACCCCACACATAGACGTCAACTAGAGATAAAAAAATATGGATGTACATATTGGATTATATCCATACCCAAGAATAAAAATCATTTTTAGGGGATTTATTCCACCTGATGGGCATGTTTTATCACTAAAAAATCAATATAATAAAGAAAACAAAAAAGAATACATAATAGAAGTTTTATCTCTCTATTAGAATCTCATTTACCTTAAGAATCCCATATACTAACCCATAACTGAGACTCTAGTGATCTCTAACATAGTTTTATTTTCCTTAAGTGGAACCTAAGACTTAGGAAGTTGTATTGGATGCCCTACCATAACTCTCCCTCCATCATAAATCGATATGTGTTGAACCCATCAATTATTAAATATTGCAAAATGAAAACCAAGACACTCAATTTTTAAGAACCTAAAATTAGTTTACATAGGTTATACTCAAATATGTATGAATATACCTACCTAATACTTAACCATATATATTGATCATTTCATTTAACATCCACTGTTATTATATAACCCTGAATCCATTACAAGCTAAACTAATCCCAAGGCATGTTAGAGGGAACATCACTTAGCCCATTTCTTGAAAAATCCTTAAAGCAGATCCCTTTCTCTACAAAATCCTTACTAGGAATTTTTTTAACATCCATACACTATGAAAAAGGAAAATACCTTCTCAAACAAAATTCACCAACCACTATCTAGAAATTTATAGAAACCATCAAACAGTACTATAGTTGACAACCAAATAACTAAGACACTACAAAGGATCTACCATCAAATGTTAAATTGATCCATGAAAGCCTTAATCAACTAAAATTCCTTTTTTAAATTAACTCATCCATTTAATGGAATAACCAAAGAATGTAATGATAATCAATCACCACACCGACTTCCCGCAGGGTATAACCCATAGGTGTAACAACCCAAACATTTATAAATGAAATTTTCCCATTATTATAATTGTTTTATATGTTTTAAAAACCATAAAAAGCATATATATATATATATCAATAAAATTACCATTTTCAAAAATTAATAATGAAATATGTTAAATTTATAGAAATTAAAGAACCTACACCGATGGAATAGTAACTTGACCCTTGGAATAGTAACCTGACCATTAGGAATAGTAATCCTGAAAATAGAATTGTAACCTCACCTATGAAAGTATAAGAAAAATTATTATTCCTATAATGATAATATGATATAATTTTTCCATAAAATAAGTAAATAAATGGTTTAAAATGACAAATTAGGCGTTGGTATTTTTGTGAAACATAAACATTAATTTATAATTTTATAATTAAAATAATGATTAAAAATAAAATATATTTTCATAAAAATGAGTAATAAATTAATATTTTTTATTATTATTATTATTAAAAAAAATTATGAGGCCTTAATTAAATTTTCAATGTGTTATAAAATCAATTATGATTTTAAAAATGGAATTTTTAGAATAAATGGTGATTTTAATTAAAAATTAAATTTATCTTATTAATAAAATTATTTTCATAAAAGAGATTTCATTTCATAATTCTAAATGTTGAAAATTTATAGGGATATTTTTTTATTTTTTCCAAAATAGATGATTTTTAGTGAATAGTGAAATACGATAATTTAAGGTATATAACAATATAAATTAAATTCACTATTTATTGAGTCATGGATGATGTAAGAACCATAATATATAATTATAATTATTTATTTAATATATTAAGTTATAAGTTTCAAAATATTTATATTCTTTAGCCGAGATTATAAAATAATGAATAAAATAATCAAAACACACCCCTCTCCTCCCCTATAAATACCACCCCTCACCACCTATTCCCATCACACCTCCAAAGCCTTAAAACTTGTCCAATTTCTGACCAATAATCTAAAAAATCCCATCCCCCACTTCTAGGATCATTTGATATCAGTAAAATAAAAAATCCAATATCTTTAAGGATTTTCTCAAGGAGAAGAGTCCAAGAGGTAAAATCCTCTTCCGTTTTCTTTTAATTTCTTTTCAATTTATTTTATTTTCCTATTATATTAAAAAATACACACATCTAAGTGGTATGATAAATATATTATATTATATATACTATAATTTTATTATTTTAATGAAATAATCTATCATAAAACCTATTATCCTCTCCCTTTTATTCTAAAAATGAAAATATTGTCCGTGAGGTGTTAATTTATCACCTTAGAGGATGAAAAGTTTTAATTTTCTATCATCGCCTTCAAGGATGATCATAAAACCATTTAATGGTTTAAAAATATTTGAAAATATATTTTATAACATTTTTTATTGTTCTGTAACTATCATATATACATAATACTAAATAATAAAACAAAACTAGCTCATGATGATCGAAAAAGCACGAAATTAATCTAAATGATTATCATTGATGATTTATCTAATGAATCATCATCATACTTGGAAACAAAAAAATATATAATACCATTTAAACTTTTTTATTATAATTAATAAAATATAATTGAATCTTGGATAATTATTATCATTTTACAAGATCCTCCATACATTTATATAAGTGATCCAATTAGGAAAACCAAGAAAATGAACACTCTAGAACAATGAAATTGAACTCTATAACTCATTAAATTAGCCATAAAAAAACTTAATAAAATTGTAATTAATATAATAAATGTACAATAGGTTTTTTATTTATTAATTTAGGAATCTAATTTTATTATCTATGATATTAAAGTGAAGAAATCATTCAGACTTGTGGTAAGGGGATTCCTGAACCCAATTCCTTTCTTGGGGTTATTCTATATTCTATGGTATTAATGTTCATATTATGTTATTAAAATGTAATTTCAATTTTATTTTTGAGGATATAAATGTTTCCAATATTATTTTATGACAAATTCAAATATTTTTCCAAAATAACTCTTCTATCTAAAAACACATCATTTACTTCTCTTGAGATTGTTTATTCTTCAATCAGGATTGATGGTTCTTATACCAAGTATGTTGTTACCTTTTTATTTGGGAACCCCAAAATTATTGATAAATATATTCTCACGAAACTCATTCCTTTCCATGGGTTATCTTATGTCCATTATTGTTAAACATTATAAGTTTCATGCATGATTATGTAAATGTAATAATGTGATGGGTGCACTCGGGATTATATAGCACTCCAATTCATTGGGTAATGTGATGTATCTCATGAGATAATGTGAAATATGTGTGAAAATGATGCTATAATTTTTCATAATTATGATTATGTTATTATTATGCACATATCTTATTCATGAAGATGATGTTAGGTTTTTTCAAAACTACATGTGGTAGTTGACCACTAAGATATGATGTTTCATTTTTATGCATTGCCACATTTTATGACAATATTTAATGCTTTCTATCAAGACTATGATGATGATTAAGTGATTATTTTAGGATTATGATTATTATTATCACCCATTTTATATTGATTCATGTTCTTATATATCCTCTTACTGTGATTTTAGCTCACCCCTTTCTTTGATGTATATCATCAGGTAACTATATGTACTAAAGAGATCATGAGATTTAGAAGGATAAAAAAGAATATTTTAAATAAATAATTATGTTTTAATATGTAATTTTTTTGAATGGTCCTAATTTTACCAAGACATTAAACCTTTGGATCTTAGTTTTGTAATGATTTTATATGTTTATCTTTAAATTGATGTAATAGTCATGAAATAAATATAGGGTCTCTATAGTTGGTATCAGAGAACGATTTAGTTAATTTGGTAATTGGAATTAGATAATATTAGTGAAAACCCTTAGTATGAGACTAAGTATATATAAGCATTCAAGAAGGTTTTATTTTGAAAAATTCTAATTATATGGATCCTACAAAATATGGGTTTATAGTTAATTACACAAAGGAATAAATTATTTATTCATCAATTGTGGGATTATGTTTTTTTCAAACCTTTTTTATTTTAGAAAATGGTGGGAAATAATAGAATTTAGGCTAAAAACTATAATGTCCTCATCCAAATCACCAATACAATGGTGGCTAGACTTGTGATTTACATGTTGTCACATGCGCCTCCCATATTCCAGAGGTTGCTAACTAGAATTGAGGGTTTAAGGAGGTGATAGTTGGGAGACTATACCATCATGATTAGATTAGAACAACATTATATTAGGGAGTAAATAACATACAACACTTGAAGTAGTAATAAATGAATTAAATATAAGAGGAAGAGTAATATATAATAAATAAAAAATATTTCCAACACCAATATGAATGATTGTATAGATGATGTGACATAATCTAAAATAATAGACATATAGAAAGTAGTGATGCATTATTGTAAATTAATAAAGAAAAGAAATAAAATCCCTGAGGTAAAACACTACGAGTGTCCTAAGCTCTCTCTCAGTCATATGATCCTAACTCCCAAGTACAATCCCAACAACACAAGCATGAATCCATGGTCCTGCGAATATGAGATCTACTCTGGTACCCTAGTGAAATGGTTGCTCGAGTAGGTTGTTAGATATAAATCCCTTTAGGTTACCGCCCATGGTTTCTAAAACTAAATTTGATGTGTTTATAATAAGTAAAGTAGTGTGTATGTAATATGAATAATAAACAGTACAGAAATATACAATAATGAGCCCGATCATGCTCTTTATGGACACCTAGCAGAAATATCTACTTCATCCCATGGCCGAAATGAGTATCTGGATAGTAACCATATGTATATTGTAATAATATATACATTTTTTAGTTATATATTTCATCACAATATGAACCAAAGACATACGGGCATAAGTGGACATAAACCTGGAATACTAGGTGCTGGATTGACCAAGGCATCAATCAGTCATCGATAACTAGTCTGAATGATCCTATAAATACAACAAAGTGTACATTACCTACATCTCATAAGGAGGATATGTCATGCTTGTTACTCGAGATGGTGAGTGCCCCATCATGTCAACACTCAAAGTCATGAGTGTGCCTTCATTCAAACAATCAACAAGGGATGTGATGTAAAATTCTCACCATCCCAATAATGTCAATTGTGTGAGATACCATGACTCAACACCTAATGTAAGGTAGCATGATTCCACCACGATCCACAAAACCCTTAACATTTTTCCCCAACCTATATCAAGGCATAATCATATTTATAACCATATTTGAATCCATGAGTTATTACCTATAATTATTTATATTTATCAATCCATTATAATATGGCATCATAGTTATAACAATTCACATAAGTCATGCTTATTCAATTATAAAAATAGGTATTCTCATACCACACAATTCAAATCCAATTCAATAAATTCATTTAATACATTCAAGGAAAGGGAGTCATTATGTACAAGATAATAAAATTAATAAAATCCATTTGAATCACTCGAGGAAGGCAATCCATCAGGTCAAGAAATCTCTTTTATTTAAATAAAACATACATCCTGAATGAACTAATCAATTAATCACATGCCATTAAATATATCAAAACATGTAAGTTCATTTAACAAGTCTCAAGGATAAACATAGAAGGTAACACAGTCTAATTTGGAAATTACCTTCATGGAAATCCCATTCATTAAGTAAGACAAGCCCTTAAAAGGAGCTTGGCCACTAGTCATTTAGATAGGAGTGGTCCAATCCATGCACTTAGATGGTGCATTGGTTAAATGAAATTTATAGAGGAATATGTAAACTCCATTTTTAACATAAATAAAGGATATGTACAAAAAATTACATATAAAAAACCATTGTATCAAAGCATAGAATAATGACCCAAGTAATAATTCCAAGCACGCTATAAACTAATACACATCACTTTTTAATTTCATAGACAATGCACCTTATCTGAGGAGTTTTATTATAAAATCGTGACATTTTTTATCAAAAAATTAATTTATGGAAAAAGATTCTCATTTACAAAAAGTTATTCATTTCATCAAAGGAACCCCTTTATAAAAAACACCAAACATGGTAAACCAATTACAGAGTAACACATGGATATTAAGAGGTTCTTTTATGATTTGGAATATCACCCACTTGGGGAAAACCATTTATAATCCAATGTGAACACTTATAAAGTGTTAAAATCATTTGATTCATTTAACTATTAATGGGAAAAATAGGATGAAAACCACAAGGGGTGTTCGGGATCAAGGTTTACATCCTATAAATTAATAACAACAATCAGTGAGTGTATATAAAGGTCTGTATACCAATTTAAAATAAATATTTTTTTTAAGAAATGCGTAGGGAAGTCTGGTGTCTGCTGCAACATCACTATTTTTAAGATGAAGGAAATTTAAGGAAAAATTCATAGAACAACTACTTTATACCTTGGAAACTTCACTCATCCAATATCATGGTCTGATTCGGTCCAGTTTTTGAGAAATCTGTGAAACGGAAATCTGCCCTAAAAATAGCACAAATGGGCTTGCACCATGATAACATGGTCAAGAGAATATTGAATGAGGAAACATTCAAAATAAATCGAGAGATTACTGATGTGGATCCATGGAGATTGAAAGTATTCAATTCATACTTTGGATGTAGGAGATCCATGAAATCCTAAGTTATTCTTTGGAAAGACCCACGATGTGTTGGAGGAGGCTCACACTAGAGGACTAAAAAAGGAACAAAATAAAATGTAAACTTATTAAGTGAGGAATATTAATTTCACCCTAAAAATTGGTCTATAGGTTTTGGCCATATGGTTTGGACAAATCGTGCACCAACCATGTGACCCCCACTACTTATGAAACCAACCTCACATGGTTTTGTTGCATGGTTTGCCTAACCATGCGGTAAATAGTTCTTAGATACTACCTACATGGCACTAATTCAATGGACTAGGTACATGATTTGGGAAAACCATGTTCAGACCTTATGACACCTTATGATCCTCTAAAATAGGCCACAAGGTTTGTTGTTGGGGGATGCACGGTTTCAGACAAACCATGTGCCCTGTGCAGACTACCCAAACATAGAATTGTTGGGTCCTTACACTCCCAAAACACAATGAGACAACCAAGGGACCCCTCGGTACTTTACCTAAGTCTAAAAAATTACATTTATGTGTTACAAATCTCATAATTATATTCTGAGTCTTGGTTCAAAGAACGACCCATCAACTAAACCTAAGAAAACAAATTCCTTTGGATTTTTTTTATGTTCTAGAAGATGGGTCATTACAACCTCCCCAACTTAGAAACTAATATCCCTAAAAATCCTTCAAGAATAATAAAAAAATCACTCAGCCTATAGGGGTCATGAAGTCTCATTCAAACAGACGTGTTGTGTTTCAAAACTCCCAATGAACCTACAATAATTACTTAAGCATATGGAATTTAAGACATTAAAACCCGATCCAATGCTCGTTTTATGACCAAAACACCTAAACAGTGATTACCCAAGCCCATTTAACTACTAACATAGTCACGGAATCATCTCACTAAAAATATGTCTAAAATTTCTCCCTGCCTTAGGATTTCACATCAGAATGGGTCAATTCCAAAACACAGAACCTCCACTACCAAAACTGCATTAAAAAAGATGCCCCTAAGAATTCGAGCAATTCACCTGGTGTGATTTTGAATTGGCCACATTGTTGATTCCCCAATGACCTCATTTAGACAATTCAAACCATCTTTTCATGTAACGACCCAACCGACACATACGACACTCTCCTTAACCTGATGACATGCTTAAAATGGATATTCATTAACCATATTCATAGAACAAAAGGAAAACAAGCCAAGACATCCTAGTTGAACTAACTCGAAAACACTTGACTTAGACATTCAGTATACTAAAACTGAACTATAACACCTTATTCTAAGTTATCACATGTTTAAAATGAGAAAATTCACTGAAGCCCATAAAATAAATTCGATGATGTCCCTTGGTCAAACCATCACCTAACAATTTAATCTTTCATGCCTCAGAACGAACAAGGGTGTAACCCAGATCCATCCCACTAGAATCATTACTGCTTTAACCATATCTAAGCCTAAAAAATAGTCTAGTATAAACTTGTAATCAACAAATTGGAGTCCATATAACTAATCCAAAGTAGTCTATACTCCATTTTTACAAGTGAGACGTCGATACCAGTCAAATACATCAACATCTGATAATTGACAGATCCCAGAGCGGCATCCTATTAGCATTAAAGTCAAAGGAAAATGGATAGTTTCTAAGAGTCTACCCAATGTATTCCTATGTGGGAACCTGTGTATCACTTAGGACTAACCAAGCCTCAATAATAAAACCATTCATCCAACATGAAGCTCTAATAAAATCACTTATCATGCCTAACAACTTTAGTGAATCATAAAACCAACAATCTCTTAGAGATTTAAGGATGAATTCAATATAAGGGACATACTTATCTCTTTCATAAGAATACACTAAGAGTATTTGAATTTTTTCCAACCAATGAATCCCAACTACTAGAAGGAATGAATTCAAACAAATACTAGTCGACTTTCCTTAAAAAGAGATCAGACACAACTACTAACGAATCATCATTAACTGGTCATAAGCCTTTACCACCCAAGTCGTCCTATGATCACCCAATATTAACAATTGAGGTTCATACATGACCAATGGTATTTCTAAAAGGTTGAATACACAACCAACAACATTAACATCATGATTTTGAGAAAGCACTGACACATGTACTAGTACCAATGTGATGCTCCCCATCATAGGAGTGTCTTAGTTGTTTAAATACAAAACAGATCAGCTGCTAAAAAGCATGCTAGTTCAGATTCAACATAAACACATGTGTGAAACTCCTTCGAATCACACTCGCAACATCCAAGAATTTGGAATAAAAAGTAAAACTAGCCTGACTGGGGTGTCAAAACACTCATTCCTCTTCAAAATCCATCCAGATCATTGAGATAAACTTGATTCCTTTAATTCTTAGGTCACTCTACTCTATAGATGATCTGAGAACATACTTAATAGATCAGGGTGCAATGTTTACACCAAAATCAACCAATTTTTTTCATTATTTAACAACTCAACGGGTACCATGTATAAGTCTACACACTACCCCTAGGTTTAGAAGCAATAAAACACATATTTGATTTTATCCATCGGCTATACACCATATGAATTCATGTTTCCTATATCCTATGTAGAAAATCATATCAAAGTCATTCTATCTCATATATGTATAGAATAGAATGACAACCTCAAGAGTCTCCCCAAGAAAAAGAAACAGGGTCACGAGACCAACTAAGAATCTGACCATGCCCTCATCATGTATAACATGTTAAAACTGAGCATTACTTGATGCTCATGTATGTAAAAATATCAAAGATACCATGACCACCCATCTGAACAAAGGTGTCATTTAGATGTTTAGAGTCCTACTAAGGAAAAAACACTCGAATGACACCATACAACCAAAATACCACATTATTTAGTAGATAATTTAAGCTCTAAGGATGCTAACTATATTAGTTTATCCCCTTACAAATAAAACGGGCCGACCCTATAACTAGGTTGCGTAAAAATAGATTTCACTAGTTCCAATGCCTATCATTTAAGCCATTTCAAAAAAGTAAAAACACATTCTAAAAATGGTCATGTTTCCATTCCAAGGAAACCCAAATAATGCATAAATTACCCTTACAAGAGGGTTTAAACAAAGGACACCCCCTAGGGTTCCATTTTAAATCCATTTCATTAATTAATATTCAACCTTTAAACATTTAAAAGATTTAAAACAAAACACCAAGGCATGCAAGAAAGTCTTATCAAGCTTTGTTTTTAAACACTAACCATTTATTGACATCTTTTCATGATAAGGCAATTTATGAATTAAATTCATTTTAAATTTATAATAGATAAGGTAACCTAAGACGGCCTCTTTAATCCAACCTAGGTTCATCAGAGTGAAACCCAATAGTTTTTTCTTAACTACTAATGTTTAAAACACCCGTAGTGAGTTATCTTATAATAAACAGGCCCCAACTAACCTACTTGGGCCCAATTGTGCATTGAGAAGTTAATCACATGATTTCCATTCCTGTGTAATGGAGTCACAAGCCTTTATAAAGGAGACCACTTCATTTTAAAATAAAATTAAACCACCTTAATATTTTAATAATTCAAGATACATCATGGTCATATAAATAATAGTTCAATCACCTGGGTTTCCATATACAAATCTATAAAGAACCCATACACTTTATAGTTGGGAATCTAGCTCCCATTATCTGAAATCATTCCATTTCAAAATTTAAACATTAGAATCTTTTAAATTTTAACAACAGTATCTAGGTATATTTACAAAAAATGAAAATATAGTTCAAGTATACAGGTTTCCTTTTCACACTTATAAGGTGATCATAGACCTTACAACTAGAAACTGGTTCCTATTTAGTTACAACCAATAAATTTTTCCCATGAAACCATTTATTTATCAAAACAAAACTAGTCATGTTATCACAAGTAGTAAACACAAATAATCCTACTAATAAACATAGAAGCATGATACAATGGTAGAGCATGCTAAATAAATCACCCAAGAATATCATATAAGCTGGCATGCTAAGGAAAAAACTAAATCATGACATAACACTCAAATAACAAAATCCAAATCATCATGCAACCAACAAATGTAACTATATGGCATGGAATATTCATGACATCAAAATTTCTATGTGCCTATAAAGATGCATGTAATGAATCACCATTTCCATACCAGGAAAAGGGAAAAATACTATAAATCTCATAAATTGATAAGCTACAGAATGTATATCATTAAATCAAGGTGAAATCATAATCAATTGTTACTCCAAACAACACGAACAACAATCCCAACCCCAGACACTTGGACTTTTCTCTGTACATGGGTTGATCACTCCTAGAGATGAATATTTACTAAGAACCAACACATTACTAGGATACTTAATACCCACCAAAAATAGTAAGATAAAGGAAAAATAAACTACTATGATTCCACTTTGTAACATCTTGGCACGATTGACCACTAGCACGGTAGACGGACTGATGGTTCACATAGCCCAAGCATGCCTCCCCGTGTGCTAGATGTTTCCAACTATTAGTGAGGGTCTAAGGAGGTGATAGTGGGGAGACTATAAACTCATGATCAGAGTAGAAAAGTGGTATGTTAGAAGATAAATAAAAGAAAAAGGTATAAGAAGTAATAATTGAAAGAAATATCACTAGAAGAATAATATAGATTGAATAAAAAAGGATGGCCAACACTGATATACAAGGATGAACACATGTCCAAATGATGCGACATAATTGTAAATAATAAAAATGAAGAAGTAATTGATATAGTATAGTACATGAATAAATAAATTCAAAAAAATACCTCTCGGAAAACTCTATGAGCATCCTAATATCTAGCTCAGTCTTGTGCTCTTAACTTCCTAGTATAATCCCCACAGCACAAGAATGAATCCATTATTCTATGAACATGAGATATACTAAGATACCCCATTTTAATAGTCTCCCGAGCATAAATCATATTAGGTTTCCATCCATGGTGTCTACAATTGATTCCAGTCTATGAATAATAAGTAAAGTGGTGTGTAGGTAATATGAATAAAAAATATTACTTCAATAAACAATAACTAGCTCACTCGGGCTCCTTAAGGACACCTAGAGGCTTGACCTGCTTCATCCTAAAGCTAAAATAAGTGTTTAAATAGTAACCATATGTATATAGTAATAATATATACATATTATAGTTATATATTTCATCCACCTATATGAACCAAGTGTGTGTGGATGTAAGTGTCCATATACCTGGAATACTGGGTGATGGATGGACTAGGGAATAACTAATTCATCCATAAATAGTTTGAATGAGCCTATAATCTCCTGAAAATGGTACATTCCCTATATGTCATAATGATTGGGAGACATCATGATCATCACTCAAGATAGTGAGTGTGTCTTCATGTCAACACTCGAATTCGTGAGTGTGTCATCATTCCAACACTCAAAAAGGTACGTAGTGAAAAATTAACACCATCCCAATAATGTAAATGGTGTGAGATTCCATGACTCAACACCTGAAGTAAGGCATCTTGATTCCTCCATTATCAACAGAACCCTTACCATCATTCCATAACCTATATCAAGGTGTAATAATATTTATAAAAATAGTTGAATCCATGTGCCATTACCTCTCATGCTTTATATTTATCAATCCATTATAATCAAGTAATTAAAATTATAATAATCCACATAATCCATTTTTATTTAATTATAACAAGAGGCATGGTCGTACCACCCAATTCAAATGTATTTCAATAAATTAATTTAATAAAATCAAGGAAATCAATTCATATTTTACAAGATATTAAAATTAATACATTCCATTTAAATTAATCAACAAAGGAAATCCATCATTTGAAGACATCTCGTTGATTTAAGGAAAACATCCATCTTAAATGAACTACTCAATTAATTTCATGCCATTGATTCTATGAAAACAAGGTAATTCAATTACCAAGGATCAAAGAGGTACTTAGAAGGCACCATGGTCTAATTGGGAAATTACCTACATGGGAATCCCATTCACTAAGATATACAATCCCTTAGAATGATCTTAGTACACTAGTAATTTAGAAAGGAGTGGCTCAATATATTTACTTAGATGGTGCATTATTTCAATCACCATTATAGAGGAAGATGGAAACTCCATTTTTGACATCAATAAAGGCCATGTCCAAAAATTTACATATAACTAACTGTGACATCAAAGAATATAAGAATTAACCAATAAATAAGATTGATAATTCTATAAACTAATACTCTTCACTTTATAATTTCAGAGGTATTGCACCTCATCTGAGAGGTTTTATTATAAAAGCATGACATTGTTTTTCAAACAATTCTTTTAGCACAACAAGAATCTCATTCATAGAACACAATTCATTTCATCAAAGTAACCCCTTTAAAAAAACCACCAGACATGGAGAAAAAATTATAAGGCTTCACATGGCACTTATGTGGTGCCTTTATCATTTGAGCTATCATCCACACTAGGAAAACCCCATTTACACTCCAAGACGAATGCTTAGAAAGCATTCTGGGAATTTGATTCATTTAATTTTAAAAGGGAAAACAAGTCGGAAATCCCAAGGGGTTCCCATGATCAAATTTTACATCCTCTAAATGCATAAAAACAATAAATGGGTGTATATAAATGTGCATATACAAATTTTAAATGAATAAAACATTTTAAAATCAATGCATGATGAAGGATGATGTGCAGTAAAACGACGCTATTTATAAAACAAACGAAATTTAATGAAAAAAATAGACATCCTACCATATAAATTGGATGATTCCATCATCAAATATCAAGTTATGATTTATTATGGTTTGGGAGAAATTGAAGAAATGGACAACCACCCTGATATTAGGGAAAATGAGCATACACCACGATAACATGGTCAAGAGAAGATTGAATGAGAAATGGTTCAAAATGAATTTAGAGGTCACCAATGGGGATCCATAGAGACTGATGGTATTCTATTTAGTATTTGGATAGAGGTGATCCATGAAATCCTAGGTTGGGATTTGTAGAAACCCACGACACGCAATTGGAGGCTCACACTGGAGAAGGAGGAAAATAAAGGTAAAAAACTTAAACTCATTAAGGGAAGAATATTAATTTCACCCACAAAATTAGGAAACATGGTTTGGATAAATAGTGCACCAACCATGCATCTACCACTTCTTAGAAAACCCACCTTGCATGGTTCAATAGCACAAGTTTCTTAACTATGCACCAACCATGCGATGAATAGTTCTTTGGTACTCCCTAAGTGGCACTAAACATGAGGGATAGGCACAACGTTTGGGAAAAACATGAAAAACATCTAAAATACCTTCTTATCCTCTAAAACAAGCCATGTAGTTTGCTTCTAGGGGCTGTATGGCTTCAAACACACCATGCGCTCTTTACAGACCATCTAAACATGATATTTTCTGGGTCTGGCGCTCCCAAAACTCCTAAAGACACCCAAGGGACACCTTAGTCCTATAACCAAGTATAAAAACAAAACTTTAAAGTGTTATAAATCTCATAACTATGTTATAAATCTCTATTTAAAGAACATCCCATCCACTAAACCTCAAAACTCAAATTCCTTTAGATTTTCTTCCAGTTCAAAAACATGGGTCATTACACAACCTGTGCAAGGGACAATGTAGTGATTTCCTGAATGATATCACCAATTCCTTGATAGGTGGAGTTCAAAATTTCCTAGATATTATTTACCATCTATCTTAGGATATAAATAATAACTTGAATATTTTGGAACATCCTTTTTCACCTAAGAGGGAGATACTAGTTTTAAAATATTTTATACAGCAACAACCATTGACATTTAGTGG
Organism: Viscum album; assembly: GCA_963277665.1. Lineage (NCBI taxonomy): Eukaryota > Viridiplantae > Streptophyta > Magnoliopsida > Santalales > Viscaceae > Viscum > Viscum album. Next base: position 683,634,479 of record OY728121.1, read on the forward strand.
ATCCTCTGGTCCACTTGTCATATAACAATGGGTCAACTCAATAGAAAATATATTTTTTGTGATTTATTGTTATGAAATGGAGAAGATGACTCTGTCCATTTATCATTTAGATGGAGAGGCTGATCAATGGTGGGTGTTGATTATAAACACCAAGATGAAGGCTGAAATTAAAGAGATGGTGTGTGAAGACTTTTAGAAAATATTTCATAATAAGTATATACCTCAAACTCTTCAGAAAAATATGGAGAGAGAATTCATATAACTGAAGAAAAATTAAGCTATGTCTCTCAAGGATTACAAAGAAATTTTCACAAGGACTATATTGTATCCCTTGGGGTTTTTTTATCAGCAATGATAAAAAAATTGATCGATTATTTAGTGGTTTAAAACCACACCTTAAAAAATATCTATCAATTCAGGACATTGGGGGTTATGAAGAAGTTTTTCGATGTTATTTAAATGATGGAGTTTGTAAAATAGTCCTAATTCTATGGATATAAGAAATTAAATATAGTGTTTCAAGATGGGGGGATTAAATGAAAAAGGCAGAAAGAAAACTCAACCACTCACATGTCAAAAATGTAGGAAGAAGAGTCATGGGAATTACCACAAAGGGATTGGGAAATGCTTAAAATGTGGGAGGGCAGGCCACCAAGATCATGAATGTTGGAGTGACATGAATAATCAATCCAATGTGATAGAGGAAATGATTGTACCACCCTTAGTCCAATGCTTTAATTGTAGGGAGAATGGTCACTATGCAAGCTAGTGCACTAAACCTTGACTCTTCAAGGGTAATTAGTGTCATCAGCCACCAAATACAAAGGAGAAAGGGAGATCTTATTCCATAACTGTAGTTGAGGTAGAGATCAAAAATTATGTGGGGATAGGTATACTAGTTATTCATTAAAGAATATTGAATTTACTATTTGATTATGGTTCTATGCATTATTCCATATCTTGCAAGTTTAGTATAACAATTCAAACACCGTTTCAAAATATGGAGGTTTATTAATATATGATTATGGAAAATATGGAAATTATTGCATAAAAAGTATATAACTCCCCCCAGTTAATGTTTGTGGACTAAACCTCCCATGAAATATGGTCTTACTTCCTTTGGTAGAGTTTGATGCAATTTTGGGAATGGATTGGTTATCTTTTTGCAAATCCAAAATCAACTTTCAGTAAAGTGATATCACTCTTCACATCCAGAAGCATCCACCAATTATGTAAAAGTATAAGGAGTGTGATGAATTCTTTCATACTCATCATCTCAATTGTGGCTATTATTACCTTATAAGAAAGAATATCTATCCCAAATGATTGAAAAAAAGAATAGAATCATGATTGAAGTCATGCCCATTGTGAGGGACCGCGTTGATGTGTTCCCTAAAGAATTATATGGTCTTCCTCCAAGATGTGAAGTTTATTTCTCAATTGAACTTATTCTTAGATCTCTACCTATATCAAAGAAACCTTATTGAATGGCCACCACTGAGTTGGAGAAACTGAAGAAGCCGTTAAAAGAGAATTTGGACAAGGGTTTTATATGCCCGAGTGCTTCACCATGGCATGAGTCATTACTCTTTGTCTAGAAAAAGTATGGATCAGTGTGTATCTTCATAGATTATCATGAGCTCAACAAAATCACAATAAAGAAAACGTATCCCCTACCATAGATAGATGGCTTGTTCGATCAACTATGTGGTGGAATATATTTCTTTATGTTTCACCTTTAGTCAGGATATCACTAATTAAAGGTGATGAAGTAATATATTCCCAAGACTACATTTTTAATGAGGTATGAACACTATGAATTCATAGTTATTCCCTTTAGACTAACTAAAGGTCTAGAAATATTCATGGACTTAATGAATAGTTCCTTTTATATTACCTTGACAAATTTGAGGTAGTCTTCATTGATGATATTCTGATATACTCCAAAAGAAAGAAGTAGCATGAGGAGAATTTAAATACTGTGCTAAAGAATTTGTGAAGGGAGATGATATATAAAAATTACAATAAATGTGAGTTCTGTATGGAGTAAGTATCATTATTGGGGCATGTTATCACTGGAAAAGGAATATCTATGGACCCTTCTAAGACAAAGGAAACCAAATAGTGGCTCGGTCCAATATCTATAATAGATATTCATATTTTTCTTGGTCTAGCTAGGTATTATCAGCAATTTGTGAAAAAATTATCAAAAATTTCAAACTCATTAACCAAGATGACTCTAAAGGTAGAAAAGATTGTATGGACCAGTGAATGTGAATATTACTTCAAAGAGTTGAAAAAGATTCTTTTCACGGCACCATTACTCACACTTCTGACAAGTGGGGAACTCTTTGTGGTACATAGTAATGCTTCGAAAAAGGGATTGGGCTGCATACTGATGTGAAATGATGAAGTGATATCCTACGCCTCAAGGAATTTTCAAATTCACGAGTAAAAATATCCCACACTTGTTTGGAGTTGGTTGTTGTGATCCTCACATTGAAAATATAGTGTAATTATATCTATTGGGAGAAGTGTGTGATATATACTAATTATAAGAGCCTCAAATATATATTCACATAGAAATAGCTTAATACATGAAAACGAAGATGGTTAGATCTCATCAAGGATTATGACTACTCAATCTACTACCATCCTGGTAAGAAAAATAAATTGGTAGATTCTCTAAGTAGAAAGGATCCTGCAACATTATCAATGATGAGAATTGAGAAGGATCTAATCTTCTTAGATTTTCAAAGGATGGACATGAGAATCATTAAAGAAGAAAAATCTTCAATCCTTTCTGAAATGATTTCTCAACCACCCCTCAAGGATAAAATAAAGGATTCTCAAATAAATTTTGTCGAAATTCAGAAGAAGATGTAATATCTCGGAAAATATAAATCCTTAGTTTTCAAAATTGATGAGGAATGAGTCATAAGATTTTGGCCATGAAGATGTGTTTCATCCAATTCAGAGATAAATAAAGAGATTATGAATTATGCACATAGCTCAACATTCTCTATTCATCTAGGAAGCACAAATTTGTATCAATATATCTGTGAAAACTATTGGTGGGACAATATAAATAAAGAGATCACTGAATATAAATCAAAGTTCCTATTATGTTAGAAAGTGAAGGCTGAAAGGAAAAAAGTATAAGGTGATGATGCAACCATTACCCATACCAATGTAGAAATGGGAAAACATCACCATAGACATTGTTACAAAAATTATGAATACACCTAGAGGAAACAATGATATATGGGTTGTTTTTTATCATCTTACAAATATAGCTCACATTATCAAAATTCAAGAGGACTTATCACTAGATCAACTTACACAGATATACATTAGAGAAGTGGTAAGGTTTTATGGAGTACCTCTATCAATTTTATCTGATCAATATCCTAGATTCACCTCTAAGTTCTGAAAAATTCTCTAACATGATATAAAAACTGAGATAAAAATTAGTATTTCTTATCATCCTCAAACTGGTCGTTAATATCAACAAACTATTCATACACTGGAAGAGATGTTGAGAGCATGTTCTATTGACTTCAATGGAGGATGGGACCAACATCTACCTCTGGTCGAGTTATCTTACAACAATAGTTTAAACTTGAGTATCCAAATGGCTTCATATGAAGCCCTTTACAGAAAAATATGTAGAACACCAACATACTAGGATGAATTCAATGAATGTAAGCTGCTACGCTCTAAAATAGTCGAAGAAATGGTAGAAAAGGTTAAAACCAGTCAGAAGCACATCAAGGAAGGCCAAAGTAAAAAGAATACCTATATGAAATTTTTTTGAGGAGACATTGAGTTTAAGGTTAGATACATGGTATTCCTCTACATATCTTTATTGATAGTATCATGAAATTTGAGAAGAAATGAAAGATATTTCCTAGGAATACCAGCCCCTTCGAGATTATTGATCATGTTAGAGTTGTGTCTTATCAACCGGCACTTCCAAAAACCATGTCTGAAGTAGAAATTGTATTCCTTGTATCCATCTTGATAAAGTACGTACCAGATCCCTCACATGTACTGAATTCAAAGGTGGTATAATTGTAAAAAGATCTCCCTTATGAGGAGTATCAGGTGAAGATATTGGACCATAGAGATAAAGTTATACATAATAATACTACTTACATGGTCAAAGATATTGGTTTAATAATAAGTATGAATAGGCAACATGGGAACTAGAGGAAGAAATGAATGAGAATTACCCTAACCTGTTCTCATCTTAGTATATAAAATGAAATTTTGAGGGTGAAATTTCATAAGGGGGGAACAATGTAACAACCCAAACATTTATCAATAAAAAAATTCCCTTATTATAATTATTTTATATAGTATAAACCACATACATAACATAGATATCTCAATGAAAACATTAATTTAAGAAATTAAAAATGAAATAATTTAAATTCATAGAAACTAATGAACTTATACTGATGGAATAGAAACATGGCCCTTGGAATATTAACATGACCATTAGGAATAGAAATCTGGACAATATAATAGTAACTCTGCCTATGAATGTATAAAAATATTAGATTTTTATAAATGATAATATGATAAAATTATATCATAGCATAAGTAAATAAATGTTTTAGAAATGATAAATTAAGTGTTGATATTTTTTAAAACATAATTGTTTATTCACAATATTATAATTAAAATAATTATTTAAAAGAAAAAATATTTTCATAAAAATTCAAAAATTAATATTTTGTTATCTTATGATTATAATATAATTTTATGGTGCCTTAATTTATTTTTCCAAGTATCATAAAATCAGTTATGATTTTAAAATCGGTATTTTTTGAATAAATGATAATTTTAATTAAAAATTAAATTTCTCTTATTTATAAAATTATTTTCATAAAATCGAGTTCATTTTTTAATTCTACATGTTTAAAAATGGTTGTGGTGAATTTTTTTATTTCTCTAAAATAGTTGATTTTTTTGTGAATAGTGAAATGTGGTAATTTGTTATATGTAACAATATAAAGTAAATTCACTATTTATTGAGTCATTGAATAATTAAACACCATAATATCAAATCATCCTTATTTATTTAATATATTTAGTAATAAGGTTCAAACTATTTATAGTCTTAAGCCAAAAAAATAAAATAATGAATACAATAATAAAAAAACACTCATCTCCCCCTATAAATACCACCCCTCACCACCTCTTACCCTCACACCTCCAAAGCCTTGAAGATTTTCCAATTTATACCCAATAATATTCTCAATCCATTACCCTATTTCCAAGATCCTTTTATCTCAACATAATCCCCAATCCAATTTCCCTAATGAGGATCTCAAGGAGAAGAGTTTAAGAGGTAAAATCCTATTTCATTTTATTTTAATTTCTTTTCAATTTCTTTTATTTTTTCATATCTCCTAAAATCCATGAATAAAAGTGTAATTATAACTCCATTATCTTATATTTAATGGATTTTTATTATGTTAATGTAATAATCTATCACCAAACCTCTTCTCCTCTCCCTTTTATTCTAAAAATGAAAACACTGTCTTTGAGGTGTTAATTTATCACCTTCGGGGATGACAAGTTTTCATTGTTTCTTTATCACCTTCAAGGTTGGTCATAAAACCATTATAATGGTAACAAAAATTGTAAAATTAATTTTATAACTTTTTTCTATTCTGTAACTAATATATATACATAATACTAAATAATAAAACAAAACAAGTTCGTCATTATTGAAAAACTGCCAAATTAGTCTAAACGATTATCATTAATGATTTATCTAATGAATCATACTCATAACTAGAAAAAATACCATTTACAATTATTTATGTTAATAAATAACATATAATTTCAATTATGGATAATTATTCTCATTTTACATGATCCTCTGTAAATTTATAGAGGTGAACCTATCATGAAAACTAAGAAAATGAACACTCCCAAGAGATAAAACTGAACTCTATAACTCATTAAAATGGGAATAAATGAACATAATAAAATGATAACAAATAAAATAATTGCATAAGAGGTTTTTATTATTATTTAATGAATAAAATTTTATTATCTAGGATATTAAAGTAAATAAATCATTATGAATTAAGGTAATCGTATTCTCAAATCCAATTCCTTTTTTTAGGTTATTCACTCTTCCACGATATGAATGTTAATATTATTTTCCTAAAATTTCATTTACCTATTCTTATCAGGGATATTCATGTTTCCAATATAATTTTATGACATGTTAAAAGATTTTTTCCAAAATAACTCTTCCATCTAAAAACACATCTTTTACTTCTCTTGAGATTGTTTCTTCTTCACTCAAGATTGATGATTCTTATACCAAGTATGTTATTAACTTTTTATTTTTTAACCCCCAAGTTTAATCATTAATGTATCCTCATGAAACCCATTCCTTTACATGGGTTATTTTATATCCAATATTGATAAAGTTTCTAAGTGTAATGCTTGATTATGTAAATGTTATGATGTGATGGGTATGACTGGAATTATAAAGTACTTAAATGCATTGGTTAATGTGATGTATCACATGAGATAATGTTAAATATGTGTGAACATGATGATATTTTTTTAAATTATGATGATTTTATGATTATGAATATATTATATACATAAACATGATAATATCTTTTTTCACAATTATGTGTGGTAGTTGACCACTAAGACATGATGTAACATTTTTATGAGTTTCAACATCCCATGAATTTATCTAATGTTTCCTATCATGACTATGCTGATGATTCCATGATTATGTTGTAATGATGATGATTATGATCATCCATGTAATGTTAATTCACGTCCCTACCTATCCTCTTACTGGGCGTTGAGGTCATCCCTTTCTTTAATGTATATCCTCAGGTGACTACAGGTACTAAAAAGATCGTGATATTTATAAGGATAAAGAAGAATATTTTAAATAAATTTTTATGTTTTATTATGTAAAATTTGAGCATATACCTAATTTTTCCAAAGACACTAAACCTTTGCATCCTGTTTTTGTAAAAATTTTATGTTTTTTTATCTTTAAATTTATGTTTTATTCATGTAATAAATATAGGGTCGTTATAATAGTTCCCCTCACACAAATTCATTGAAGATAATTCTAGGTCATTCCAAAATTCTCACAATATTATATCCACATTTGAGGTCCACTATAAAAAACTATTTCTTAGGATCCTAGATAACCAAGCCACCAAATTATTCCAAAAAAACCTCAAACCTAGAACAAAACAGGTGTTCTAATATCTGGTGGTTATACTTAACCCATCTTAAAATTTCAAGCACTCTTAACACATATCCCAATTATGAAACACCATACCCCATTGAACAATATACCATCACACATATAATACATTCATATGGATTGATAATATAGGTATTATCCAATTAATTTTATAGTTACCCCTATTTTATCCATTCTCTCTAACCCATATCCAATCCCACATTAAATGTCATCCCACATTTAATATTCTATCTTAGTCTAAAAATTAAATTAGTTAATTATAAACATTTATAATTAATTTACCTATTTAATTTGATGATTCATAACCTATAGAATCTGATTATATGATATGGTGATTCTATGAACATGACCAAAGGCTTGGGGAATGTTTATGTTTGGCCTCTTTTACTCCTAAGTGAAATATTCCTTTGGTTTCCCCTTAAAAATCATAAATTTAACCTTTATATTTTTGAACCCCCAAGAATAAAACCACTAATAAATATAGATCCATTAAAAAAGTGACATTTTGTGTGCATTAATATTCTTGTGACCTTCCCTATTAACCAAATGAAAAATATCCACGAAATTAGTTATATTAGAACATGAATTATTTAAATATGGAATAAATCATCCACTATAATCCCCAAACATCAGGGGAAACTCTGAAAAATAATAATAAAATGAGAATAGAGGAAAATTTACTTCAATCTAGTGTACTAAGGATATCTAATTCATCTTGGTTCTAGGGAGGGATCACGGGGGGAAAGAGGAGTGAGAGTTCAACTAAAATGGCCTCTCATAGTTATCACATCCCCCTTAAACAAAGGGGTTCTAATATCCAAATTATGGACATGACCTTACTTTTTAAAATAGAGTACATGGATTACCATGTACTTGTTGTACCTACATCAACAACCTAGTTTCTCATTGAGTACCCAGTGTTAGTGAACCAACTACATTATGGCTAAACTATGGGGATATCCTAGGATTTTCTATTTCACTATATAATCCTCCAACTCCTACCTCCTAAATTCTTGATAGACCAAAATTCATTTTGGGTATTTTCAACCAAAACTTATACACCTAAACCCTCCCCTTTACCATATTAAAAAAAGGATAAAACTTCCTTTCTCTGATATACACTATAAAAATTAAAATTTATATACATTCCAATCTATATCCCCCTTAATTGATGCATGATATTTCTTATTCCGCCAACCCATAATAATATATACTTTTATTCAAATGGTATTTCCTATAAAAAAAGTGTCATGGTACATGTTTGAACTACTATTATTTTCAACCAATCCTCTCTTTTTGTACAAATATGTCAAAAAATAACATCATGTATTTAAACTTGTTTTAATAACACTCAATTTGTGCATTTTCTTACTTACAAATTTCCATTTTAAAAAAATAATAAAATAATCTTTAAGCATGTAATTTATCTTCAAAAATAATAAAAAAACTAAAAAACTATATAAAATTGGTGAAAAATATAGTTTCATTAAATTCAACCAAAAATAAACCTTTGAACACCTACAAAAGGGCCAAAAAAAATACAACAAACACCATTAGTGAGATGAAAACACAAAAACTATAAATTAAAAAATAATTGATCAATCCACCCTAAAATACCATGTCTCCTCTAAAACCATATATTCTAAAATATAAAATATTATATTTATATTTTTTCAATAAGAAGATTGTAAAATATCATCTTTTTCAGGTACTTTTCCATCTATTTTCCTTTGGTTTGAAACATAATAGCCCAGTCTTGTTCGGAGTTGGAGAACCCTTATTTTAGAAAATTAACTAATGTTCATGGATTTATTATTGTTTGAATTAATTGATTTTGGGTATAAATTAGTTATGTGTTAAAAATGGGTTTAGGGTGAGTTGAGAGGCTTTAAAGGGGAAATGTGATGAAACTCAACAGTAGAACATTTACACATCATGTAAGGGTATTACATTTTGTTTAATAATTCATTGGTTTTAAATTAATATATTCTAGGTGACAAATTTTTCATTGGAAACCTTTAAAAATCATTTCAAGACGTGTAACTATATTACAAGTTTGTAAATGCCTGACCTATAATTTTAAACATGTTGTGTGGAAAAATTATCAATTATTTTTATCTAAAGCTCTCCTCCTTTGACCCTAGGATCCTTTTGATGATTTTGGAGTCTCCTGTATAGATCCCAAGATTTCCTGAACTCCGTTAAAGGTGAATCAAAATATTGATTGAAGATTTACACCACCGAGTATGTACTTTCATGTCGTTGAGATCTATATCTCTCTTCTGATCCCCTTTTCAGATAAAATGAGGATGTTTACCCTCTGTTGTATTTATATCTAAATTAAATATTATTAGACCTTGATCTTTTTTATCTTGAATTTAGGATTTGGATCTAAATTTCATTCTCCATTGTGTTCTTGGCTAATCTGCTCTAAATTGGGGATTCTTCCATTGGCAAGCATTGTCAACAAATTGAGGTAGGTGGTGTAATGTTAAAATATCATATTCATGATTTTGATTTAGTACATTAAAATTATAGAATTTATATACTTTTTTAGAAATTTAATTTCCTAAATAAAATTAATTAATTTGGTGAATTAATTAATTATAGTAATATGAAATTGTAGTATTTGGGAATAATTTAATATGGAAACTGATTGTGTGATGTTGATTAGTTAGTTAGATAATTAATTTGGAATTAATTATGAGATGTCTAAATTTTGAGTTTAAGGAATTAATTGGTGAATTAATTTATTGAATATTGATATTGTGAAAGGATTAATTAATTATTGAATTAATTAATGGGTGGTTTAGATATATATGTAATATTGTGTTATTATGTATTGTAAAATGGTGAATAGTAACATTGAAATTCATACAAGTATTATGAATGATAACATGCTCATTCAATTATGTATTGTAAAATGGTGAATGGTAACATATATATTCAACCAAGTATTATGAATGGTAACATTCTCATTCAATTATGTATTTTAAAATGGTGAATGTTAACCTGGAAATTCAGCCATGTATTATGAATGGTAACATGCTCATTTAGTTATGTATTGTAAAATGGTGAATGGTAACATAGACATTCACCCAAGGATTAAAGAATTGTAACATGGTCATTCAATTGGGAGAATTAATGAATGGTAACACGATCATTCATTTGTGATAATTAATGAATGATAACATGGTCATTCATTTGTGAAAATAAGAATGGTAACATGGGAATTCAAACAGAGGATATCCATGGGGGATAGTTCAGACTTCGACATGGGCCAAAGAAGGTACTGAGATATGGGTGTCTATAGTAACATTAGGTTTGTAAGGTTAAATAAATATTAATTGAAAATATTATAACTATTTAATTATACATTATAATTATATATTTATAGAACTACATTCATTATTATCTGACTGGATATTGTTTTTAGAAAATGTTGGTGGTGGCCTACTAAGTTGTAATCACACCCATCTCAGCTACTTGATTGGTACCTAAATAGACTTTGTTATTGCAGGATGGGTTAAGGGTGAAGGTATGGTATTAGATGGCTAGTTTGGGTATGGATCTTGTATGAGGGAACTAGATGTGGTTTAGGACCCGCTTAGGAGTCATTGGTTTCTTTATTTTCTATTTTCATTTTAGACACTTTTCATATAGTTTATCATGATCTGCTTCTATTTTAGTTGGATATTGTATTTTCTATTTTTCATATCATGATATATTGATATTTCTTATTCAAATATATTGATTCCCCTATTGGTTATTATTTCTACTGGTGTATTACTCTTATCAAAGTGGGTATAGTCTCCCCATGAATGACTTATCAAACACTCATTTCTAGTCAGTTGCCTCTAGCATATGGGGAGGCATGTTTGAGGTCATGGGACTGTCCGACTCAAGATCACCAGCATGTGGCACTTGGGTTGAGACATTAAAAAATTGTATCAGATGAGTTTTCTTTTCTTTTTCTTTAGTCATAATATTTGGTAAAGGTAGAAAAGAGACTAGGAAAAGTCGAGCCTTGGTAATGAGATCATTCATGGTAGTTTCAAACCCATGTATGGTGGAAAACCAAAGTACTCAAGGTGGTATTGTTCTTATTGTTGTTTTTTGTTACAGTTTAATATTATTTTACCACGAGTGACACACTTTTTGTGTGATGTGATAATAATTTTTGATATTTTTCTGAGAATTGAGTTGTGGTTGGAATGGAATGAGAGTTGATTTTATAGGCATCATTTTAATCACTCAAGATCACTTTTTGACATGCATCACTCTAGGCATGCATGTGAAAAGTGTTTTGGGTAAGTTGTTCAAATTCAACTATTTTCATGGCCTGTGAAATTAAAATGAATATGATGCCTAATATGAAATAAGAAATGGTAAAATGATAAAATAATGTGAATAAGTTTCTAAATGATAAATCTGAACTATGATAAAAAGTTTACCCTTGTAACCAAGATCTAGGTTTATAATGGATAAGGGTAGTGTTAGTGCCTTGTATTTAAACATGTGGAAGGATGTGGGGAAAAGACTTATTGTGACCTATTTTGTTTTTTTCCCTTACATAAGTGTATTAATATTTTCAACTATGTCCTAAGGTTTGTTTTTAGATATATAGTTATGCCTCTATGACTACAATTTTTGAGAGGCTGATCATAGGACATGGCAGTGGATGATCCTCCAGTGGTTGAACCTGAGGAACTGATAGTGTCAGGTGAGGAAGCAGGGGAGTAGTTCCAATATAACTTTTCTCGCATCACGAAATTAATATAATATGACCCATGGTGAGTTGTGAAAAGAATGTCTAAGCTAACGAGAGTGTTCTAGTTATATCACCCTCTGACTTTCACTAGAGAGAGTGGACCTAAAGGAGTTGAGTTCTAGTTTGAGTCAATCAAGATGATACTTGACCATTTAGAGACTCCTGTTGAAAAGTGGGTAAAGTTTTCCTCTTGTATGTTATAATTTTTAGAAAAGTGATAGTGGGATATTAATGGGTGGACTAGATAGACATTTTCTACTGGACGATCAGGTGATGCAACTTCTGAGAGTATGAAGTGCCGCTATAACAACTTTAGTCATATAAGTGGAAAGCAGAGTACATAGAAAGGAGGTTTGATTGCATAGGACCTTATAGGAATGATATTTTATCAGTGTGGTAGGATAGGACATTATAATTGGGATTTTCCCTGTCCACCAGTTGAGTCTTGGTCTTGCGAAAAGGTGGGACAACTTCAGAATTTCAGTAAGACACTGAGCTGGACGGTCAGTGAGGGTGCAGCTAGACAGGGTCAAAATGTCTGAAGGGGATCTTCTACCCCATATCAGGATGGAATATAGAGTTCTAATAGATGAGGCAGTAGAGGCAGAGGATGATATTCTTCTATGAAAGATCACCCATATCAGCAGAGTGGTGTGACTTAGGGGGGTCAGACAACATCACATGGGAGAGTGGTTGGACAGCTACATGCAGTGCAACCTACACTTGTGGATAGAGAGTCTAGACTGTTAACCATGAGAGGTACTATTCTTATATCTTCTATATTATCTAGTTCCTTATTTTATATTACTTCCTCTTATTCCTTTATATCTATAAAACTTTTTAATGGTTTTAGCCTGGTGTTTGAGTTCCTAAGTGGGGTTATAACTATAAGTACACCATTGGAAGTATGGTCTAGAGACATCTATTTATTCAAGGGATGTTCTCTCAAAATAAATTAATATCATTTTCTATAGGATCTCTATATTATTTACATGTCAGGCTTAGATCTAATTATGGGTATGGACTAGCTAGTCGCATATCAATCCCACATAGATTTTTATCATAGGAGAGTGACCTTTACATCTCCTAAAGGTGTCCATCATATTCACCATGGGGAGTGGGATATCCTAGATGGATGAGCAGGGAAAATTAATCAAAAACTAAGAGATATAACATCACAAGTTTTTATTTTATTGTTCAATGATGGGGAAGTGCATCATGACACCATTCCCCCTTTAGTGGAGCTATTTTGGGATGTTTTTTTTAAAGATTTCTCTGGACTGTCAACTGGGAGAGATGTGTAATTCACTATTGATCTCATGTTGATGTATGAGATAGTATCTATTCCACCATACATAATGGAACCAACAAATATTCAAGAACTTAGGAATCAAATAGATGAGTTTAAGGATAAGGGGTTTATCTTTCTAAGTATGTCACCTAGGGGATCACCTATGTTGTTTTAAAAGAAGGATTATGGGAGTTTATACTTTTCCATTGATTTCTAGAAGTTGAATTGGATGACTTTGAATAATTGATATCCTCTTCCACGTATCAATGATCTATTTTACCAGCTGAAAGAAGATTGTCTATTCTTGAATATTGAATTGATATCAGGGTATCATTGGCTGAGAGTTTGGACTTATGATATACCAAGGACTGCTATTAGAAGTAGGTATGGACTTTATGAGTATGTCTTAATGTTTTTTGGGTTGAAAAATACACCAGAATTTTTTATGTACTTGATGAACATAATATTCTATCCATACCTAGATTAGTTTGTGGTGGTGTTTGTGGATGACATATTGGTGTACTCTATGACTCATGATGATCATACCCAACATCATGACATCATTATAATTACACTGAGAGAGCATTATCTATATTCCAAGCTATCAATGTTCTAGTTTTGGATTGACTCGGTACAATTCTTGGGACACACAATCTCAGAGGATGGTGTATCAGTTGACCTAGAGAAGGTTTAGGCAGTGGTTTCTTAGGGAAGCCTAGGAATGTTTTTGATATCCATAGCATTATGGGGTTATATGGATATTATCAGAGATTCAACCAAGAATTTTCACATTTTGAAGCACCACTTTCAGTGTAAAGACCCGAAAATCCTGTGGAATGTTTTTTAATACAAGGTATTTTTACGAGTCCGCGAAAGTTTATGGCGCTTGATTCTGAGGCCCGGTGTGCCCAGAATCAATTTTTTAAGCTTTTTTCATGTACGTTCAGTAAATGTACAAGCGAGTTTTTATAACTTTTGAACCTATGCTTAGAATTAAAATATGAGAGCACCGTTGAACTCGCAGTGTCGGTATTCACGTAACAAGACTTTCACTTTGATGGTAGTGAGTCGAGGATAAAAGTTATTTTTTGGGTTTTCGTGTGAAGTAATAAAATAAAGTAAGCTCACTTTATTTTATTTTTAACCACCATGTGGAGGTTGGGTGGTTAAAACCTCCTCATGGGATTTGGAGGTGGGACCACCACACCTTAACCTCCCTTGGGAGGTTAGGGTGGTGGGGCCCATCTGAGCATAACCTCCCGTGAGAGGTTATGATGTGGGGACCAACTGAGACCGCATAACCTCCCTTTTAAATAATAGGGGTGGGGACCACCCGACCCCTATTGATGGAGGAGGATAAAACCTCTCAACTCTCCATAATTAATGAAGGAGATCCACTTGAATTCTTCAACCTCCCCCATTAAATGGGGAGAAACCCCTTGACCTCCCCTAATTAATCCATGACAACTCTCATGCATTAATTAGGTGGAGCCACTTAATTTAATTCTCCAAATTGAATTTTTGTGCCAACATAATATTAGACAACCCAATATAATATTATTTCACTTGGAATTTTGGTTTAACTTGAGAAGAGGAAAGCTTGGGAGAATTAAAATTCTTCCAAAGAAGAATGTGAAGAACACTGGTAATGATTTATTCTTTGACTTATTCCTCAGAACCCCCCTTAGACGCGGGACTTCTTCGACCAATCTTCCCTCCTCATCGTTGTCAACGAACCGACACATCCCGGGATTGGGAGAGCATGACAAACGCGACAAATGGAAAATTCTTTCATTCCCTTTCCACGACACCGTCAACAAACGGTGACCGATAATCAAAAGGTAGGGGGTGTATTGCTTGATGATGTTATACCATTTTTCTTATCTTATTCATCGGATAAAAAGGGATTATTTTGGACGTGTTGTTGATCATCTTTTTTTCATGATGAGACATTTGATACCTCCCAAACGCGGTGGGGGAGGGCCAACCTAACATGGCCTGACACCCTCCGATGATTTCTTTCTTGGTGATCTTCGGCATGGCGATGTGGAAACGAGGCGACGGAGGCGACAACGACAAAGGCCACGCTACCCGCGACCTCCGTGAATCCCCCCCTGCGGTGCTTTGATACTCTCGGCTGAACACCGTCGGCCCAAGCCGCACCAAACCGGCCAGCCCGGCCGCCACCCGACCGCCACCTAGCCTGCCCGCGGCCTGCCCGTGCGCTGCCTGTGCACCCCGCCGGCCTCTCGGCGCCCTACCGGCCTGCCCTGTGCCCCATTCGGCATGCCCGCGCCCCGATCAGCCTCCTGGCGCCCTGCCCGATGCCCTGCCCGACGCCCCTCCAGCCTACCCGTGCCCCGCGCAGCATCCCGACACTCGACTCGACCTCCTAGGCTAAGCTTCCCGAACCATGCCCATCACGGAGCTGGCCGAACCGGCCACAGCCTTCGGGCTGAGCCTCCTACGTGGGAACCTTCGGGTCGAACTGCCCCTGAAGTCCACTGGGTCGGGCCCAGCGGACTGGCCCGAACCTAACGAGCTGAATGGGTCAGCCCAGTCTAGGTTGGGACGAGTCAGTCCGACCAGGTTGGGCTGGGCCTAGGCCCATTACTAACCCTGTTACTTTCTGTTGGTCATATCATTGGCATCAGACGTCCGTTTGATGAATAGTCAGCAATGCTGGTATTCCTGGAACGCAAAGGTCCCTTTGAGAACACCCCACTGAAGTTTGGGGTATATTTGAGATATGGTCAGGTTGGATCGTACATGAATCCAACCGGGCCCCTGGGACTAAAAGGCTAATAACTCACAGAACGGGCATCAGATCGACGTGTCGTCTATTGAATTGAGACCCCTATAACGAGTCGGACGTTTTTGATACTTCTATGTGGGACTTTGTGGTAGTTGATGTATCGAAACTTGTCTTGAGGAGCCGAACCTCCTAGAATCAAGCGTGGTTGTGGAAACCCTGTGGCTGGTTGTACTCTGACGACTGTTCCTGGATCATGTGTTGGTCCAACAGCTCTGATGACTGTTCCTGGATCATGTGTTGGTCTGACAGTTCTGACTTCTATTCCTGGATCATGTGTTGGTCTGACAGAATAGCTGGTCCTGGATCATGTGTTGGTCCGACAGCTCTGATGAGTGTTCCTGGATCATGTGTTTATCTGACAGTTCTAACTTCTGTTCCTAGATCATGTGTTGGTCTGACAGAATAGCTGGTCCTGGATCATGTGTTGGTCCGACAGCTCTGATGACTGTTCCTGGATCATGTGTTGGTTCGAAAGTTCTGACTTCTGTTCTTGGATCATGTGTTGGTCCAATAGAATAACTGGTCATGGATCATCTGTTGGTCCGACAGCTCCAACTACTGTTCCAGGATCTTGTGTGGGTCTGATAGTTCTAACCGCTGGACCTGGATCCTATATGGGTTCGATAGCTTAGATGATTCAGTGGCTATATCTGATCATCTCTATCTCTCTACATATGTTGTATACCTATGTGAGCTGAGTTAGTAAATCTTGTGTTTCCTCATGATTGAGATGAATTCCTAGATAACTTAGGTATATGTATGGGCATATACCTAAGTGTGCTTATCTGCTGATTTCATACTTTTTGGTTTATCCTTGTTGGAATTTGTGAGACCTTGAGGGTCTCAGGGTCCCTACTGAGTATCGTTATACTCACCCCTGCACAGGCTATGCCCACACCTCTTTGTGTTAAATGCAAACGACGGGTAGCGCTGATCGAGGTTGAGTGTACGAGGATTGGACGGTACCCGGAGGTGGACCACACGACGAGTCGGTACTCGGAGGATACTGACAGACGTGGAGTACTGAGGAGGATATATGTACCTACCTTTTAGGTAGGATCCATGGTGGATGATCTAAGGGATGCTTTTCACCTTTCAGTTGTTTTTGTCCTCTTCATTTGTATTTGTACTTTCATTTGGTCTTGTATTTCCAACCCCTTTACTTTTCAGCACCCTTTTGTATACAGTTTTACTTAGTGTTTTTTTCTTCCATCATACACTGTTGTGTGTGTTTCTAGTTTATAAAGGAAATGCCTTCCCAGTTTTAGGGATTTATGCCTTTGGTGCTAGTCGCCAGCCCCTGGCCTATGGAAGGCGGGCTTGGGGTAGTCACGACACGGGCCCCAGGGGACGAGTCATGACATTCAGGCCTGACCAAGAATGGGGTAAAATTATAATGGATGGAATCTTGTGAGAAATCCTTTAATGAGTTGAATAAGTGCTTGAAAACCACACTGATCTTGATCCTACCCTAGTTAAATTAAGATTTTATGGTGTATTGTGACACTTATATCATTATACTTAGAGATGTTTTGATGTAGGGAGATTTAGTTGTGGTGTACGTGTTCTAGCAGTTGAGGCCTCATGAATAGAACTACCCTACACATGATATCGATCTTAAAGTAGTGGTTTATGATCTGAAATGTTGGAGACACTATCTATTGGGTGGAATGTTTACAGTGATTACTAATCATAAGAACCTATGTTATATCTTTTTTCAAAGATATTTAAATATTTAGTAGTAGAAAGGGGTTGAATATATGCAGTCCTTTTGATTTTTAGATGGAATATACTCTTAGAAAAGGAAATATAGTGGTGTTGACGCTTTATGTAGGAAGTATAAGACTAAGATAGTTTAGAAGTCTAGAGATTAGTGAAAGATGGTGGATTTATTGATTGAGATGCATGTGGTGGTTTAGGAGAACTAAGAATAAATAAATCTTATATCAATTGCAGTGGAGACTATGCTTTTGAGATAGATCCAACATAGGTAGTATGAGGATGCAGAATGTTTGTCTTTGTGGGGAAAACATGAAGGTGTGGATTCAACTTAAGATTGGAGAAAAAATAATAATGAGATCATATATGTTAGGAATTATGTTATTTTACCTACGATCATATGAGAGGAGCTCATGCAAGAATTTCATTCCTCGAAGTTAGATGTACATCCGGGTGTGACCAAAATTTAACATGACTTATGGTGACATTTTTGGTGTTCAGGAATGAAAAAGGAAATATCAGGGTTCTTGACATGATGCCACATTTTTTATTAGGTGAAGGCAGAGCATCAATGACCTAGAGGTTTGCTTCAGTCATTACCTATTACTGAGTGAAAGTGGGATGATGTGACCATGTAATTTTTGTTGGGCCTATCAAAGACACCAAGGAATAATGATTCTATTTGGGTTGTTGTGGATCAATTAAAAAAGTAGCACATTTCTTGCATATACAAGAGGCTTTCACGGTAGAGAAGTTGGGAGTTTAGTATGTGTGGGAGATAGTCCATCTACATGGGGTGCCACAAACTATAGTTTTTTATCATGATTCATGATCAATTTATGATTCTGGTTGGGATTAAAAAAAATATCTTGGTACATAGGTATTATTATGTAAGTCTTTTCACCCATAGATAGATGGGTAGATAGAGTGTAATAGATAGGTACTTGAGAATATTCTACAGGCATGTGTTCTTGAGTTCAGAGGATCTTGGAAGAAGCACTCAGATTTAGATGAGTTTTCCTATATCAATATTTATCAGAAAACTATGTAGATGGAACTATGGAAATATATTTATGGTAGTCCATGATGATCACCACTATGGTGGATAAAGGTTGGAAAGTCGGAGTTGTTGGGACCGATTCTCATGCAGGAGATGTCAGAGAAGGTTCATCTAATTTGGAAACATATGGGTATGGATTAGAGTAGGAAGAATTTATCTGATGATAGATAGATATGACCCCTACTATTTATAGGTGGTTATTGTGTATTCCTTCATGTGTTGGCTAGGATGGGTCATAGTAGGATACGAAGTTGGGGAAAGTTGGTACCCAGGTTCGTTGGACCATTTGAGGTAGTGGATAAAATCAGGCTAGTAGGGAATTGTTTGCCTCTTCTAAAGAAATATAGATCTATGCATAATGTTTTCCATGTATCAAAACTTTGAAAGTTTCATACTGACCCTTCTCATGTGATCAAGGTAGAGGATGTTGATTTTGAGATAGACACGTCCTTTAAGAAGTATTTGATGCATTTGTTGGATCGTAGTGAGAAAGTGTTGTGGTGAAAGAACATGATATTAGTTCATGAATTGTGGAATCATGGGAATATATAGGATGAAAATTAGGGATGATAATAAGATATGAAGAATCAATGGCCTAATATTTTTGACTCAGAATATTAGAGATGCTTGGAAATGTAGCTCAAGGACAAGTTGTTATAATCTGGGGAGATTGTAAGAGCCCATATTTTTCTGGTACTTTTCTCTCTATGTTCCTTTTATTTAGACCTTAATGGACCAATATTTTTTGGAAACAGAGATCCTTTATTAGATAAAATGACCCAACATTTGAGGATGTATGATTTTTTGAATTAATGGACTCTCGTATAAATGATTTAAGTGTTAAAAATGGGTTCG
The DNA here is from genome assembly GCA_963277665.1 of Viscum album. Taxonomy (NCBI): domain Eukaryota; kingdom Viridiplantae; phylum Streptophyta; class Magnoliopsida; order Santalales; family Viscaceae; genus Viscum; species Viscum album. The sequence continues at coordinate 683,654,260 of OY728121.1, forward strand.
GGTTGAGTTGAGAGTCTATGAAGGGGAAATGGTTTGAAACTCAACTACAGAACATTTACATATCATGTAATGGTATTACATGTCATGTAATTGTTTTTGAGTTTTAAATAAATAAATACAAGTTGACAGATATTTTAGCAGAAACCATTAAAAAACCCTCCATGACATGTAACTAGATTACACGTCCTTTCAATGCATGACTTGCAATTTTAAACTTGTAGTGTGGATGAATTATCATTTTTTTTGTTACAGCTCTCCCCCTATGACCCTAGGAACCTTTCTAGGATTTTGGAGGATCTCAGATAGATCCCAAGCTTTCCTGACCTCTGTTCTTGTTGAATAAAAAAAATATTGAAGATTTGCACCATCTGGTATGTGATTTATTCTCATTGTGATCTATATCTCTCTTCCTCACCTCTTTCCAGATAAAAGAAGGATTTTTACCCATTTTTGTATTTAGATCTAAATTTAATATTGTTATACCTTGATTCATTTTATCTTGAATTTTGTATTTGGATCGAAAATTCATTCTTCATTGCGTTCTTGACTAATCTATTTCAAAATGGCGATTCTTCCATTGGCCAGTGTTGTCAACAAATTGAGGTAGGTGGCCTAATGTTAAAATCCCATAGTTGTGATTTTTATTTAATTCATAAAAAATTATATATTTTATATATTTTTTTAGAAACTGAATTTCCAAAATATAATTAATTAATTTGGTGAGTTAATTAATTATAGGAATGTGAAATTGTGGGATTTTGGAATAATTAACTATGCAAATTGATTATGTGATATTGATGAGTGAATCAGATAATTAATTGGGAATTAATAATGAGATGTTGGAATTGTGATTTTGAAGAATTAATTGGTAAATTAATTTATTGGATATTTATATTGTGTAAGGATTAATTAATTATTGAATTAATTAATGGGTGGTTGAGATATATATGTAATATTTTTTTATTATGTATTATAAAATGGTGAATGGTAAAACATACATTCGACAAGTATTATGAATGGTAACATGCTCATTCAATTTTTTATTATAAAATAGTGAATGGTAACATGGACATTCAACCAAGTATTATGAATGGTAACATGCTCATTCAATTATTTATTTTAAAATGGTGAATGGTAACACGGAAATTCGGCCAAGTATTATGAATCGTAACATGATCATTCAATTATGTATTTTAAAATGGTGAATGGTAACATGGACATTCAGCCATGGAATAAAGAATAGTAACATGGTCATTCAATTGTAATAATTAATGAATGGTAACATGGTCATTTATTTGTGAGAATTAATGAATGGTAACATGGAAATTAATTTGTGAAAATAATAATGGTATCATGGAGATTCAGACATGTGATATTCTTAGGGGATAGCTCAGACTCTAGCATGGGATGAATCAGGTATTGAGCTACGGGTGTCCACAAGAACCAGAGGTTTATGTGGTCAAATAAAGATTGATTGATATTGTGATAACTGTTTAATTATTCATTTTAATTGTTATTTTATAGAACTGTATGCACTATTATCTGACTGGATATTGTTTTAGATACTATTGGTGGTGTCCTATTGAGTTGTACTCACACCATATTCAAGCTTCCTAATCTGTACCCAAATAGAATTTATTATTGCAGGATAGGTTAAGGGAAAAGGCCCTGTGTTAGATGGAAAATTTGGTTATGGATCTTGGATGAGGGAACTTGATATGGTTCTAGACCCGCTTTGGATTCATTGGTATTTTTATTTTTTATTTTCATTTTAGACTCTTCACACATACTTTATCATTTTTTTCATTAGATTTAGTTGGATATTATATTTTTTGTTTTATCTATCATGAGATCTCGATATTTATCATTGAAATGTATTTCTTATTCTATTGGTTATTATTTATTTTTGTGTATTGCTCTGATCAAATAGGGTATAGTCTATCCATGAATGAATTATCAGACCCTCACTGCTAGTCAGAAACTTCTGTTATATGGGGAGGCATGTTTGAGGTCATGTGATTGACCAGCTTGGGGCCCAGCATGTGGCACCCCGTTCAGAACATTACAAAGATATCACCATTCATTAATCATTTTGAAATACCAAACTTCCACTCTCATCTTTAGAGGATATAAATTTTTCATTTTTATGCTCAATACAAAGAAACGTAGACGCTTAACCTAGGATTTCAAATTATTTCACATCAAAACACCAAAAAATTCAAATATTGTATTAAATAACGAGGATTAGTAAAAATAATAATAATATATAATGGGAAGGTTCGATGTTTTTTATTAATATTTTTTTATTGAGGGTTGAATCATCAAATAATATAATAAAAAACAATTATTCCATCAAATCTCACTCCCCCATACATAAATCATTGTTTATCCCCCAAAAACTCATGCATCCTCTTTAAATTATTATAATAGAATTATGTGACAGTTCAAATCATTTTTTATAGTTCATATAAAACTTCTTAACTCCCTAAATAATGTTTTATTACATTTATAGGCATCCTTATAAATAAATTTAATTTTATAATTAACAACTACATGTACTTAATATTGAAACAAAAAAATTATATTACATGAATCAATTTATTTATTAAAAATAATACCCCCTAAAAATTAAATCACTGAAGTAATAAAAATACATAAAATATTCTTTTATAAATAAATAATCATCCCCGCACATATAGACTGAAGAATATGAATGGAAATAGAATTAGGAAATGTAATAACTTGGAAATTTATAAATGGAATTCCCCTTGTAAATTAATATGTTCATCATATATATTAATATAGTATTAAAAACATTCACTTTATAATATTAGCATATAATGTTACATAAAAGAAATTTATATCACAAGAAAATTAAATAAAACTATTTAATATGATGAAACAAAATTTTATCACAAATATAGAATACTTGTATTTCTAGTAAAACATATATGTTTTTTCAATAAAATAGATATTTAATATTTTAAAATAAATTTTCTTTTAAAAAATGGTATCATTAAAAAATAATTAATTGATCATATAATTTTAAGAAATCATATATTATTTATATATGAATTAGAGATTTGATCATGTAAGAAAAATTATTGTTTTTTAATAAAAAGAGATTTTATTAAATTTATCATTTCTAGAAAGTTATTTTGATAAAATTAATGTAATTTCTGGATTCAAAACATAAAAATTATCAAAAAGTGAATTTTTAGGACTTTTATAATAAAATATGATTTTTAGTGAACAGTAAAAATATTGTTTTTATTAATTAAACTAAAGTTAATTTTCATCTCCATTTAAAATAGAATTTAAAAAATGAATTTATTATTTGGAATTATAATAAAAAATTAGTTAATATGGTTAATTTAATTTTAGAGAAGAAAAATAATTTTCTAAGATAAAAATTAGTCAATATCATAAGGAATAAAATGAGGTAAAAATGTTATATCGAGAGGGAATCTATAAAGACCCACACTTTTATGGGTTGTGTAGTTTAGAATAAATTTGATTTTTTTGTTTCTAGAGTGGGTTTGGTCTGTGAACTAGTGTTCGGATTGAGTTAATGGGTGTGTGAACATTACAAAGATATATTTTTTTTGAATGTGGAATGGGACCCGAATAGAAGTACCAATGCCAAGGTGATTGTTAGATGAGGTTGCGTGGACCTACATCCATTTAATTATAGGTGAAATTCCATGGGGAGGACCCAACTATCTTGGACCTCACATTGGGGGGATGAAAACCAAAGCCTATTCCATAGAAATTGTGGTTGGGATTGTTTCCCGAGAAACACACCATGTTATAGCACCTGAGTACTAGGAATTTTAGTGAGTGTGGAAACTAGGATCCCTTTCCTGTTGGAAATGGCCTGAGATGAAACACCTCAAGTGGGTCTCTTATTAGTTATCGTGTGTGGGGAATTGATAGTGTGGCTATCAAAATTGGTTAGTAGGGAGGATTCAAGGTTGTGGTTTCAGGAATACCAGGCTACTCTGGGGCCTCCTGGGGGAGTACCATGGTATAGTGTATTCCTTGGTTCAGACATTGGTGTGCCCCAGTTTTCATAAAATGATGGATGAACAATTTTAATATGAAATTATTTTAAAACTCATCCCCTTTTTTCTCCCTCTCATGTATACATTCCATCCCCCTTTTCTCTCAATCCCCATATAAATGTACTAGATTGGGTATAATTTTGGTGATTATTCAAGGTGATCTTATACTATTTTTCTTCATTGTTCCTCTTCCCTTTTTCACCCATTGATTTTGGATGATGCTGGTTAGGGTTTCATTGACAATTCCACTGGATAATGGATGAATCATTAAGATATGATGGGTCTTTTACATATAATGGATATATAATGACCCATGAATACAAATGCATTCCATAACATTCCATAGTGACGAAGATGTGTCTCTATATAAAAATTTTATTTTTTTTCTTAAATTAAATTAAAATAGAAATATTTTTCATAGGTTATGGTTTTTTTCAAAATAGTGTCGCAGGAATGTCGTGGATGTTATGTGAGAGGTTGGTCATGATTTCTATGTAATTAGGCTTCCATTTGAATTATTAGATGATTTTTCGAAACTCATTAAATGTAATATTAATTTTATTTGTTTAATTAATGATAATATTTTTATAATTAATTAGTTGGGTTGTTTTGGAAAGATATAGGTCCTTGTGATGATGGATGATGTTCCATTGGACTTGGATGATATTGGGTGAGAGTAGGCAGGCTTTACATAAAGGGAATAATTCCATAAATATTTTAAGTGGTCCCCTAAACACACCCCAATGGTATTTACATTCATACACATATATTGTAATGTGATATGTGGTCTCACCACTATGGGAGATCAACAATTTTATGTTATATAATTATTTAAATAAAATTTAATTTCCATACCAAGGGTCCAATTTGATCCTTATGAACTATCTTGGTTGCCTCAGTTTCTAATGGTAGAGACCTTGATAATTATTGTATGACTTCATATACATGTAACCTATGGGGGTGAAAGTGAAAAACATAAGTGTAGTGGCCTTCAATATTGGTTCCTTAGACCCCCCATATAGAGGTATGTAAAGAACATAATATAATTTTGTGAGTGGGCCATGATAGATCATTGAGATGACTTATAGCCATTATGCTTGTTTATAATACCATAGGGAAGATAATTCCACCCCCTCTAGTATATGTGAACTGAATAGGTATTCCTATGGTTGATTATAGAAATTATGATTGAGTAAACTAACCAAAGATGACCTAGAGAGAGAGATGATCCTTGGGTCATTTCTTGATACTCATGCTAGTCATATTTTACTTATAAGGCTTGTGGGACCATGATACATGAATTAGGATTAAAAGGGATTATATTCCGTCTAAGTGATGAGTGTTGACCTGAGATATGAGATAGTGGATGGAGATCCCAAGTTATGTGTCCATATTTTTATGTGACCTAGGGGACCGTGAAGGGTTATATAGTGAGATATTTACCGTTGAGAGGGTGCATGAAAATATGAGTACAGATTATTTTGAGTGTCACCTTAGAACCCAAATCGATGATGTGAGCCTTATATGGATATAGTGATAGTTATAAGCTTCTAACATGATAGATAAACCTATTTTTTGTGATATGGGTTCAAGTTGATAGATAAATATTATGATGTATATATATATATATAATATTTCAAGTGGGACCCATTGCACACCAAAATTTATTGAGATACGTGGGATTTTGTGGGAATACTCCATAGATCTAAAATTATTTACAAACATATAATATGGATATAAATGTAGAATTTACAAAAAATTGATATTAAAGATAGAGAGGAGGGACACAATTCTCCTAATGGGTTGTATGATGTAGACATGAGGGACACCCTACCCCCTTCTCTAATGTATGAGATAGATGAGTGGGACACACTTTTCTATAAGGATATGTATATGTGTGATGTTTTGGGAGGGATTTAATTCCCCCCGATTGGTTAGTGTACTATGATATGTAATAGGAAGGATGCACTACCCCTTGATGAGACATATATGTGAGATGATCCAGTAGGGACACACTTCCCACCTAGTGATCAATATACTAGTAGATTCTTTGAATATTCTCATAGGATCTGGCTACTGAGCCTAACGATACTGGAATGTTTATGAAATACTTTTATAAATTTAATTTTAGCTTTATATTATTTAGAATAACCATGTGAGGTGCATAGAGACACTCCAAAATAGTCTAAGTGAGTCTTGGGTTGATCATGGGTGTCATATTAGAACCCAAGGATCAACATTAGTTCCTTATTTATGCTTCGATGCGGAATTTATTTATTCATTTGAGCATGTCACATATATATACCCTATATTTATTGGTTTTTTATAGGACTATATTTTTGGTTCCATAAGGGTTTTTACTTACACAATACACATGAATACATTGAACTTGGGTACCTGAGCAGTCTTCATTGTCCATAATTTTAGGTATGGAAGAGTCTTGAGTTTTTATGGTTCAACTGGACAGGGTTAGATTGAGTTAGGAGATAGATGAGGTATAGATCAAAGAAGTAGTATATCCATCACACATTTTATTTATTTAGTTTATTTTAATATGGAATAAATAGGTTATAAGTAAATATATATCTGTATAACCATGAATCTATATGAATGTACACTTATACACTCATTTTATATAGAATGGTATATTGTTTATTAGTTATTTCATACTATGATTATTATTATTTTTTGATGTTGTTTTGTTGTATCAGTTATATTATTAAATAATTTGATATGATGGTATAGTCTCTTCATAGTATCACCCTAGACCCCATATTTTATTTTGTATCCTATAGTGTAAGGGGTGGTATGAATAATACTTCTTGGAAACCCAATATAGTTTCTATTTAGAGTAAACTTGGGTAGAGGTGATATAAAGTTCTATTAGAGATTATGTGATTGATGTGACATAATGTGGTAGAGTCTTTTTTTCACAATGTTTTATAAGATGGTATCTATATTATATAGGAATGTTTCAGAGATTATAAAATACCCTAGATGGGTGAATCATTAACACATTCCCTAATGGGAATACTAGGTTACTAGGGATATGTGATTTATATTCTTGTTTTTGATTTTATCATTGTATGATATAATCAGGCATGAAGAACATGAGTTTGAGATTGATGATTTATTATGGTTTTTTATCTTATCTCATTGTAAAGAGGCTTATATACATATATCATATTTAGAAAATAGTATTTACATGACATTTACATGATTTTATGGGATTTATATCATTAATTATAGAGGGTTAAACTATTTTCAGTGTCACTAACAACTTATATGGTGTTTTCCCATATGAATTAGTGGTTACATTATTGTTTACTGGACCATAGTGTATTTTCCATATGTTGACAGGTCATATGGATACTATGGAGTGATTCATGATGATGGATTATATACAGTCCCTTGATGTAAGGGTTGTATTTTGTACCTAGTAGGTCGACATAGGAATATGGTTCTATGTACCTAAATATCTAATGAAAATTATTTTTGTTACATAAAGTTTCAACAAGAACCAATATTGTGTTTTCTGATTGAGATATCTAGTGGAATTATACTTAACTAAACCATGACATTATGGTTTACTCGATACTAATTATCTTGGGATAATGATGTTGTGTGAATATAAATGATATAGTGGTCCTCAAAGGAGATGGTTCCTGCATACAAAGGCCTGATGAGGATTAGCCTTAGATCATGATTCTAGATGGGGTAGTCTCATATGTATATTACTCATGATAATAAGTTCTTGTGAGTATACTGATGAGTTCGCACATGAATCATGTTATTTGTAAGACCCTAGAGTGGATATTTTGTGCAATGAGTATCATTATGATGTGAGATGGGCATAGAGAGGTGTTACACATCAGCTATGACCTATGTGATATATGGTTTTTTGGATAGGTGGGAGATACTGGTTCCTTTAAAATATTTCTTAGGATAATGGAGATTTAGGTATTTTGGTTGAGATGGGGTATCATATATATGAGTGTATCCTATGAGATGGGTTAACCTGAGTGTGTTGGTTCCTTATAGATGAGAATCATAGGAAGGTGCTTTAGTTTATGAGATCAGTGCATATGGGACGTTACTAGGTATGTGGTATAGGAATACAATATGTCTTGAATTTTCCTGAGAAATTATCCTCAAGTGGTGGTTCTCATATTATCATGGTGGGTTTTAAATGAAATAATAGGAAGGAATACTAAAGTTGGTGACTTCTAGTATGGTTTTTCAGGAGCTCTTTGATTTTCATCATCGATGGATGGATCTAGGATGGATATATCATGGGTAGAAAAAACAATTCTTGGGAAAATTCTCTATTTGACGGTTGGTTGTGTGGTAGAGCATGGATGGGGTGAAATTCTATTAAATGTATAGGGGAACCAATAGTTCTTCTTGATAGATGTGATTGACATGTGAGAGGTTTATAATCCAGGATTTAGGCATGCAAGCTTAGGTTTGGTGGAATTCAAATCCTGGGATCATGAGTCGAGTTATGTGATTGGGATATACTAGAGTGTATAACTATTGGTTTTATTTTGGATTGAGATCGTATGCATGGAATAATTTGAATTATTAGGCGTTGATTGTTCATGTATAAGATAAAGTCAAAAAAAATAGATGAGATGGTTTTTGGAATAGCATCCTATAAAAATATCAAGAATTAATGATGTCTATTCTATGAGGGTTGGCATCTAAAATTGATCAAGTCTTATGGCACAATCAATATGGGGATAAATCCTAGACAAGTGATTCCCTAGAATAATATGATTGTGGAACATGAGGAGCAATAAAAGTGTAATAGTGGAACATATTGGAATGGTTCTCATAGATCAGTGTAAGGGAATCCATATGGTGGTGAGTGTGTATTTGACTATTTTTGGGTGATACCCTTGTTATGGATGATATTCAGTGAGTGTTGGGGATGAAATTTTTTGATCCAACAATGGTTATTTTTAATGTTTCATGTTAGACATCATCTTTGAGTGGGATGGGAACATATAGATATAACATATGCTAATGTATGAAGTGTGGTGTTTAGTAATATGAACCTCACATTAGTAGGGGTGAGGTTGTGAGGAGGCTAGTTATTGGATGACTGAGGTGGATTTTGGGATATTGGTGAGAAAGTGAATCTATTTTATCTGGTTCCTTGTTGAATACTATATTAGAATATTGGATACAAAATTGGTTGGACTTCATGCATTGTATGTAATCTTAGGATCACTTTTATGTGACCTTAAGATATTCCATATCTATGGAGTGGCAATTCTCAAGGTGAGAGAATGGAAATTATTTTTGCAATTTTTGTTTCTAACTATGGAATTACACTGATTTTCAGGTTTATTCTTCAATGTAGGTAGTTAGATGATCAACGTATGCCTCAGTGAATACACTATGAATGAGTGATGAGATAGTATTTCAGCATGGGTTGATGAGAAGTTTTTTCAATGATCATCCATAGGGGGAATAACCCAATTTTTTATTTACTTAGGCATGGTGAGGTGGAAAGTAAACTGAACATGTCATTGGATTATTTGAAATTAATTTTGGTTTGTCCCACTAATGATGGGTATAACCATGTCTCGGAAGCAAAACCATATATCTAATAAATATGGTGTGCATATCCATAATCCTACACATTGACTGATTAATGGTAATATAGTGTTTTTAGATAGATAGACATGTGTAAATTTCATCTTAGTGATTCAGTGATTATGAGGAGCATAGGTTCGCCTTTTAATGAATAATGAACCTTGGTTTTGGGAGTTTCATAGTGGGATATCATTTAGTGTTTTAATGTTGAATGTGATGATTTAGATATTATTTGAATAATGGTATATTTCAATGATAATTTTTGATATACCATTGAGTTTTCTAAAGGATGACAATAGATATGGTAGAGAGGTTATAAAGGCCCAGAATTTTATGGGTTGTGATTTTCACAAGAAATTTGAATTTTTGACTTTTATAGGGGGTTTTATTTGAGAAATAATGTTCAAATCAAGGTACTTGATGTGTAATGATACTTGTATAGGAGTATGAGGTCTTGTTTGATCGTCATAGTATGTTTTGTAAAACTTGTAGTAATTTAAATACAAGTGCACCACCATGGGGAAGACCATGTTGTGGGGAAACCTATTTTAGAGGGTGAAATTCCTAAGCCAAGGTTGTGGATCCCTTTACTGGTCATGCTTCCTAGTAAACCCACTAAACCATAGCACATAGGCTTTGTGATTTTTAGTGGGAGTGGATCCCTAAATGACCTATGATGAAACAGCTAGGGTTTCATTTTACTATCATTGGTATGATGGGGGCTTTGGGGGTGATATTTTCATCTACAGTGAGCATGAAGGATCCCAAGACATGGTGTTTATAATATTGATCTCATCATGTGTTTATTGGGGGTGAACCAATATGTATCACATGATATAGTGTATGTCATAGTGTCCCACAATTTTCATAAAATGAGTGAAACCCATCCACCCCCCACACGCTAATTTTAAAACCACACCCCTAATTTTATCTTCACCCCCACACATGTATAGGAAAACTGACCCCCACCCTCTTCCATATCAACCCCCTTTTAAATGTTGTGGATTTTTAGGGATTTTTATAGTTATTTTATTGGAGACTCACATATTTTTATCCTTCAAGTATATTTTCTCATTCTCATTCATATTTTGGAATATTTGGTTTATGGTTTCATTGGTGATTCTACCAGAACATAGTGGAAACATCAAGATATGATGAGTCATTTTAATGTGATGGATAGACGATGACCTTAGATGATGAAGACACATAATTTCATGCTATTATGATGAAATTATTTCACCATATGAATTTTTCAAGTGTATTATATTGAATTAAATTAAAATCATGATTGAATTGAAGTTTTGTGTTTGTGATTTTTCCCCAAATGGTGATGGGAGTATCCAACGGATCTTATGTGAGAGATTGGTCATGTTTTTTGTGTGATGATGTCTCTAAATGTTTAATTTAGTGATTTTAAAATTGGAATTAGATATTAATTTAATTATATTTTTATAATTAATTTAATTTTATTATAATTAATTTTTGGGATTTTATGTGTGAGATAGGGACCTATGATGATGGAAAAGGGATATCTATATATTTATGAGATTTATGAGAGTTTATAGTTTTCACTTAAAGATAATAACTCCATGAATAATATAGGTGGTCCATTGATCATACCTTTATGGTATTTTATTACCTTTATATGTGTTGGGACATGATATTTGGTCATTTAACTATGAGAAATTGACCTTCTTACATTAAATAAATTTTTTATTTAAAATTTGATGCCTATGAAGGGAATGAACAATGTGTTAAGGGCCATGTTAGGCCATTGTGAACTAGATTGGTTTCCACAACCATCAATTGTTGAGGCCTTGATCAGGATGGTATGCCTTGATATATGTAGATTGTAAAGTGTTTAAAGAGAACTATATAATTGTAGTGCCCTAGTATAGGTGCCTTAGATCGTCCTTTTATAGGGATATATTCAATAGAATATGTAAAACCCCAAGCTTCCATGGTACACTTCTCTTTGAATAATACAGTAGTTTGTGTTGTACACAACTTCGAGTTCTAACACACCACAACTAATCAAACTAGCCGTTATGAATAGTAATACCCACTTTTTGAAATTTTATAAATTTTATCTTTAAAAATTGACTTCATTTCTGGATTCGGAATATCGAAATTAGCTTAGGGTGAATTTTTGGTATTTTTCCGAAAACTTTCAATTTTTGATGAATAGTAAAAAAACACTGAGTTATAGTTTAAAACTGAATTTTTATTTAAATAATTATTCTTTTTTAAATTTATTTTAGTTAAAAATATATACATAATACCTATATAATTTCAATGTAATTCATTAGATTCAGGTTATAATAATTTTAGATATATAAAAATTTTAATGAACTTTTTACCGTCTTTTACCCACCTCTTATGAGCATTTGCAAATTTACATAAAACATAATTTTACTGCTTCTGTGAGTTGAATTTCAAAAATCTGAGAGATACAGTTGATATAATTAAGTAAAATTTTGTTCAATATTATGAAAGTAATTTTGGGTGAACAATAACTTTTTACTTTTATTTACCACGGTTAAAATTAAATAGGGTAATTAAGGGTAAAAATGATATTATTATTACCCTAACACATGTTCTAATTCTATTGGATAAGTGTAATTCAACCAAAAGAAACCTTAAGAATAAAATATGATCCTTCAGGTCCACTTGTATTAGATTAGGACATTTATTATTATTTAATTCAAAGAAAAGTTAAAAGTGTTAAATTCAAAGTTTAATAACTAAACTATTTTTAATATAGGGTTACACATAAGATAAATTCAACTATAAAAATTCGTTTGAAATATAAAAATATTTAATAAATAATGGTATTTTATTTATAATTTTTAGACATTAAATAATTTAATTTATTTATGACACAATGATGATGCAGTAATTATCTAATTAATGAAATATTAAAATAATTGATTTTTTTTGAAAGAGAGATACTATTAATGATGAAGATCCGTAGCTGTACATAAGCAGATCCATGAAGGGATATTGTCCAGCCATAACTGGTTGACATCGAAGGGGCCTGAGGCTGCAAGCTGGTGGGCTGCATTGTTTCCTTCCCTTTTGGTAAAGGAGAAGGTGCAACAAGAGAATCCATGGCAAAGTGAGCGGATTCTCCTGATGATGAGACCAAAAGTCTGGAGTTTGGTGTCATGGTGGTTAATAGCATTGATAACAGTAAGGCAGTCAGACTCAATGATGATATCATCCCATCCACATTCCATAGCGAGTTTCATACCTGCAAGGATAACATAGGCTTCCGCAACTGTAGGTTCCCATAGGGCATGATGTGATTCATATTTTGCTGCAATGATCCGCCCCAGATGATTTCGAGCCAGAAGGCCAAGAGGAAATGGCCCATATTTGGGGAGAGAAGCGTCCACATTATACTTAATCCTCCCTTCTATTGGGGGGGTCCATTGAGGGGGACAAGAGGGGGTAACACCTGACATACAGTGTTCTTTGTGGTCATTCCAGCCCTCCATCCATGAAATTTCTCATTCAATCCAGAAGTCAGGGGTTTTATGGACAAGGTGGAAAACTGAATCATTACGCTGAACCCAAATGATCCAAGACAGGGTGAAAATAAAACCAGTAGTAGACGATGAAAGAGAGGAGCTCCAACGCATCAGAAGATCGGGGAGGTCAGATGCGGTGTCCAGGGAGGCCTCCGAAGTCGGGCCCCATTTATTCCAAATTTCCTTAACTCTCGGGCAGTGAATGATGGTGTTCCAAGGAGTTTCTGGGACATTTTGGTAGAAAGGGAAAGACTCGGCACTAGCCATATGACAAAATAATGTTGTTATGAATTTAGAAAAAACAAAATACCAATTAGTGTCAAAACTTACATAAAAGAGTTTTTAAAACAAATATTATATTATTAATTGATATTATATTACTAAATATCTAAGGTTCGTACAAAATACATATATAATGATATTTTTATCATTAATGAATTACTTGGGATTCACTTGGAAGTATATAGTAAGTTTATTAACCATATAATATAAAAATACAAAGAGACATGGTATATGTCAAACTATTTAACTAAGAGTTAAATCTAAAAGATAAAGTTAATATAGTGACCCAAACCTGTCTAAAACCTATTGGTTGAGTGGTTTTTGAACCATCCCCACCTTATCCTTTAAATAATTCATTTTTGATCCATTATAAACCGAAAATTATTTTATTATAAAATAATATTTCAAGCTTTTCATAAGGTGCCCCTCACCCCTCTTATAAAAGGGCACTCCCCCTTATCTCTAAATCACACCTTCAAATCCATTTGTCTTGGACAAAACCTACCAAAATACCCTCTAGACTTTCATATCTTCATCCTATAGGCCTTCCTTTATTCATAAATACAATCTAAGGATCCCTTTTGATCAAATCAAAAGGAAGAACCCGAAGAAGAGGTAAATATTTCATCACATCTTTCAAGTTCCTTTCTTCTTCCACTTCCTATTTCATTGTTGTTTCCATTATAAAATAATAAATCCAGTATATTCTATACAATGTGATGTTATTATAAATATTTTACAACCATATTCATTATTCTATCCATCCTTTGAATGACATGTCACCATACGTGTGTACATACAGCTTACCGTCTCCATGTCGTTGTGTAATTGTTATTCAATACATTATTATTTGGATGGGTAAAATAATGATGTGTAATTGATGTAAATAATAAATATAACATGATAATGATTATTTATATATGATATACCATAAAATTATATATTATTTTAATATCAAAATAATGATATTGTCGCTGGTGCGTATGTACGGATTACCGTTCCACGAACGCGATGAGATTCATTCCCCATCGTATCCATTCAAGAATAATTTTCATTAGATGATTAAAAATAATGTTTAAAGACTTAATATCATTCTGAATATTAATAAGATACATCATATCCATAATAAATATTATTTATATAACAAATCATATAAAGGAAAATGAATCAGTTAACACCCAAAACGACGATAATACTAAGATATTATTAACAAAGAAACATTAAAAGACCATATATGATATCATATTAATGTATATGATTATTGTATAATTTAATTACAATTATTTAACCACTATATAGGAGGTTAACCTACCCTCGACCAAGTAAAAGTATACGGTAAGGGTTAATTTTACAATCTCTTCATTATATGAGGTTGTTTATATGTAATTATCTACTGGGGCCTCTTTATGATCCAAATCCATGTTTCTTAAAAATGTATTTCAAAAAATTCTTACTATTTTATAGACTATGGGTTAAATTAATTTATACCCTTGTTTAAATTTTATAAGATTATTATAAAGGAATCTTTCCGTTGTATTCCAAACAAGGTCCTTTATAACGTTTTCGACAAAATTAAGGTAAGAATGTCTTTTTTTTAACTTATATAGAAGGTGCATCTATTTTCTACCGTTATAACATCATCAAAGATTCCCTTACAATCTTATAAGAATATTTTCAAAATAAATGTTTACTTTTATAATTATATTACTTTTAAATGATTTAAAAATAGAAAGAAATATTTCTCTAAAAAAAGTTTTGATTTCATCTATGTCAACATCCATTGGTGGATTTTAAGCTTATTTGAAGTTGATTTATTATGATACAAAACTTCCATATTGTATTGAAGGTTTTGTGATATGTTTGACTGTGGATGTGTTATTTTCATATCATTTATGGTTTATGGATAAATTATTGACATTTCGTATGCCAGTTTTAATACGAATGTTTATGTTATGTTTAAACCTTTTCATATGGGGAATTCATTGGAATTAGTAAGTGACGGGTGGAGCCTACTATAGCTCCTCTATTCATCGATAGGTCTCATGATACAAACTAGTGTCTTGGAACAAGGCCTTGAAAAAATATTATTTGTAGTCTTGGCACAAGGCCTTGACTATGTGGTTATGAAGTCTGGCATTATGCATTCCATCATTATGAAAGTTTCTATTAATATTGCATGTGATTATTCGAATAGTAGAATATCCATGTGAGTAAGTAAATGGAATTATTTTAATTTTCATTTTCCATATTATGATGAAGTTTATGTCGAAAAGACTTTTGTTTTAGTTCCATACATTTCCTTAAATGTTTATGCTTATTTATGAATGTTTCCGCTATATTGTTATCCTTACTGAGCATTTGAGCTCACCCCTTTCTATGTTTTATTTTTCCCTGGATGCGAAGAAGTATATTATAACTAACCTGTAGGGATAGGCTATGGGATCTCTATGTTTTCTATGGAAAAAATTTTGTTGTAGTTTTCCATTTTATGATGTAATGTAAACCTTATGAACGTATCTAGTACTTCCAATGCTACTAAACTAATTGGTCTTTCGAGACATGATATTTTGTGATCATTCCAATGTTATGTAATAATGCACCGAATCTGGGTAACTAGGGTCAGGACGTTACAGTTGGTATTAGAGGAAGTTTAGTATAAACCATAGAAACTAGATTCAGATAAACTCTGATTAGAGCACATATACCTAAGATAGAATTTGAGGATTAGTATATAAGAACTTATTATAATATTGGTATTGTAGAGATTTTTTGAGTTTTCCAAGCAATAAATCCCTGTATAGATATGAGCAGGTAGAGGCGGCTCTGGCACAGATGTACCTAGGGGTAAAACACGAAAACACCACTTTGAGCTAGACTCGAACGGGAACTGGTGCATGACAACGGGCATTTCTGCACTCTTGGTTACAACACTCCCGGGGGATATGCTTAGGATAATTTTCATTTTCTTTACAAACCATTATGAAGTGTTTATGAGTATATACCTCCTCAAAGAAAACATTTTTTATGATTATGGATTATATCCATTAACTATTCAATTTATGTTAAGTATTTTACAAGTTTGGAATTATGTATTTTGATTCATAAACTAATATAGTTTATGCAATTGTTTAGAAATGGATCCTAGTGGAAGGAATGGAAACTATATCAATGCATGCTCTCCATGTAGGGATTTCCCTCATGCTCAAGATAATTATAGTGGATCTGGTGATACAACTGGTGCTGATCAACTTATCACTATATTGGGACAAATCACTCAGGTTATGAATAATAACCTTACCCGTATGGAGCACCCTGATCCGTAGCGTGGAGGATCAATGTTAGATCGCTTCATGAGGAAACAACCGCCAACATTCATTGGGTTTACAAATCCACTAGTATCTAATCAGTGGATAAATTCCTTAGAGAAAATATTCCATGCCTTGGGGAGTAGCGAAAGGGAAAAAGTTGTCATGGTATTTTACCACCTCACTAGAGATACTGATCAATGGTGGTAATTGATTCAAAAAACAAAGGAAGATGATGAAGTATCAAATATGGAATTGGGATAGTTTAAATAAGTTTTCTTAGAAAAATAATTTCCTCATGACCATCGAGTGGATATGGAAAGACAATTTTTGAGTCTGAGGCAAAAGGAGGATGAGAATATCGCAAAGTATGAAGATAACTCTATAAAGTTAGCGAGGCATGTTGTAGATTATATACATAACCCAAGAAGTAATATTGATCATTTATTTTATGGTTTAACACCATTTCTCCGTTGAGTATTAGTCTCACAATCCTTCTAATCATATGAAGATATTGTCTCATGTTCTATCAAGAAAGAAAAATAATTCTCTATATCTTATGACTTTTAAGAACAGAAAGAGAAGAACAGATCTACTGAACACACTATAAATGGAAATAAGGGGAATAAGGATAAGGTAGAATATCCATCCTGTAGTAAATGTGGGAAGAAACACCCTGGTACTTGCCTGAAGGGAATGGGAGTCTGTTACAAGTGTGGTGAAAAAGTGCACCAATCTCGTGATTGGAAGGGGAAGAAAGAGGTTGTTGATGTTGAATGCTACAATTGTAGAGAAAGGGGAATTATGTGAATGAATTTCTTAAGCATCTAGGGAACTTACCTCAGAAAATGACAAGGGATCAAGGACACGCTTATGATATCACTACTGCTGAGGTTGAAGCTCCGAAAGACATAGTGGCAAGTAATTTAATGGTTTCCTGAAGTTTAGCCAATACTTTATTTGATTCTGGATCATCGCATTGTTTAATATCTTCCCAATTTGCTAAGAAAATTCGATATTTACAATTTGATTTAACAAGGGAGTTTTCAATCAAAACTCCTAAGGGAAGTATGATTGCAAGAATGTTTTGTGAATCAGTCCCCATTAGGGCATATAAATGTTTTTTATCTGCTGATCTCATCGTCATACTCATGATTGAATTTGATATAATCCATGGTATGTATTGTATTTTGGACCATGATGCAAAATTTTATTGTAAGAATAAAAAGGTTACTATTTTTGATGATGATGATAAATAATACCTTATCTTTAGAGCAGAATCATCACCACCTAATTCTTATCTAGATCCACCCCCAGTGGATCAACTAAATTCAATTATTGGGGAGGAAGAGAATGAAATAACTATGGGTGAGGAAATTAATGTTCAATTAGAGGATGTACCTATTGTAAAAGAATATGTTGATGTATTTTCAGAAGATTTACCTAGACATCCTCCAGAAAGAGAAATTGAGTTTTCCATTGATTTAATTCCTGGATCAAGGCCCATATCGAAGACCCCTTAAAGAATGGCCACTGTGGAATTTTTGGAACTAAAAAAACAACTAGAGGAATTGAGTAATAAATGATTTATTCACCCTAAGTGTTTCTCCATGGGGATACCCTATCCTTTTTGTTAATAAGAAAGATGGGTCTATGAGGTTGTGGATTGACTATAGGGAGATCAATGCTATAACAATAAAGAAAAAGTGTCCCCTACCTTGCATTGATGATTTATTTGACCAACTTCATGGAGTTCAATAATTTTCAAAGATTGACCTTCGATCTGGATATCATTAGTTGTGTGTGAAGAAGGAATACATTCTGAAAACAACATTTTGAACCAGGTACGGGCATTACGAGTTTACAGTAATGCCTTTTGGATTAACTAATGCACCCTCTAACTTCACAGATCTAATGAATAGAGTTTTAAAGGAATATCTTGATGAATTTTTTGTTGTATTTATTGATGATATCTTGGTATAATCCAAAATCTATGAAGATCAAGAAAATCACATGCGTATTATTCTAAAGACTCTTATAAGACATGAATTATATGGGACGTTTAGAAAGTGTGAATTCTGGCTTTAGGAGATTTCTTTTCTTGGCCATATTTTCTCTAAGGATGGAATCTTTGTTAATCCTTCAAAAACCAAGGTAATCCAAGAATGGCCAACACCAACGAGTATAACTAAGGTACGCAGTTTTATTGGTTTAGCAGGTTATTATCGACGTTTCGTCCAGAATTTTTCCCGACTGGAAAACCCATTAACAAAGCTCACATGTAAAGGGGTTAAATTTTTTTAGACAAATGAATGTGAAGAATGTTTTGAATAACTGAAGAGAAGATTAGTCAATGCTCATATCTTGACTCTACCATCGAGAAATGATGGGTTTGTTATTTATAGTGATGCATCAAATAAAGTAATTGGTTGTGTCCTTATGTGGAATGATAGGGTTATTTCCTATGCATCACGACAGCTAAAAATTAATGAGAAAAACTATCCTACTCATGATCATGAGTTATCAGTTGTAATATTTTCTTTGAATATATGGAGTCATTATCTCTATGGTGAAAAATGTGAGATGTATACTGATCACAAGAGTTTGAAGTATATTTTCTCAAAGAAATAACTCAACATGAAGCAAAGGAGATGGATTGAACTACTCAAGGATTATGATTGCACTATACACTACCACCTGGGGAAGGAAAATAAGGTGGCAAATGCTTTGAGAAGAAAAGATCATGGAGTTTTGAACAAGATGAGAGTTGAAAGGGATCATATTCTCATGGATCTAGTAAATATGGATATGGGAATAACCACGGAAGGTGTAACATCAATAATTTTTCAAATGGTTGCTAAACCATCTTTATTAGAAAGGATTAAAAGTTCCCAAGCTAATGATGAGGAGTTTCAAAAGAATATTAAAGCTGCGAATAACGGGAATTTAAGTGACTTAATATATGAAGATGGAATTTTGAAATTTGGGAATAGACTTTGTGTTCCCGATATACCTGATCTAAAGAGAAAATTGTTGCATGATGCTCATAGTTACAATTTCTCTATACACCCTAGGAGCACCAAAATGTATAGAGATTTGAAGGAACATTTTTGGTGGGACAACATGAAAAGGGAGATTCCTGATTTTGTGTCAAGATGTATGGTTTTTCAACAAGTGAAAGCTGGAAAGAAACAGCCTGGAAGAGTCTTGCAACCTCTTCCCATACCTAAGTGAAAATGGGATAATATTACGATGGAATTTGTCATGGGACTACCAAAGACTCCTAGAAGGAACGATGCAATATGGTTCATTGTTGATCATCTTACCAAGTCAGCACATTTTATTCCTATAGGGTAAGATTTACCACTTGAACGTTTAGAAAGACTATATATTAATTAATTTTTAAGACTTCATGGAGTACCATTATCGATTGTTTCTGATCATGATCCACGTTTTACATAAAGATTATGGAAAATTATTCAGAAATCCCTGGATACTGAACTTTGTTTGAGCACTGCCTACCACCCCCAAACTGATGGACAATCAGAACGGACTATTCAAACCTTAGAAGACATGTTGAGATCATGATCACTTGAATTTCAAGGCATGTGGGATCAATATTTACCTCTAGTAGAATTTTCCTATAACAATAGATTCCATTCAAGTATTCATATGGAACCATATAAAGCGTTATACAGAAAGAGATGTCGTACACCAACTTGTTGGGATGATGTTGGTGAAAGAAAACTCGTGGGCCGAGAACTTGTTGAGGAAACGATGGAAAAGGTGAAGGTAATCCAAACCCACATCAAAGTATCTCAAAGTAGGTAGAAGAGTAATGCTGATAACCGAAGGAAGGATTTGGAATTCTAGGTAAGAGATCGTGTTTTCTTGAAGGTGTCTCCATGGAAGGGAATTATACGATTTGGTAAGAAGGGTAAATTGAGACCCAGGTACATCGGACCTTTCGAAATTCTAGAACGAATTGGGGCTATAGCTTACTATTTAGAAATGCCTCCAAGTCTTTTCAAAGTTCACGATGTGTTCCACATATAACTGTTGAGAAAATACATGCATGACCCAATGCATGTACTCACCTATGAGGAATTAGAACTGGAACCTGATCTATCTTATTGTGAAGATCCTTTCAAGGTTCTTGATATAATAGACCAAGTGTTGAGAAACCGGACGACTCATCTGATAAAAGTTCTATGGAGAAACTATAAGATAGAAGAGGCAACGTGGGAACCTGAGGAAATTACGATGAAGAACCACCCAACTCTTCTTACATAGTAATACTCTAGAAATTTCGAGGATGAAATTATTTGAAGGAGGGCAGAATGTAACACCTCAAGCTTCCACGGTACGCTTCTCTTTGAATAATAGAGTAGCATGTGTTGTACACAACTTTGAGTTCTAACACACCACAACCAATCAAACTAGCTGTTATGAATAGTAATACCCACTTTTTGAAATTTTATAAATTTTATCATTCAAAATGGAATTCATTTTTGGATTCAGAATATCTAAATTAGCTTAGGGTGAATTTTTGGTATTTTTCTAAAAACTTTCAATTTTTGATGAATAATGAAAAATACTGAGTTATAGTTTGAAACTAAAATTTTATTTATATAATTATTTATTTTATCTAAATTTATTTTAGGTCAAAATAGATACATAATACCTATATAAGATCAATTTAATTCATTAGAGTCGGTTTATAATAATTTTAGATATAAAAAAAATTATTGAACATTTTACGGTCTTTTACCCACCTCCTAGGAGCATTTGAAAATTTTCATAAAACATAATTTTACCAATTCTGTGAGTTGAATTTCAAAAAACCAAGAGACACGGTTGATATCAATACGTAAAATTTGGTTCAATAAGATGAAAATAATTTTTGGTGAATAGTAACTTTTTACTTTTATTTACCACGGTTAAAAGTAAATAGGGTAATTAAGGGTTCAAATGATATTATTATTACCCTAACACATTTACTAATTATATTGGATAAGTTTAATTCAACCAAAAACAACCTTAGGAATAAAATATGATCCTTTAGGTCCACTTGGATTAGATTAGGACATTTATTATTATTTAATTCAAAGAAGAGTTAAAAGTGTTAAATTCAAAGTTTAATAACTAAACCATTTTTAATATAGGGTTAAACATAAGATAAATTCGACTATAAATATTTATTATAAATCTAAAAATATTTCCTACATAATGGTATTTTATTTATAATTTTTATACATTATATAATTCAATTTTTTTATGACACAATGATGATGCAGTAATTCACTAATTAATGAAATATTAAAATAATTGGTATTATAAATATCCAAATAACTGTAATTTGAGACTATTTATGAATTAAACTATTTTTATAGGTTAATATGAAATGTCATTGTTGGTTAGATGAATTTTTTTCGAAGAAATAATGATGTTATGAATTTATCAAAAACAAAATACCAAATAGTGTCAAAATTGAAATAAAAGAGTTTTTAAAACAAATATTATATTATTAGTTGATATTATATTTCTAAAGATCTATGGTTCAGACAAAAGACTTATATCCTGATATTAGTATCATTAATGAACCACTTGGGGTTCTCTTGGAAGTATATAGTAATTTTATTAACCATATAATATAAAAATACAAAGAGACATGGTAAATGTCAAACTATTTAACTAAGTGTTAAATCTAAAAGATAAAGTTAATATAGTGACCCAAACCAGTCTAAAACCTATTGTTTGAGTGGTTTTCGACCCATACCCACCATAGTCTTTAAATATTTCATTTTGGATCCATTATAAACCGAAAATTATTTTATTATAAAATACTATTTCTAACTTTTCCTAAGGTGCCCCTCACCCCTCTTATAAAAGGGCACTCCCCCTTCTCTATAATTCACACCTTCAAAGCCATTTTTATTGTCCAACCCCTGCCCAAATACCCTCTCAACTATCTTACCTTCATCCTATAGGCCTTTCTTTATTCATAAATCCAACCTAAGGATCCCTTTTGATCAAATCAAAAGGAAGAACCTGAAGAAGAGGTAAATATTTCATCACCTCTTTCAAGTTCCTTTCTTCTTTCACTTCCTGTTTCTCTGTTGTTTCCATTTTAAAATAATAAATCCAGTATAATCTGTATAATATTATGTTATTATAAATATGTTATAACCATATTAATTATTATATCCATACTTTGAATGACATGTCACCATACGCGTGTGCGTACGACTTACTGTCTCCACGTCATGGTGTAATTGTTATTCAATTAATTATTATTTGGATGGGTATAATAATGATGTGTAATTGATGTAAATAATAAATATAACATGATAATTATTCTTTGTATATTATATACCATCCAATTATATATTATTTTAATATCAAAAGAATGATATTGTCGCTCGTGCGTACGTACGGATTCCCGTCTCCACGAACGCGATGAGATTCATTCCCCATCGTATCCATTCAAGGCTAAATTTCATTAGATGATTAAAAATAATGTTTAAAGACTTAATATCATTCTGAATATTAATAAGATACATACTATCCATAACAAACATTACTTACGAAACAAATCATATAAAGGAAAACGAATCAGTTAACACCCGAAATGACGATAATACTAAGATATTATTAACAAAGCAATATTAAAAGATCATATATGATATCATATTAATGTATATGATTATTTTATAATTTAATAAAAATTATTTATCCATGATACAGGAGGTTAACCTACCCTATACCAAGTAAAAGTACAATGTAAGGGTTAATTTCACAATCTCTTCATTAGCTGAGGTTGTTTATATGTAATTATCTATTGGGGCCTCTTTATCATCCACATCCATGTTTCGTAAAAATGTATTTCAAAACATTATTACTATTTTATAGACTATGGGTTAAATTCATTTATACCCTTGTTTGACTTTTATAAGATGTTTATAAAGGAATCTTTCCGTCATTTTCCAAACAAGGTCCTTTATAACCTTTTCGACAAAATTAAGGTAAGAATGCCTTTTTTTAACTTATACGGCAGGTGCAGCTATTTTACACCATTATAACATCATCAAAGCTTCCATTACAATATTATAAGAATATTTCCAAAATAAATATTTAATTTTATAATAATACCACTTTTAAATGATTTCAAAATAGAAATAGATATTTCTCTAAAAAAAGTTTTGATTTCATCTATGTCAACAACCTTTGATGGATTTTAAGCTTATTTGAAGTTGATTTATTATGATACAAAACTTCCATATTGTATTGAAGGTTTTGTGATATGTTTGACTGTGGATGTGTTATTTTCATACCATTCATGGATTATGGATAAATTATTGACATTTAGTATGCTAGTTTTAATACGAATGTTTTTGTTATGTTTAAACATTTTCATATGGGGAATGCATTAGACTTAGTAAGTGACGGGTGAAGCCCGATATAGCTCCTCAATACATCAGTAGGTATCATGAGACAAACTAGTGTCTTGGAATAAGGCCTTTACAAAATCTTATTTTTATTCTTGGCACAAGGCCTTGACAATGTGGTTATGAAGTCTGGCATTATGCATTCCATCATTATGAAAGTGGCTATTGATATTGCATGTGATTATTCGACTAGTAGAATATCCATGTGAGTAAGTAAATGGAATTATTTATATTTATATTTTCCATATTATGATTAATTTTATGTTGTTTAAGTAACTTACATTTCCTTAAATGTTTATGATTATTTATGAAAGTTTCCATTATATTGTTATCCTTACTGAGCATCTGAGCTCACCCCTTTCTATGTTTTATTTTTTCCAGGATGTGAAGAAGTATATTATGGATGACCTACAGGGATAGTATATGGGATCTCAGTGTTATCTATGGAAACAATTTTTTTATAGTTTTCCATTTTATGATGTAATGTAAACCTTATGAATGTATCTAGTACTTCCAAGGCTACTAAAATAATCGGTCTTTCGAGACTTGATCTTTTGTGATCATGCCGATGTTATGTAATAATGCACCGACTCTTGGTAACTAGGGTTGGGGTGTTATAGAAGATAACTTCTTGAGTAGGTTTAAAGATCCAAATTTCTAATATATATTACATCTTAGTGAATTAATATTCATTACATAACATAATGACGTGTGCTGGAATCAGGTAGGATTTGTGCCTTTGGAAACATGGATACATAACCAACTAGTTTATAAGAGTTATGCATTATATCCCACATAGTTACTCATAACTAGAATCCTTCTTAGACATATCAAAACATAAAATCATTATTTATAACATGGGGAAAGGAAACATAATAAAGGGTGAGATTAGATGATCATTAAGGGTAAAAAATGGAGACTTCAATTATCATATAAGAATAATATGAGCATATGGATATGATAACCTGACCATAAAATTTCAAAACCATAACCTGTATATAATATATCATAATCATGAATCATGGAATAAATCCTAGAAATTTATAACACATGAATCATAATGTAATAAAAAACATGATCCACGAGATCATAACATTGTCATAATACATATATTTTTGGTATACACTTCAATATATAATATAATTTCATTATTAGTCAAGGGTTATTTCTAAAATAATAATTGTATATTTGGTTCACTCCTTAATAAATCTTAGTAGTCAAATTTCACTCCTAAAACTATTATAAAAGACAAATTCCCTTATTGAACTGGGTTCACCCCCCATTCCAGTCCTATTTATCTCATGATATATCAATCTTTACCCAATGAATTGGAGGTATATATAGGTCCCAACCATCCTTGGTTATAATATAACCACTATCCTTTGTTATAACATAATTTCCATCCTCAGTTATAATTTAAACACCATCACATAAATAAAAACATACATTAGTGTGAAAAAATATAACAAAACATTCATCATATCAGAACCCATGAAAAGATGTGGGTTTCATAGAAATTTTATCATAGCATAAACTATGTGAATGGAATGGGTTTTATAAATATCATTCCATAATAAACATAAACCATATAGAGAAATAATATGGATGGTATCATTGTATTATATCCCAAGTAAATATTAACTAATATCAAATGATGTCATCATTGATAAAAAATTATTTAGAAAGATCGCTTAGGACATTTCCTGATGAAAAAATACCCTTCCAATTTTAAAATCACATTTTAAATACCATTTGAGACTTAAAATGGATGATTTAAAACATTTAGGGGTCATTATTATGGAATATATTGTTCATTCCATATATGTTAAAATAAATACTGATTTCACATTTTCAATAAAATTATAAAGTAACTCATTAGAAAAATGAAAAGAATATTCCTTTAAACCCATTTTTTAAAATTTAAACATGGGGGTAAATGCCTTTAAAATCATTATATAATATTAAAACCATTCTTTAGAACATTTTTAGAAAACATGGACATTAAATAAAAAGGATTTTCAACTAAAGAGGGAAATAAACACTCTTTTTCTTAAAAACAGTTTTTGGACTCTTGAGTACATAAAGGGGGGGAGGAATAAAAGGAAAACATTTATTTTCATGAAATAATTGGACGATACGAAACTTCATTCATTTATTGAGAGATATATTATAACATTTCATCATTTAAAACATAATCACAAAAAATCCTAATAAACAATGGTATTGTAACATAAAACCTTTACCACTTTGGTATCTTTTGAATCATAATCCCTATGAAAGAAATAAAATTATATGGTTTATAATATCACATAATTACATGAGAATAATCATAAAATACATTAATGGGATGTTTATACACCACACTGATGAAATGAGTGGTGAATATGGCATATGTCTCCCTCAAATAAAAGAGATTCTAGAAATCCATTACATTAAGTATCAACTTAATTTGTAAATGTTATAACCTATTTTATAATAAATATAGAGTTATTTTACATGTATTAAAGAATAATAATCATATATATCATAATATATATGATTTTCTCACAAACTTTTATTACATGTTTATTAATAATTCCATGCTAAAATCATGTTTTGGGTAAACATTGCATCGTTTTTCATGTAAGTTTTGGTTTGGTATATTAATCCATTTTACTTTGAAAATGGTTCCATCATCTAAAAAATGTTAAAAATGATATTATAATCATATATATTAATTTAATATATATGTATATATATTAATCCATAAAAATTTTAAATAGAAAATGAATTACACTATTCATGGAGATGGAAGGTCGTACGTATGCATAGACCATATTTCCATTTTCTCAATGGATGAAAAAAGATATTTAAATAATATATCACCATTAAAAATTCACTATTATTCCATATATATTATATATATATGTATTAAAATTATACTTGTTACCTTATATGTAAATCATAAGTGAAGATCAAATCACATCGCTTCGTAAGGCGATAGTATTCCATACACATGAGCGATGTTATCATATTCATACGGAATGGAAAGTAAGATGGTATATGTGAAATAATAATTATATAAGTATAATTATGTAATAAATATCATATAAATAAGTTAAATACGTCGTTATGTCCATCCATTAGAGGTGGTGATGGAAAATGAATTACATCAGTTTGCGAGGTGGTAGTCCATCGTACACATGATCGACGGTTTCGTTTCCCATTTAATGGAAGTGTAGATAAATATAGGTTATTATATTAAAATAATAATAACTAATTATATGAGAGATACTGTTTATATTATATCATCATATTTAATTAATATTTTAAGGAGGAATAATAATAAATTAAACAATAACACAAGTTTATGAATTTTATATCCTCTTCAGCGAACCTCTTAAGGCTTATACCTAAAACATTCATAGGATGGTTTCCAAATAAAAATAATGAATATAATATGTAGTCATGGAATTAGGGAAGTTATTTGGGTAGTTCTTATATTATGAAAAGGGTTTTGTATGTGTGAAGAGGGAGGAGAGAGGGTTCCCTTTTATAATTGGGGGAGAGGACACACTTAGAATTTTTGAAAATAAAAATGTGTGAACACATTTTAAAGATTCTAAAAGGATAAAAAATGGATAATTATAGAACCTCATATGATATAAGGTTTAAATATTTCCATAAAATATGAATCAATCATGTTTTTATGTCATTCTAACCCTTATATTTTCAGTTTAACACCTTCTATACTTGTTTTAACCTTAAATTCGATAAAGAATTTTTACAGTTTTTACTATTAATTTTGACCAAAAAATAAGTTTAAATAATTATATTATATTAATTATTATAAGTTTAAATCCATTTTTACAAATTATATTCATATAAGTGGGAAATTTTCATTTAAAATTAATCCTGCGGACATGATTATTTTTTTTCAATGGGAAACTTTTCATAAGTATTGAATTTTTTAATATTAAAAGTCAATATGAATTTTATTACAATGACCTAAATTGGTTTAACAAGAACATAATTTAAAAAAAATTAATTTTAAAAACATTTTTAAAAAAATAAGGAACTTTTTATATACTTTAAACAAAAATACAATTTTTAATAAACATCGGTATTTTTAACTTTTAAATGAAAATTTAATCTTTTCAAAAAACTATAAAAAATTCACCCTAATATAATTTTGAAATTTTGATTCCTAAAATGGAGTTAAGTATTTAAAATAAATATTATAAAATTTCCAAAAAATATTATTATTATTTCACAAAAAATAATACAAATAATTTTCTGAGAAAAAACTATATATGAATCATACAAAGACTTTAATAAAAATTAAGTATGTATTTAAAAATATATTTTATTTACCTAAAAACTTAATAATTTATTATTAAAAAAATCATATTCATACCACCAAATTTAACAGCTATGTTATAATAGTTATATTTAAATAATAACATTAATAGTATATCATGGTTTATTAAAATTCAATGTTTTGCATTACACAATTTGTTGGAGGTAATAAATTATTTAAAAAAATCTTAAAATTATTTTGGGTTTTACATTATACCCCCCATTAAAATCAATTTATCCATAAAAATTTTCCAATAAAAAGAAATGATGTTACTTCTGCCTCATTGTACTCACAGGTTCCCACATATCATCACAATTTCGTGGTTTAACCAAAAAATTTGACCAAGTGAGTGGTCTTGTTTTGTATAAAATTATATATATGATTCATAATCTCCCCTAGATATTCTTCATAAGAATTATCATTCTCTAGTTGTATAGACATTGGGTTCATTACATTTTATGTACTGGGTATGTAATTCCTCAGGAGGGATACATAGAACATGTCATGGACTTGAGTGAGGTTCGGTGAAGGACCAAAGTGATAAGATACTTTCCCAATATGATCAAGAATTTTATAGGGACTCATATACCAAGGTCTTAGTTTTCTATTCTTTACAAATATCATTAACTTCTTCCATGGAGAAATTCTTATAAACATCGTGTCAATAACTTCAAATTTCCATTCACCAATATGATTATCAGTATGACTTTTCTACTAACTTTGGGATACCCTTATATGTAACTAAATGGATATAACCTTCTCTACCATTTATTCATATAAATAAGATCCCAATATATATTTTTCTTCAACTTTTTCCCAACACATTGAATTTATACACTCATTTCCATAAAAGCATTCATAAAGATCCGTCTAAATGCTTGAGTGAAAGATATTGTTGTAAGAAAAATCAACTAGAAGAAGGTGTAGATCCAAATCACCTTTGAAATCCATAGAACACACTCTCATAATAACCCCTAGGGTTTGAATTTTTCTTTCAGACTGACTATCTTTTTTATGATGATAGGAAGTGATGAAACTCAACTCTATATCAGGAGCATGTTGAAGAATTTTACATAACATCTAGGAAAATCACAAATCCCAATCAGATACAATGGAATGCAGTACTCTATATAACCTTTAAACTTAATTAATGTATATCATGTAAAATTTATCCAAAGAGTAATATTCTATGATAGTGATGAAGTGTGTGTAATTTTTATTAAGATCATCTACAACCCATATAGAATTATTCCAATTACATGTTTTGGTTGAGGATAAAATCCATGGTGATGTTTTCCCATTTCTATTTTGGTATGAGTAATTGTTGTAACATCTACTTAGACTTTTGTCTATTTTCCTCATCTTTCTGACATAACAAGCACTAAAAAAACTTTTGTGCATCTCTCTTCATGTCATCCCACAATAAGTTCTCCTTTAAATCTCTATATAACTTTATAATTCCAGGATTAATATAGAATAAAGAACTATGAGCCTCCTCAAATACCACCTTCTTCAAAACTAGCATTAAGGGGACAAAATAATGGTTCCTAATCATAATACTCAATCACAATAAAGATTAAACTCAGTATCATTTATCAGTATCTTCTGCATCTTCACATCATCCTTTCGGGCCTCATTAATCTTCACTTATAGTAATGGTTGAACAATTATTTGAGAATGATAATATTTTTTCCCTTCCTTAAAGATTTCTATCTCCATCCTTTTAAAATAAATAAATATTGGATCTTTTTTTATCCTCATAATGGATAAGCTATCATGGTAATTTTGACTCAAAGCATCAAACATCATGTTCTCCTTCCTATGGTGGTAATGTATTGAGCAGTCATAATCTTTAATCATATCCAACCATATTCTATGGAACATATTCAACTCCTTATGTATGAATATATACACTAAAAATTATTGATCGATATATATGTTGCACATTTCACCATAAAGATAATGAAAACATATATTTAATGAAAAAATTACCATATATTGCTCAAAATAATTATTTGGGTAATTTTTCTCATTAACCTTCAATTTTCATGAGGCATAAGTTATATCCATGTCACTCTTTATTAGAACAATCTTAATCTTTTCATGGATGTGTAATTATAGATTAAAAATCCTTCTCCATTGTAGGTTAAACTAAGCACAAGTTCACTGACTAATCTTCTCTTTAGATACTTGAAATTTCTCTCACATTCATCTATTTAGAGGAACTTATTTCCTTTCTATGTTAACATGGTTAGTGTATTATAAAGTAATGATAAATTATCCACAAAAAAATCGATAATATCCATCTAAAAAAAGAAAACGATGGATCTTAGTCACCATGGTTGGTATGGGAAAATTCTCAATAGCCTCTGTTATTGATGGATCTACTGATATACCCTCTCTAGAGATTATATAAACCAAAAATGAAATATATTTTTATCCAAACTTCACACTTTTTAAATTTTTTATAGAGTTTCTCATTTCATAGGGTCATTAGAACAATTATCAAGTTATCTTCATTTTATTCCTTAATATTTAAATAAATAATAATATCATCTATAAATACACCCCAAAATTGATCAAGTTAATCTTTAGAGACTATATTCATTAAATACATGAAGGTAACAAGGAAATTAGTAAGACTGAATGGAATCACTATATACTCATAGTGTCCATACCTTATATAGAATGATTACTTGGGTATGTCCTCCTTATTAACCCTCAATTGATGATATCCATAATAAAGTTCAATGTTAGAAAACTATAAATCTCTACAAAATTTATCAAATAAGAAACAAATATATGGTAGGGGATACTTTTTGTTGATTTTGATATTGCTTAGTTCACAATAACCAATACTGAGTCACATAGATCAATATTTATTTTTGAAAACTAGAATAGGTTCACCACAAAGTGACACACCTAGTTGAATGAATCTCTTTTCATGGTTCTCCTATAGGAGGTTCTTTAATTATAGCAACTCGATCAGGTAAATTCTATTGGGAGTATTTAAAATTGTTTTGTCACCAGTTATGAGTTCTATTGAGAACTTAACATCATGTTTGGAGGAATACTGAGAAACTATTCTGAAAAGATATCTATAAAATCCTAAACAATAAGTATATCATCTATGTTTATTTTCTCCCCAACCATCTATGATAAATGTCTCTTTTTAATGGGAATCAACACCAATACTATGGATGTGATCTCTATAGGATGTCCATATCAATCATTGCAGTGATAGATGGTCATAGTTTTGTTTGGAATATCAAGCATGAATTCTATTCCTTAAAAATTGATATGGGTTTTATTTAGTGAAATCCAATCCATGCATAAGATAACATAAAATTCAACTTGTGGGAGAATAATGAGGTTTACAGGAAGAAAATTCCCACAAACATCGACTGGAGAATAATCATATATTTGAGATGTGATCATCATACCATTAGGGATTTTCATTAAAAAATTAACATTTTATTATTGAGAACTGGAATTAACATTCCTAAATACATTTCATGATATAATGGAATTTATATAATTAATCTCAAATATGATACTTTAATATTTAATTTATGAGTCACAACTTTAACTTCATTGTTCTATCTTCAATCCCTTAGAAAAAACAAAATGGTCAGCATGATCATCATGAATCTTTGATCAGAGTGATAAATCATTAATAGGATGTCTAAATAATGACTCCTTCTTTTAAATATATGACACATTAGATTTAATCTAGGTTATTCATGGACATCATCTATTCAAATCTATCATGATGGATCATAAAGGGATTGTGATTTTCTATAGCATATCCCCCAAAAGTGTCAAACTAGATGTGCCGAAAGGCACATTATCATGCACTAGGTTATAATCACGTCCAGATCAATGCACCCTTTTGGAGTTATTTTCCATAGGTATAACTGTTATATAGCTACATCTAATTTTATTTTCTATACATGGATTTTTTTTCTAGGAAAACAACACACCTTTCCTTAACGTAACTTAAAAAATTCTACTATACATACGATTATTCATAGGGTTATTAGTAAAGTATTATCATCTTAATTTCCCATGGTTAACCAAAACTATTCTCTAATACTAACTATAAAGACCCAAAATTATCATTGGTATTACATCTTAATAGATGAAAGTTAATTACATAATATAGTGATGTGTGCCAAAATGATATAGGTCTAGTGCCTTTGGAAACATGGATACATAAACAACTAGTTCATAAGAGTTATACATCATCTCCCAATTAGTTCCTCATAACTAGAAACCTTCTTATATATATCAAAAATAATACCATTCTTTATAAATTAGGTAAATGAAACAAAATAAAGGGTGAGATCATATAATTAGTATGGGTAAACAAGGGAGATATCAATGATTACATAAGTATAACATGATAATAAGGATTTTAGAACATGATCATTATATTTGAAAAACATACCCTACATATAATACATTATAAAATTATATCATGGAAAAAATTGTAGCAGATCATTAGACATGAATCATAAATAAATAAATTAAAATAATCCATGAATGTATACCATTTACATAACATATATATTTTAGGCACATATATCGTCATAGAAAATCATTCCCTTAGTAGTCGAGTATTAATGAAAAAAATATCATAGTGGAATAGGTTTACTCCTCATGCAATAAAAATAGTCAACGTTCACTACCATGACTAGCATAGTGAAAAATTCACATATTAAACTAGGTTGACTCCCCATTCTAATCCTACTTATCTCATTATATTTTAATATTTTTCCAATTCATTGGAGGGAGATAAAGGTCCCATACATCTTTTTTATAACATAACCATTATCCTCGATGATAACATATCCGCTATCCTTGGGTATAACTGTTTTGTAACCAACCTGATTAGGCATAAAAACAATGCTATCAGGTTTGGTTTTACTAGCCTTAGGCCCTGGAGCATAGTGTCTATTTAGCATGGGATGTTGGCATGGGACCTTGAGGTTTGTGCCTCAGTTGGAGTTTATATTTTTTTCCTTTTTCTATTTTAGTATTTTATATCTATGCAGCTAATTTAAGAACCCAGATTTTCCTTTCAGGTATGCCTTTCATTTCTGGTTGTTTTTGAGAAAAAGAAGAGTTTCTGGAAATTTCAGCAGTACACGTCGTGTACTTATAAGTACACGTCGTGCACCCAGTTGATGTGGGTATCCTTGTGCTAGCCATGTAACAACTGAGTACATGGCCGTGTGGGGTGACCTAAAGGCCACCTAATGCGGGGCCCGAAAATTAAAAGTACACGTCGTGTACTTTTAAAGAACACGTTGAGTACTTTTGTTTTTGTTTCATTAAAAATACTGAGGTCACGTCTAATCGGTAGAAACACCTTCTTCTCAACTCACCTCATCTAGGAGAAACTAAGGCTAACGAATCTTCTCTGAGCCCCTGACTCATCTTCCTTTCTCTGAATCTAACTCCATCGGTCGCATTGGAATCACATTAGTGAGTTCTTCCTTCTTCTAGAACCTCATCCCTTGATTTCTCCTATCTCGTTAGATATCCTTGGTTAAACACTTTTGACATTTTCATAGATCTACCACATTCTAGGTTTATTCAAGGGTTGACTCTAGAGAATATTGATCATACAATGTTGAGGTAGGTGGTTTGTTCCTTTCTGTAGTTAGTCTTTGAATTTTATGTGCAAAAGTTACTAATACCCTAGAACAGGGTATTTCATGTTTAGGGATTTTAGCCCTATTAATGCCCTCAATGCCTTGTGTTCCTGAGTATAGGTTGTGTGATAGTGAATTGGTTTATTTTCCATGTTATGGATGGGTTTCCCATGTTTTTTTTGATATTGATAGTTTGGTCTAGCTTTGACGGTTGTTTTCCATGTCGATCATTGTTAGGATGGAGTGATATTATCTAATGATGTTATATGCTTGTGGTTGTTTAGACATGTTGTTCTTGAGAGCTACTATCCAAGTTGGTCTTAATGTTTCCTTTGGATGTTGAACATCTTTGTGCACGATTTACTTACACAGGGCTATGAGAACCTGGTGTAGTAGACCATAGGGAGAATGAATGATGAGGTCTTCTTCAGAGTGTCTGTTTACTTTTCAAATTGTGAGAACATAGGGTAAATGGACATAAGTTCTCCCTCAGAGTGTCTGAAGTTCCACATTGTGAGACCATAGGGGGAATTGATGGTGATTTCTTCCATAGAGAGTCTTTTCTAAAGCTGAACTAGAAGGGTTAGACTGTGAGTTCTTCCTAGAGGGTTGCTTGTGTTTGATTGGTTGAACCAGAGGGGTTAGGCTATGAGTACTTCCCATAGGGTTACTTTTTTGATTATCTACTTACTTGATATATGAAAATTAATGCAATTGAAATTGTAGGATTGTTTACTTTTGATTAATTCCTTGTTTACTGCTTAATTTAGCTTATTTCTTTCCATATATATTCACTGACTGTTAGGAAAAAATATTTGGGTGGTTTCCTACTGAGATTCATCTCACACCCTATTTGGGTCATAATTTTGGGCCCAAATATATTATATTATTGTAGGTATAGATAAGGGAAAGTTCTCTTCTACTTCAGGTACTTGATTGTTGTGGAGCTAGAGATCATGGGACCAAGCTGAGGCATGCGATGCTGTTGGAGTTTATTTGTTTTCCTTGTACTTTGGTTTAGTACTTTATTCCAACATTGTGACTTGTTTGGTTGCTTTCCTAGACATATGTATCATGCATCATTTATATATATGTACTCCAGTTGATTATTACTTCCAGTCTTCCTTGTTTACTTATTATGTGTTATTATTACTACTTATGCTATTGTTATCTGTTTATTTCTACTACTTTACTTAGCCAATGGGGGAATAGTTTCCCCACTATCACACACAAGGCCCTCACTACTAGTCAGCAGTCTCTGGCATCTATAGAAATGTGCTTGAGGCCATGTGACCAATTTTGTACAGGGCACCCTTCAGTGGCACCCAGATCTAGGACATTACAGAGTGGTATAAAAATAATTATTTTCTTCTTGACTTACTGATTGGAGCTTATAGTCGGGGATATGGAAGAATAGGTACTTGGTAATAAGTTGTTCTTAGGAGTAGCTAACCCATGTACATGGAAAATCCAATTTACATCGTATATTGAATTTTTTCTAGTTTTTCAATTATTACAGTTGATTTGATTTCACCATTGGGTGATTCACATGTTTTTTGTTGTTATTGTTGATATTATTGAAGTTCTATTTCTATAGAAACCTGATGATATGAGGTTATTCCATCTCATGCATCATATTTTCACTTGCTAGAGATCACACGTCATGCATTATTTTCATGCCATTTAGGGTGAATTACTGATTTCATGTTGTTGTGATAGATGTTGTGCTAGAAATGCATGTTATTGTGATAGATGCCTTGATAGAATATCTGCTATTTTATAGGGTATTGAATTGTGTAAGGTTTTTTTTGAATGAATGCCAAACTTTGGTTCTTGAGGTGTTATGCTCCCTCATGGACTGGAATTTGGTGGATCATTTCACTATTATGTTTTTATATGACATATAGAAGATTCCAAGCTTTTATTTGTGGGGAGTATGGTCCCTCACAGATCGGAATTTGGCTCTTTAATGTTCTTTTTAGTGTTTTCTAGGTTCCTGAGTAGTTTCTGAGGCTTACTGTCTTAAATAACCCAGAATACACAGAGTGTAATGATAAATATAGGCCATATATCCTTATTTTTAGGAAGGAACTATTTTTCTTAAGTACACACTGCATACTACATGTACACTCCATGTAGTTTCTAAACGTTTCACTGGTTGTGTGGGAAAAGACATGGGGTTGGGAAATCTTTGGTGGAACACGCCATGTACCGGGCGTACATGTCATGTGTATAGACTATGTTTTCAGACTTTTGACCAACAATACAGGTGGATTATGGGTAGTTAATACACGTCATGTCTGGAGTAAGTACACTATGTAGAGACAGCTGTCTAACCAGCCGTGTGACTAACAACACAGGTCGGTGAAGTTCTTTCTAGTACACATTGATTCTGACACAAACACGCCATGTAGGCTTTCTCTAGGGGAACCATGTGGGTTAATTCATGTAGAAGAACTCGGGCAGGGGAAAATGATTCAAGTACATGTCATGTCTTGGGAGAACTTTTCATATGTATGGAGTGTTACACGATTAGGGTTGTTAGGAGTACACGTCCATATGAAAGATTAAGGTAACACACCATGTAGGAGTTGTACACGCTATGTATCCACCTTTTATAAATAAATTTTGAATGCTTTATTTCTCTTATTCCCTACTTGCACTTCTAAGTTTCAGTCCTTGTTAATATTGATCTAAGGTGTTTGTTTGACCCTTTAGATTCATGACACCAAGACGTCATCCAGTTGTATGCCAGTTACAGGGCAGTGACCAGACACCGGAAATGGCATATCAGGAACTGCCAGTAGATCCTCTAGCTGTGCTTGTCTTTTCACTAGTCGTTATCCTAGATACAGGTGTTGATGCACAGTTCTATGAGGTATTTATGAGGTTCATGTAGACCTTCTAAGGAGTACCACCTCCTACCCCATCTATAGAATAATTTATGCAGGTCTTTCAGAAGCAGTTTCCTCCTACTTTCTCAGAAGGGAGAGGACCTCAAGTGGCAGAATCATGATTAGAGGCCAGGCTTTTGATCTTTGAGAATCTCGAGACACCTCTAGAGAGGAGGGTGAATCTAGCTATGTACATGCTATGGGATTCTGCCAATTGATGGTGTGATGTGATCTCATAGGCGGGATTCCAGTAGGTTATGGCATGGGATGAATTCAAGCATGCCTTCTACAATTACTTCTACCCAGAGACTTTGAGTGTTGATCGAACCCGAGAGTTCATGAGTCTGGAGCAGGGTACTCTTTCATTTATGGAGTATTCTTCTCGCTTCATAGAGCTGTGCACTTCACACCCTTTCCAGGGAGATATGATTTATTTTGGGTGAGGATTTTTTAGGATGTTCTCAGGAATGACATTCAATCTAAGGTGAACATCTTTAGTTTGATGACCATATCTTCTGTAGTCAACTAGGCGCTGATTATAGAGCACAACATAAGGGATTTTGGAGTTGTGGTCCAGGTAATTTTGACATATAGAGTTAGTTTTTCTCTAGATGATAGTAGGAAGGGACGTAGGGAGTTTACACATGGAGATCTGAGTAGGTGAGATACACCTTCAGGTAGCCAGGTGGTATGCTACTAGGGCGGGAAGATTGGGCATATGAGGCCAAATTTTCTGAGAGACCCTATGGAGTTCCGATCTTGTGGAAAGATGGATCATCTTTAGCAGTTCTATTTTTTTCTCACCAAAATCTTGTGATAGAGGTTCTGTTTCAACTCCTCATATCAGAGTAGGGCCACCAGTTTCTCATCAGTCTGGGAACTGGAGTTCTTCCGGTCATTCAGCCCGAGGTGGAGGTCGTGACTGTGGTAGCCAATCAGTAGGCTTTCAGTGACAATAGGTTGAATCAGCTCAAAGTGGTCAGGTAGGGTCATAGTGCCACGGTATAGGCCAGACTTTTGTAGTGGATCAGACACAGTAAGAGAAAGATCTCAGACCCCCTACAATTCGAGGTATGATTCTAGATTCCTCAGTTCTAGCTTCTGCAATTTTTGATACAGGGGTTTCCCATAGTTTCATATCTGTTGATGTTGTGGAGAGCCTTGGGATCTGTATATTTACTTTTACTGATGTCTTGATGCTGGATACTTCATTGGGGACAAGAACGGCTAGTGTACATCAGTGCAAGGAGTTCCCTCTTGAGGTTGGTGGGTGTCACTTCTCATGGGACCTTTATGTCTTAGAGATAACGGGATATGACATTATTCTCAAGATGGACTGGTTAGTTACCTACCAATCTGTTGTTTATTTCTATCATTGTAGGGTGAGTTTTAAGTCACCAAAGGCCGGATCATTTTTACATAAGGGTGAATGGGATGTTCAGGCGAGTAGAGCAGGACCCAAGAATCGTTGGTTGGGAGAAATTACAGCCCCTATTTCTAGTCTGTATCTGGATAACTAGGGGACTTCACATATGAACTTTCCTCTAGTGGTCAATCATTTAAGGGATGTCTTTCCATAGGACATTTTTGGGATTTCCTCCAGAGTGATAGGTGGACTTTTCTATTGATCTTGTTCTAGGAGCAGCACTGGTGACCATTTCCCCCTATAGGATTTCTACACTAGAGTTACAGGAGCTCAAGAAATAGTTATAGGAGTTAGATTCTAAGGGTTTCATTCGACCCAGTACTTCTTCTTGGGGTTTTCATGTCCTATTTGCAAAAAAGGAGGACAATACCTTCAAACTTTTCCTGGATTATTGGAAGTTGAACCATTTGATTATTAAGAATCGATATTCCTTGCTGAAGATTGATGATCTCTTTGATCAGCTTCGTGGATACTAGGTGTTCTTGAATATTTACTTGAGATCTAGTTACCATCATTTTCACATTAGACCATCAGATATACCTATTACTGCCTTTTGGATCATGTATGGTCTATGTGAGTATATGGTTATGTCGTTCGGCCTCATGAACATGTCTGCGGTCTTTATGGATCTAATGAACTGAGTGTTCCATCCATACTTGGATTCTTTGGTGGTAGTCTTTGTGGATTATATCTTGGTGTACTCTCACACTCTACACGACCATGATACCCATATTGAGGTCATTTTATGTACACTGAGAGAGCATCATTTATATGTTAAGCTATCAAAATTCCACTTTTGGATGGACCAGATTCACTTCTTGGGTCGTGTTATCTTAGAGACAGGAGTATCGGTAGACCCAGAAAAGGTGAGAGTAGTAGTTTTTTAGGAGCATTCGAAGAACATCTTTTTAGGTATGTAGTTTTCTAGGGCTGTCTGGTTACTACAGTTGTTTCATACAAGTCTTTTCAAACTTAGCAGTGCGACTGATAGTCCTAACTAAGAAGGGTGTGAAGTACTTGTGGTCAGATTTATATGAGTTGGCCATTCAAGAGCTGAAAGGGAGGTTGAGTTCAGCACTGATACTAGTATTTCCATATTTGGGAAAGAACTATACTGTTTTCTATGATGCATCAGGTATCAGGCTAGGAGCTATACTTATGTAGGGGGAGGGAGTCGTTGCATACATGTCTCAGCATTTGAGGCCACATGAGAGGAATTACCCGACACACGATATCAAGTTGGTAGCACTTGTTCATTCCTTACACTATTTGAGACACTATATTCTGGGAGAGAATTTTGTGGTTTTCACCAATCAAAAAAGTCTCAAGTATATATTTACACAACATGATATTAATTTGAGACAATGAAGGTGGGTTGAGTACATTCAGTCTTTCGATTTTAAACTTTACTACACACTTGGGAAATGCAACGCAGTGGCTAATGCGTTTAGTAGTAGGACTCAGATATAGGTAGTTTAGGAGGCCAACAGTGAATGGATGCTTATGGATTTATTCTATGAAATTCAATTGGAGGTGCAAGATAGACAAGGAAAGACGTTTCTTTCTTCTATAGTTGTTTCCTCTACTCTACTTGATTGAGTGCGAATGAGGCATCTATTAGATTTTGAAGGCCTAGTTCTACAAAATAGTGTGTCAGGAGAAGACCTTATTACTGGATGGACCATAGGAAAGGATGAGATCTTGAATTTTCCTAGGCGTGTGTGGGTTATAGCAGACATACGTGAGGATTTGGTGAGGTACATTCATTCCTCAGTTTGGATAGTCCATCCTGGTGTCACCAAGATGTATTGAGATCTGCATCATCAGTATTAGTGGCCAGGTATGAAGAGAGATGTTTCTAGTTTTTTCATGAGGTGTTCCACCTATCAGCAGGTGAAGGAGGAGTATCAATGACCAGTTAGGCTTTTTCAATAGTTACCCAATCCCAAGAGGAAGTGGAATGATGTCGCTATGGACTTTGTGATAGTCTTACTGAGGTCACCTTTAGGGAATGATGTAATATGGGTTTTCATTGATAGACTCACGAAGGTTTCTAACTTCTTACCTATTAAGGATACCTTCGGTGTTGATGAGCTGGGAAGTTTGTACATTTGGGAGATTGTATGTTTACATGGAGTTATGCGCTCGATTATTTTAGACAGGGATGCCCATTTTACTTCTCGGGTTTGGCGGAGACTATAGAGGGCATTGGGCACATAGGTACTTCTGAGTACAGCTTACCACCCCAAGACAGATGACCAGTCTGAGCGTACGATTCAGGTGAAAGAGGACATGCTTCAAACATGCGTCCTAGATTTGGGAGGTTCTTTTGGGAAGCACATGCCTCTTATGGATTTTTCCTAAATAATAGTTTTCAAGCAACTATTAATATGGAACCTTATAAGGATTTGTATGGCAGGCCATGCCGATCACTCCTATATTGGCTGGAGGCAGGAGAGGTAGCTATACTGGGACCTTGTCTTGTCCAGGAGACCACAGAGCAGGTGGAGTTGATTCGTAAGATAATGGATACTTCACAGTCACGATAGAAGTCTTATGTTGATCGATGGAGACAACCTATGGAGTTCGAGGTCAGAGATCGTGTTTTTCTACTTATCACACCGAGGTTGGGACACAGTAGGATTAGGAGATAGGGAAAGCTTTCAGAGAGATATGTTGGACTGCTTGTGGTTTTGGAGAGAGTTGGGCCGGTTCCTTATCTCTTATAGTTACCTCAGAGGTACCGAGCTATGCACAACATCTTTCACATTTCTTAGCTACGGTGTTACTTCTCACACCTGTCTCAGGTTTTTCAACCTGATGAGGTTAAGCTATAAGTGGATGCATAATTCAAGGAAAATCTTATCTAGATTTTTGATCATAGTAAGAAGGTTCTCTATGGTCGGTCTATTCCTCTGGTATGAGTTCTATGGAAGCATGGGTAGGTACATGACAAGACTTGGGAGAGGGAGGTCGATGTACGATTGCAGTGGTCGGAGATTTTCAAGGATTCTTCTTCTATGATTCCATGATAGGGAAATTTGGGGATGAATTTCATTAAGGGGGGTGTTTGTAAGAACCTAGATTTTCCTTTCAGGTATGTATTTAATTTCTGGTTCTTTTTAAGAAAAAGAGGGATTTTCTGAAAATTTCAGGAGTATACATCGTGTACTTATAATTACACGTCATGTACCCGGTTGTCATGGGTAGCCATGTACTGACCGTGTAATGGTTGAGTAAATGATCATGTGGGGTGACTTGGAGGCCGCCTAAAGTGGGGACTAGAAATTTA
Organism: Viscum album; assembly: GCA_963277665.1. Taxonomy (NCBI): domain Eukaryota; kingdom Viridiplantae; phylum Streptophyta; class Magnoliopsida; order Santalales; family Viscaceae; genus Viscum; species Viscum album. The sequence goes on from OY728121.1 coordinate 683,696,107, forward strand.
AATTACACGCCCTGTAATTTTAAAGAACATACAGTGTAATTTTGTTTTTATTTCATTAAATGGACTTGGGTCACGTCTAATTGGCAGAAACTCCTTCTTCTCGACTCACCTTGTCTAAGAGTGACCGAGGCCGACGAATCTTTTCTGAGCCCCTGACTTTATGTCTATTCTCCGAATCGAACTCTGTTGGTTGCGTTGGAATCGCATCAGTGATTTCTTCCTTCTTCTAGAGCCTCATCTCTTGATTTCTCCTCTCTCATGAGATATCCTTGGTTGAATTTTTTGGACATTTTCATAGATCTACCACTTTCTAGGTCAATTCAAGGTCCAAAGCAAGATTATATCGATCATACAATTCTAAGGTAGGTGGTTTGTTCCTTTCTGTAATTATTCTTTGAATTTTATGTTCAACAGTTCCCAATACCCTAGAACGGGGTATTGCGTGTTTAGGGATTTTAGCCTTGTTAATGCATGTTATGCCTTGTGTGCCTGAGTAGAGGTTTTGTGGTTTTTAATAGGGTTATTTTCCATTATATGGATTTGTTTCCCGTGTTTGTTTTGATATTTACCATTTCTTCTAGCTTTTCAAGTTAGGCTGCTTGTTTTCCATGCCTAGTGTTGTTAGGATGGAGTGATATTATCTGATGATGTTATATGCTTGTAGATGTTTAGCCAAGTAGTTATTGAAATATGTTATCCATGTAGTTATTAAGGTTTAATTTGGTTTTTTAACATCATTTTTCATGATTGAATTACACAGGGCTATGAGAACCTGGTGTAGTAGACCATAGGGATAATGGACGCTGAGGGCTTCTTTGGAGTGTCTGTTTACTTTTCACGTTGCGAGACCATTGGGGGCATGGACGTAAGTGCTCCCTCATAGTGTTTTTAGTTCTACCTTATGATACCATATGGGGAATTGGACATTGAGTGATTCCCCGGAATGTTTTTAGTTTACCGATAAAAGACCACAGGGGGAATTGACGGTGAGTGCTTCATCAGAGAGTCTTTGCTAAAGCTGAACTAGAGGGGTTAGATTGTGAGTTCTTCCTAGAGGGTTGCTTGTGTTTTATTGGTTGAACCATAGGGGTTAGGATATGAGTACTTCCTTGAATGTTACTTGTTTTTTATTAGCTGGTTACCTGATATATGAAAATGAATGCAATTCAAACTGTAGGATTGTTTACTTTTAAGTACTTCATTGTTTACTGCTTTATTTTTCTTATTGCCTTCCATATATATCCAATGACTGTTAGGCACAGATATTTGGGTGGTTTCCAATTGGGATTCGTCTCACACCATGTTTAGGTCCTGATTTTGGGCCTAAACAGATTATATTGTTGTAGGTATAGATAAGGTCAAGTTCCCTTTTACTTCAGGTACTTCATTTTTGTGGTGCTAGACAGCATGGGACCAAGCTGAGGCTTGCGATGCTGTTGGAGTTTATTTGTTTTACTTATACCTTGGATTAGTACTTTATTATATAATTTTGACTTGTTTATCTTATTTCATAGAAATATGCATCATGCATCATTTATGTATATGTGCTCCAGTTGTTTATTACTTCTAGTCTTCCATTGTTTACTTATTGTGTGTTATTATTACTACTTCCTCTATTTTTATCTATTTATTTCCATTGTACTACTTTGCCAATGAGGTAATAGTTTCCACACTATCACACCCAAGGCCCTCACTACTCTTCAGTAGCCTCTGGAGTTTGGGAAAATGCGCTTGAGTCCATGTGACCAACTGGGTACGGGGCACCTTTGGGTGGCACCCAGAACATGAACATTACAGCTACTATGTTCATCCATAGTAGACCATTTTTCTATATATTTTTATGCATGACCTATATTTAATTCATGTTTCATTTTAGTATTTACAAGCGGTATGCTGTCATGTTTATTTATGTTTTATACTTATTTAATTATTCTTCTGCTATTACGTATTATTGAATGTTCTTCCGTTATTGGCGGGTCTGGTTTGAGTCTACTGAGTTTTTGTTTCCACTTCATGTTATATATATGTACTCAGATAACTTATATTATATTACCTCCAGAGGGTCAGGTCTCCCCCCTATTACACGTAATAAACTCTTGCTGCTAGTCAGCGACCTGTAGTGTTTGGGGAGGTGGGCCTAAGGCCAGTGACACCCAGCCCAATAGCACTGTTTGGGTGCCTAATCGGGTCAAGGATGATACAAGTAGTACCAGAAGAGTTCTTGAATAGGATTTGGTAGCATTGTATGGATGGATTATAATTAGATCAAATTTATTTTTCTTTTCTTTTCTACTAGTCTTACTGTTTGGGCTATGTCATATTGAGGATTAGGATTTGGTCAGAACTAGAATCAAATCTCATTCTTGGGTGCCTGCAGTCATGTGTACAAGGGATGAACAAAGATACCATGGGTGGGAAAATTATATTCTATTTTTCTCACTTTACGATTTATATGATTTTCACCTAGAGTGGATTATTTGGAATTGGAATGTATATTTTTATTGGCTCTGACTTGTGATCCTTGGGCTAGTATGGCAAGGATCGAGATTGGAACCTTGGACCAGTATTTAAAGGGGATATTCTTGTTTATAATTTGATAGGAACATGATATGATGTTTCAATTTAAAATATTCAATTGTATATGATATGAAAATTCCTAATAAAATTTGTTATTCCATGTGATATACTTATATAAATTTCATGGGATATGTGAAATTGTCTTGGATCCTATAAAAGTAGGAAGGTATATGTGATGATTTTCATTACCAGGTTGGGTGAAGTGGTCATCGTATTAAGGAAATATTGGTTTTTAGGATGGGAATTACCCGAGGTATACTTGACACTTGGCTCTATTGAGGGCAGGTAAGGGGGCATGAGGGTGGGATGTCGTGTGGCATGGTTACGATAGGAATGGGTAAGGATAGTGAGTATGTGCTGCCTATTAATACTTTAACAATTTTCATTTTATATATATAAATGTTGTATGGGATATCTTACTATGTAGATGGTATTCAGTGGGTTTCAACCTAGATTACTCGGATGGAGCGTTAGGCGGGTGATGGCTTGGTTCTACTAGAGCAAGAGAAAGTAGAGACCCATGAGGGTTAAAAAGATTAGGTACAAGAATAAGAATAGGTTCCAGTGAAAGTGAGAATTTGGATAGATCTTACTGTGTTTGGGCCATGTCTTGATGAGTAGCTCAAAGTGAGCCTAGTACGTGTCATCTAAGGGATTGATAGGGGTGCTCAGGGAGAAGATCCGACTATGGTGTATCATACATAGGAATTCCGGTCATAGTACTCACTACTGTTTCTAGGTGAGGGTGGTCCAAAAATAGCTAAGAATTGGATTGAGTCCATGCATATGATCTTAGAGCTGTTAGAGATGCCTCCAGGCCAGAGGGTGAAACTGCCAACCTACATGCCTAGAGGACCAGATAAGTTCTAGTGAGACATGAAAGTGTAGGATGGAAGTCATGAGGGGTTTTCCTAGAAGTATATTGAGGCCAGGTTCTTCGAGAAATTATTTTTGGATACTTTGAGGGTGGAAAGGACTTGGGAGTTATTTATCCTTCAACAGGGCGACATGTCTGTCATAGACTATGTAGCGATGTTCACCGAATTATCTTACTTTACATCTAGTATGGTGAGAGATGACACATTGAGGGTCACTATCTTTGAGGATGGTTTATGGAATTCAATTCGGTTGTAGGTAAACATTTTTAGTTTGGTCTCATTCTCAAAGTTGGTGAATCAGGTGCTCATAACCAAGGAAAAACTGACGGATAGGCCTTTCTCAAAATAGGCAATGACTTTGGGTGATTTACATGGTGATGCTTCAGATGGTAGTAAAAGAGGATGAGATGAGTTCCAGTATGGAAGATATGCGATGGACTCTGATATTCCACCTCAAAGTGGGACTTCTATGGTTTTCCTTCAGTATGGATAAACAGTACATGTTTGGACTTTGTGTGAACACCCACCAAAGGAGTGTCATGCATGTAGGTAGGTAGGCAATTTCAAAAGGTTCTATAGGAAGCCTTATCAGGAAGCCAATAGTTAGGGACTAGGGTAGACTTAGGGTTCTGAGGTTGGTTCAGGATCAGTACCAGGTGAGGGTAGAAAAGTTTACACTACACGAAGTAGTCATAGAAGAGATAGCGGGACCCAAAATGGGGTCAGTGGTCAGTGGCTGGTGTAGCACCATACAGAATCCATGATTTAGGTATATGAGTTTTAGGATAGGTGCATATCATGGATCTTATAGGGTCTATAGAATCTAGAGAGATGAAAACGGTTAAAGGTATGCCATGGTCATAGCTGTTTTCTTCTATTTTTTTGGCATGTCTGGTTGAGGTATATCTATTTTGGGTGAACGAGGAGCATGGGATGTTTAAATGGAATAACCAGATGCTTGTTAATGGGTTATAACTGGCTCAGGTGCATTATGTGTGTGTGTGTGTGTGTGTGTGTGTGGTACGTGGCATTAGATATTGTATGTGATCACCGTTGGGTGCTTTATTACTTAGGTTCTTGGCATCAGGGAATTGAAGAGATGTCGTTACATAAGGTGTGAGGCGTCTGGACACCATTGTAATGAAATACTTGATTGAGGTGTGAGGAACTAATATTTTTCGGGCATCTATGGAGATGCAGGACCACATTGCTTCCATGTGATACATGGGCACAGGGTGAGCACTGATGCAGTGTGAGATTCGATGGGTGTTAGGTATGATACGGGAGAACTTGGTGAGGTACAAGAATAACGATGCATCATGGGAGGACCTTTGAGTCTGATAATTGGTCGATGGACATTGATTGATTTGAGTTCTGGGTTTATTGAGACCTATGTAGGTAACTCCTATGGTGGGAAGTCCCCATTAGAAATTTGACATGTACCCTTTTGACCAGAGTAGCCTGGGTTATTTTAAATGGGATGGGTATATTCAATACCATCTTCGGGTTTAGTTTTATAGATTAGGTATGATCTATGTTAAAAAGGGGATATTTTAACATCTTGAGTTTTTAATAAGGTTGAAAACCTCTCCCATTTTGACTTTTTGAATTAGTGGATATGCCTTTTTCTTTTTCATTGATCGGGACTAAATTTTGGGAGTTCCTCCAGAATTAAATTGTGTTTTTGGATGGTTTTAGAGTCTTAGAGAGTTCCTCAAGTGTTTGAGAGGGCTTTGAGAGTGTCAAAATCTGCAAGACCAAGTTTTGGTGTTGTAGATCAACATTTATGGTTTAGAGTAAACTATGTGGCCTCTTCCAACTAATAGTTAACCCTGTTTTTGAAGTATCGCATTGTTTGGGTAAACCATATAGGGGAGTCGCACAACTGTGTGACATTGTCTTCCATTTTTACAAAGTATTGTGCATGGTTTGTGCATGGTTATAGAAAAATTTGTACTAATCCACATGGGTAGTGCCATTTAGGAATTACCCATGCACTGTAGCCTTCACAATTTGACACAGTTTAGAAACCTATGTGAGGTAACCATGCTACCAAAAAAGGTAGTAAATTAACTTTTTCCCTTCTCTTTATTTATTCTTTTCCCACTTACTTTTCCTTTATTGGTCACATACAACATTAGTGGGGGGGTGATTTTCTTCTACTCTAATCAGTTTTGATCAAAAACCATCATCTGAACTCAATTTTTAGATCCATCTAGTGCATTGGAAAATTATCAATAAGTCTCTCTCCACCCATTCCCCTCTTTTGTTTTTCATTTTCCTCAAGGACTTCTAAATCGATGGGAGTGATCTTTCCCTACTTTCATGGAATTCGATAGAATCATCGATTTCTTCCAAATAACTTGGAGTTAGAGACTAATATCAAATGTGCCTATATATATGACTCTAAGGTAGGTGTTTCATACCTATCATCATTTTCCCATGGTGAATTTTGGGGGTGAGGCTTTTAGCGCATCATTGGGTAGTTGAGAGATACCCCTTTTCTTGATATTAATTTGATTGTATATCCTTATGGGATGTATTTGATAATTCCATCCCCTTGTTTTCTCATTTGAGGATAGGTTTAAGGTCGTTGACCACTTTAGTAGTTAAGTCGGGTGGGTTTTTTTGTGAAAAATTCTTTTTTTTCTTTAAATTGAATTGATTATTTGAAATTGAGTTGGTCATTTCAATTAAATTGAATTGTTATGTTTGTTTAAATTTTTCAATTCAATCATATTATAATGATTTTTTAGTTATAGTGAATAGGTTTATATATATATATATATATAAGATTTCTTGTGATGTATCACATGAGATGTGATCTATGGGATCGTTATGGGCTTGGCCCGAGGAATGGATGTGGCGTGGCCATCAGGATTGAGGTGGCGTTAGTTATTTGTTTGGGATTGGCCCAAATTATTTGGGTGGTGTTGACCATCAATTGGGAATAATGGATGTTGGTTGAGGTAGAAAGGCCTTCAGGTTGTGGGGATGGCCAATGATATTAGATGAAATGGACATCAGACTTGAGTTACATGGTCGTAGGGGTATGAGGTGCTGGATGGATGTGTCTTAGGTTCTAATTTGGTGATTATCACTCACCAGTGATTGACAAAGCACCAATTAGAGTAGTGTGCACATAGGTTGACTTAATGATGATTTTATTTTTACCACTCATGTTGGTAGAGGCCCTAAGTAGTGAGGGTTAGTTAATTTTGTTGAGGGTGCTTTCCATACGAAGCCACATGGAAGGTAAAGAGCCTTCAGATGATAGGATTGACACAATTGGTTGGGGGATGAGGCTCATTGTGATTGAGGCTATTATACTTGGATTATTTTGGGTGCATGGGGATATTAATTCCTTAATATTTCATGTTATGAGACTAAGGTGATTTTTATTTGAATATAGATATTTTTTTGCCTCCATATGTCATCCTTCGAGCCGACAAGTGCTTTCAAGCAGGGGTCTGAGGGACCATATTGTTTTTTCTTGGTCATGACATCATGGCATCAGTAATTTTTTGAGACACAAGTTGTTAGGAGGCATGTGGTTTCATATTACTTGATTCAATTTGGAACCTAAGGGTTCACCTAGTCTATTATACTTTAGGGGAAACACCCATTTTCCTGTAGTGTGGGGATGAAAACATGGGTGGTATCATAATGAGACTCATTCTCACACCCTATACAGGCCCTCCGGGATGTGTGCAGACTTTATGCTTTTATTTTTTTCCTTTCATTTCATGGTGGTTTTACCCAAACCACTGCTATTTCACAGATGTTTTTTAAAAAACAGCTGCTAATCCTCTAAAAAAATTTTAAAAAAATTGAAAAAAAATTAAAAAAAAATTAAGACATTTCGCGGTGGTTTTTAAACCACTGCGAAACGCCCATTTTCCTATATTGCGGGTATTAAAACATGGGTGGTATCATACTGAGACTCATTCTCACACCCTATATAGGCCCTCCAGGATGTGTGTAGACTTTATGCTTTTATGTTCCGGTAAAGTTTCAGCCTCAGGATCTGGATCATAGTGGCAGTTTGGCATGGGATGTTGGCATGGTACCTTGAGGTTCCTTCCTCAGTTGGTGTTTATTTTTTTTTCAAAATGTTATATCTATGTAGCTACTTTGGTCATCCATGGGTGACCCTTTTTCAGTATATTATTATGTATGAACTATAATGAATGTATGTTTCATTTTAGTATCTACAAGTGGTATGTTGGCATGTTTATTTATGTCCACTACTTATTTAATTATGCTTTTGATATTTCTTATTATTGAACATGATTCCACTATTGGAAAGTATGGTTTCATCCTGCTGAATATTTATCTACACTATATGTTATATATATGTACACAAACCACTTTTATTATATTACCTCCATAGAGTGTATCCTCCCCACTATTACCCATAATAAACCCTTGCTTCTTGTCATCATCCTTTGGCATTCGGGTAGGTGTGCCTAAGTCTAGTGGCACCTATCCCAATAGCACTGTTTAGGTGGATAATTTTTTCAGGGATGATACAATAACATAAAAACCATAACCTAATAAAAACATACAAAATTATGCCAAAATACTATAAAAATTTCATTATATTAAAACCAATGAAAATAAATGGGTTTTATAAACATTTCATCATAACATCACTAATGGAAATCGGATGAGTTTCAATAAAATATTTTCATCATAAACATAAACCATCCAAATAAAGAATAAGGATGTAATAATTGAATTATATCCTCATTAAATCATAACTAATGTCAAATTATGTCATCTTAGATGAAAAATTATTTTAAAAGATCACATGGGATATTTATTAAGATAAATAACATTCCTATTTTTAAAATCACCTTTAATAAACTAGAATTTTACATGACATTGTGTAAATAATTTTATTTAAACATTTCCTAGAAAACTTATAATGAAATATTTAAAAATTTAGTGGTCATGATGGAAAAATATACCACTCATTTCATACACATTAAAATGAATATTCGTCTCACAATTTTTTGGTAAAAGTTAAAAGTAGTGCATTTAGAAAATGATAAGAAGATTCTTTCAAAATAAATTAAAAAGTAAAAAATGGGTAAAATTTTATTTAGAAAATAATTTCATAACATTAAAAACTTTATTTAAAACATTTTTATAGAATATGGACATGGAAGGAAAAGTATTTTCATGATAACTGAGAAATAAAGTTGATTTTTCTTAAAAAAATATATTTTAGACTCTGGAGTAAAGTGATAAAAATGAAAGGAAAACTTTTATTTTTAGGAATTAACCATATTTGAATAAATTTAATTAGTTTCTAGAGATATATCATAATATTTAATCATCTTAAAATTAATTTGGAACAATCTTGATAAACAATGGGATGGTAACATAAAATATTTACCACTCTGGTATCTTTTGAATCATAATCCCCATGAAATAAAAAAATTAATTGGATATTTATATCCCATAATTACATGATAATAATCATAAAATAAAATCATGTGAATTATATATATCACACCAAGGAAACGAGTGGTGAATATGGCATGTATCTCCCAGAAATAAAAGAGAGGGTGAAAATCACTTACCTTAACTCTCAACTTTCTTCATACATGTTCAAACATCCTGAATTATAAATATATATTTTTTAAAAATATATTAAATAACCATAATAATATTTATAATACCATATATTATACACTTATAACCTTTTTTGACTATATATTAATAATTCAATGTTAAAATCATGCATCGGGTAAAAACTGATTTGTTTTTATGTAAGTTTTGTTTTGGTATTTTCAGTATTTTTACATTGATAATGGTTCATTAATATAAAAAAATTTAACAAATATATAACTATAATATATATTCATTATATATATTTAGATCAATCCATAAAATTTATAAATAAAAAATGAATTACACCATTCACAGAGACGGTAGACTGTACGTACACATAAACGTTGTTTCCATTTTCTCGATGGATGGAACAATATGATGGTAAATAATATACCACATTTATAGAGTCATTAAATTGTCATATATATCACATATATTCAATAAAATTATTCTTATTACCTTCCATGTAATGTGTAAGTGAATAATTATTCAAATTGCTTCGTGATGCGGTAGTCTACCATACACATGAGCGATGTTGTTGTATTCCTAAAAAATGGAAAGTAAGATGGTATATGTGATATAATAATTCTATAATTATAATTACATAATTAATATCACATTAATATTTTAAATCCAAAATTAAATCCTTCCATGAGATATTTTTGTGGAAAATAATTTACATCAGTTCGTGAGGTGGTAGTCTGATGTACACATGATCGACAGTTTCAATTCCAATTTGATTGACGAGGAGATGTATATAGGTTATTACATTAACATAATAAAATTTCATTATATTTTATATATTGGTGTTATTATATAACCATAGTTGAAGAATATTTTAAGGATGTAGAATATGAAGTAAAACAAAAACACAAGTTCCAAAATTTTACCTATTCATCATGGAACCTCATTAGGTTTATATATAAAGTCTTCAATGGAGGGTTTACAAATAAAAATAAGCCCTACGGGATGTAGTTAAAGAATTAAGGAATTTATTTGGGTAGTTATTGTCCAAACATAATGCTTTTGGTAGTGTTAAGTGGAGATGAGATGAGGTGTCCTTTTATAAGTGGAGGAGAGGACACACTTGGAATTTTTTAAATGAAAAAGGTTTACCCACATATTAAAAATGAAAAAAGGATAAAAATGGATCATTATGTAATATTATATGTTATAAGGTACTAATATGACCATAAAATAGTAATTTTACATGTTTTTAGATCATTTCAACCGGTATCTTTTTAGTTTAACCTATGGTAAACTCATTTTAACCTTAACCTCAGTAATTAATTTTTATTATTTTTACTATTCATTTTTACAAAAAAAATTAAATTTAACTTATTATATAATAATAATTATTCTGATTGAAAATGTTGAATCTATTTTTATAAACTCCATTCACATAATTGGAAAATTTTAATTCAAAATTAAACCTGAAAACACGACAAAAAATCAGTTTTCCAAAGATAAAAGTTCCATAAGTATAAAATATTTTAATATAAAATTTTAATATTAATTTGATTCCAATAAACTATCTTTATTATTAATAAAATAATTTACCTATTTTTTATTTTTATTTTTTAAAATGGTGTAACCTTTTCAATACTTTAAACAAAAATTTAGTTTTTATTAAATATTAGTATTTTTAACTATTCATTGAAAAATTAATCTTTTCATAAAATTTTAAAGAATTATTATAGGATCTAAATTAAGATGTAGATTAATTAATTACAATAGGGGGGATTTTATGTTTTAAAAACTTTTTGTTTTTAACCTTAAGAAAATATATGTTTAACAAATTTAAATAATGAATTCACAAACCCTCTTTAGTGCATAATAAAGAAACTAACTTGCTTAGGATCTGTTAATGTTGGTCTGATAAAGAAACATAAACAAGTTTACTTAAGAAAAAATTATAACTTAATTCTTATAGAATCTAATATATTGGTGTTTATACAAGAATAGTTTAAGAAAGTTACAATTTATATCTGTAACTAAATGCATCGGAATATAAGAACTTGTAGTTAAATAAGTAATACAAGTTTAATAAAATCTTTTTACCCAAATAGAAGGGTATACAACAACCTTTAATAAAGGTCTCTTTATTTATACTTTCAATAAATTCTATCTTATCCACACTAGGATAATCCCTCGATACGAAGATCGGAATCTATCTTACTATCCCCACAAACCCTCAATATGTACGATGATCAACACCTCTATCTTCCTTCATATTGGAATCTCTTAATTGTATACAGCAACAATAGTAATTTTACTAGACAAAAAAAATCTTGTTTAATATTTAAGTAAGTAGAACAAGTTTTTCACAACTTAACCTCTTCAAGGATTTTTCATGAAGAAAATATGAAAGAGCTCTCAGAGAGTATCAATTCTCCCAAAATTTCACAACATCGATCACATTCAAATGGTTGGGTATTTATAGGCTAGATCTCCAATAGTCACTTTCTCCTCAATGGTAATATTTCACTAAAATTTCAGAGGGACCTGTATAGGTGGCACTCTTACAATGATCATATTATAACAAATTGGATGACATCGTTTTATATAACAAAATATGAGAAATAATGTGACAACATCGGTTTGTATAACACAATATGAGAAAAATTATTATATTTTGGATCTAATAAAATGTAATGATACATTAATGAAATATAATATCTTTAACAAAAAAAATAAACGAATTCTTAAAATAGTGTAAATTGGATTCTATAGGTATAGATAATTGCATTCTTAAAGTGTAAAAAAATAGGTGTCTGATTTCTAATAGAATCAGAGTCTGGTTTTATAGATAATCAAGGTCTGATTTCAGAGAGATTCAGAGTATGATTTCAGATGAAATCAGATTCCCAATTATAAGTAAATTGGGTTCACAATTCTATGATAATCGGATTCCTAATTCTAGGAAAATTGGATTCAAAATTTTGTGAGAATCAGATTCATAATTCTAGGGAAATAGGATTCTAGAGAACTGTAAGATTTCAAGTTTTAGATAAGGATCCAATTTAATTCAAAGTAAATTGTCTTAAGGAAATGATGTTCAAATTAAGCTAAAAGGCATTATGAGAAGCCTAAAAACTATCTTAAAGAATTTTTTTTTATTTTTAAAACATAGAGGAAGGGGAAAAGGCATAAGAAAACTTATTGATTCAACAATTATCCCTGTGATAATTTTGACATTTTTATTCCAAAAAGAAGGTCATTTTTTCAAATATATTTTTTAAAAGATCAAAAAAATGATTTTATTATTTTTTTACAAAAAATAAATACAAATATTTTTGAAAAAACCCTTATTTTCGAAGCATATAAAGTCATTACTAAAAATTAAGTACTTATTTATCAATATATTCTATTTATCTAAATCTTTTATACTCAATTATAAATATTTATTTATTTGTATTCATACCACCAAATTTAACTACTATATTATAATGGTCAAATATAAATAATAATATTAATATTATATCGTGGTTTGTTAAAACTTGGTGTTGTGTGCAATGCATGTTATCTAAGAAATGAAATTTATTAAAAAAATCATAAAATTGTTGGTGCATTAAATTAATCCATGACACATCCTTGATATGACCATGATCCAGAGTGATATTTTAGATGAAATTAGTTTCTAGTGTTACTCCCTCAATAGTATATGAGTACAAAATATGTATGTAATGGGTAGATCACAGATATTCTAAGTTATAAAACTATCCTTAGAAGACATAGTGAGTGAGATGACACTTAGGTCATATCCTGAGACTCATGCCATGAAGATTTTACTTATATGTATAGTGGGATAATTATGTGATCGTGAGGTTGTTTAGGGATGTTTTTTCCCTATGATTGATAGTTGTTGTATTGAGAGATTATATAGAGGTTGGGGAGACCATGTCCAGTGTCCATGTTTTTATGATAATTATGGGGCCTTGGATGACTCCCTAATGAGATGATTTTACTTAAGAGTGTGTATATAGAGATGAGTATATACCACTATCAATTTCTCCATCAAACTTGAATTGGTGATACAATCCATATATGACTATAATGATAGTGATGGGTCATGAAGTTGAAAGGTCAACATATGTTTTGTTAGACATGTTGGCTATATGGATGAATATTATGATATATACATATATGAGATGATTTAGGTGGGACACACAACCCACTAAAATGTATTTTTATACGTGGGATACCTTGGATCCAACCATCATTATTTATATATGTGATAAATGGTAGGGATGACCCCCCCCCCCCTAATATGATATATGAGATGGATGAGAGGTACTCACTAGATCCCAATGTGATATATGATATATACGAGAGGGGATAAATGATCCCAAATGTGATATATGAAATCAATAATTTGGGAAGACTCCCCCCTAGTAAATGTATATGTGAGATTATATGGGATAGACACATCCCGGCCCCCTTCCAAATGATCGGTATACTATGAGATATTTTTGGGGGGACACACTGACCCCTAATGAGATGAATACATTTGATTATATGTGATGGATTCACTACTCAACATGTGATCAAAATATAAGGTGATTTCTTGGAATTAATCCTAGGATATTTCTATTGAGCATTAAGTTACAATATTTCCTTGTAATTTATCAAAGGAATCGGTTATGTGCCTGATATTAGTTGAAAACATAATGTGACGTTCTCAGGTACACTCCAACACTTATCGAAAAAGGTTTTGGTCGGTCTATGGTGTCATGTTTAAACTTAAGGATTGATAGTGGTTATTTATTTACATTTTTGTGATGTTTTAATTTATTCAGATGGGCATGTCCCAAGCACATAACATGCATTTACTTATTATGTATGAGACCACATTGGTGGTGCCCAACTGATTTTTACTCACATCCTACAAGGGAGGATATAGATCTTAGGAACCATTAACTACTTATATACACATAAATAAAATTCCCATATAAATGAATATATACCTTATTAATTAATATAGTTATATAAAACACATGCACTATATTTCATTTTTTATTTTATACCATGATAAAATATAACCATAATTTGACTTTTGGGGTTAAAAACAGTTAAAATCATAACCATTGTTAATATAGTAATTATAAAATTATTGTTAAGATTATTATATATTACAGGTCTTATTAAAACCTAATTTACATAGAAGGAAAAAAGTGAGGACCCGGATTTGTATGGTTTTACACTATGAATCCCATTTTTCAGAGCTTCTAAGAGAGATAGAATCACTAGGATTTGTCCTTGACCAAGCCAAATTGAAACTTGTGTAGATTAATTTATGAGAGAAGTTCAATATTATAAAGATCACTGGATAATCTATTTTCATAAAACCACCCCAAAAAAGTATCACTATCGCAAACTTTACCCTTTGGGAAAACACATGTATAATAAGGGGTTTTGTATCAAGAAAATATTAGTATAAAGTTTTATATTTAATTTTTAGTAATAAAATAACTATTATATTTTTTCCTTATCATTATTACTTTATATATACATGATTACATAAAAATTATATTTTGATATGAACAAACCAAAATTTTATTTTTGGGAAATATGTAGTCACAATTAAAACAAATTTTTTTATAATCCAATATTTTTAAAATAAATTTAATTTTGATGAAATATTCTTAGTAAATAATACTTATTTATACATAAATGATAATATAATTTAATGAAGTCTCATGTAATTTTTATATGGTCCAGAAAGTTTTTTGTATTCTAAAAACTATTATTTTTCACTAATTAAGGATTTAAATTTAAAAATGGAAATTTTAATATTTATAAAATTATTTTGGTAAAATAAATATTAGGTAATGAAATCATCATATCAAAGTTATTAAATGGTGAATTTTTTGTAATTTTCTAAGATAGTTTATTTTTTTCATAAAAATTAAATACAGTATAAATATACTGTATGTATTAAGACATAATAATACCCTAAAAGTATTCCAATAAATACTATAAAAGGATTTCCTGGGAAAAAAATAGTTTTTACCACTAATATAAATTTTTTTAAAGTAATTTGATTAATTTTACAAATTTATAATGAATCCTACAAAACTAATATTATATCTCAATCTTTTAAAAACAATTATTTATGATCATGATGCCCTTCCACATCATGAATAGTATTTTTTATTTAGGTTCTTAATGTAATTATTTTTTTAAACCATTACAGATTGGTGAAAACCAAGGGAAAATCATGGAAAGGTTGTTAGTCTTTATTATTTTGTTACTTGGAGTCCAAAATCAATGTATAGAAATTAATAAATAATTATACTCTATTTTTCTATAAATACTGAACCAACCTACATTTTTTAACTTCTTGATATTTTATGAAATATTTCTCTATAAATATTTTTTTTTTGATATCATTCTTTACACACAACACTGAGTATAAAAAAACCTTGATATATTATTGGATTATTATTATTTAATATGGAAATTATCACATAGCCTTCGAATTGGTGGTTATTAATATGAATAACTAAATTATAAAAAATTATTATTTAAACATTTATAAAATAAATTCATTGGTTATTAATTGGTTGTGAATTAAAATAATGACATTTGAATATAAAAAATATGTGTTTTTCTAAAAATGGTTTTTTTCTGCATTTTTCACGCTTATTTTAAAATTAATTTATATAACTTATAAAAAAACATTTAAATTAGATCCCATATTTTTAATTATTCTAATAAATATTATTTAGTAAGTTAAAATTATTTTTAATCCACTATGAATAGTATCATTGGAAAAAAATAAGTTACCAAAGTAAGAGTTGAAATGGGTTAAAAGGGTTAAAAATAAATCGATAATGGTTAAAATAACCAAAAAAGTGACTATATCCTTGTTTATGGTTATATTTCAATGATATGTCATATTTTATTATAATATGAGTAATTTTGGATCCATTTTTCTAGATTAATTCATTAACATATTTTAAGATTTCGAAAAAATCAAATTGCGTCGTCTTCCTCACTTATAAATGTACACCAACTCTCCTATATTATACGCATATAAATAAAATCTTGGACTTAAAATTCTTGAACTAAACATTTTCCTAAAATCTCCCTAAATACTATGTCTCCTAGTTTTATTATCATACCATCCTTTTAATTCTTATGGTGTAATCGAAATTTGGTTTCTGAATGAACAGGTATAACTCTTAATCGAGTACATTCAATTTTATTTATTATTACACCTATTATAAATATATTTTATCCTTAATAACATGGTTAATATAGTATTATAAATATACTGAGATTTTATTATAATAATTACAACCATTTCCACCTACTTTCCATAAATGGAAAATGAAGGTATTGCTCGTGCATATGTGTGGACTACCACCTCCACATAGTGATATGATTTATTTTCCATAATGATTTTTCTTTGTTGGTTATTATACTAGATATAATTTATACAAGTTATATTTTGAAAATTATTATTATTTTAAAATTATATTATCTTATCTACCTTCTATCTTTTCTATCTGTTAGAAAATGATAATGTCACTAGTGCATACGTGTGGACTACCACCTCC
The DNA here is from genome assembly GCA_963277665.1 of Viscum album. Lineage (NCBI taxonomy): Eukaryota > Viridiplantae > Streptophyta > Magnoliopsida > Santalales > Viscaceae > Viscum > Viscum album. Next base: position 683,712,749 of record OY728121.1, read on the forward strand.
ATGAAGTGATGATATATATTTTCATTCCAAATTTATATGGATTGTAATAAGGATATATTTAATAAATATATATGATATTTATGATATAATAACTATTATATAATGGGGAATTATTTTTTACCTTCATTTTTTTCTATCTATCGATAAGTGGAAACATCAGTTGTCTATACGTACAAACTGCCATCTCCATGAAGTGATGTAATTCATTTTTCATCACAAATTTATATAAATTATTTTAAAATTTTATATAATAAATAAATATTATACTAATTTTATGATTAATATTTTTTAGATAATGAAACCATTACCATAGTTCAACAACCAAAACTATCAAACTGAATCATGTATGGAAAACAGATCATTTTTTCACCCAAACGTTCATTTTAATAAATTAATTGTTAATGAAAGGATAATTGGAAATTATAAAGGAAAGATAAAATTTTTGTTAAATATAAATATGGTTATGGAATATGAATATAATAAATCTATATATATTATAAAATATATTAGAACATGTATGAATCGTGGCAGTTCTTGAGGTAAGGGTTTGTATTACAATCTCATTTCTTTTTTGAATTATCTTTGATAAATTTACATTGAGGAAAATTATATGGATATTACATTTAAAGCCAAAATATTTTATTATTACCATGTTATTATTGAAATTTTTATGTATTAGTTCTATTTTTCTCTACTTGGTACTGAAAATTGTTGAGAAAATATGTTTAATGAAAATTCATCCTTGTTTTCTTTTTGGTCAGCAAACATTTTCTACCATGTCTATTCTCTTCCAAAAAAAATTGGATGTGTTTACCTGTACATGGAATGTTTTAAGAAATTCATTTTCATAACCTTTTAATATATTTAAAAATGTTTAAAAGGCATATTATATAAGAAAGTTTTTTAAACAAGTTGTTCTTGACTTTTTACAGAAGTTTGAAAACAATGTTCTCTATTATTGTATGTGGTGTGAATAGATTTTCCCAATATCATGAATTTTATTTCATTTGAGGATTTTATTACATGTTTACATTTTTATTTTCAAATATAATAATTTTCCAAATATTCTATTAATTTTTAGTTAAAATATTATCAAAGAAAATAATACTTTTCTTTTGTTTTCTAAGAAAATTTTGAATTCTATTTTAGAGGTATTATTCATCTATATCAACATTATTTAAGTAGTTTAATGATTCACTAGGTATATGATCTTATGATACCATCCATGTTATTTTCCTAGATAGATTATTGTGATAATGATTTATGGTTTATTCTATGAAACATTTTTGTTTCATATGGGTTAATTAAATTATGTTGAAACCTTTATTAATATTATTTATTTTATATATGTTGTGTTATGATGAAATGATAAAACATTTTTGAAACATTCTTCCCTTACGTAGATTATGAAACAATGATATTATGAATATTTTAAGATATTTTGGCACACATATGTATGATTTTCATTTAGTTATGGGTGGTTCTAGAATTATATAACCCTATAATGCATTAGGTAAAGATAAATAACTGATGATATAATTATGTTATGTGTAAACCTGATTTTATGTTCAAATCATTATGTATGGACTAGGTTTCATTTCCATAATTTTATGCATGGAATTTTTTTCATGTCTCCAAGTTTATGTGAGGACCTAATTTCATGTCCTTAATATAACAAGTGAACCTGTTACTATTTATACATCTTCACAATGTTATAATATTGTGTTTTTCCAAATTCCAATATTTATGATATACTCTCATGAATCATGAATGGTTATTGATGATTCCAGGATCTTATAATGTTTTATTTTATTATGATAAATAATTATGTTAGGACTCATGATTAATGATATTTAATTGATTGGTTATGACTTTCTTAAGTTATTATTATATTATCATACCCTTATAATCATGTATTATGATTGATTTATATCTTCTATGATTACCCTTACTGTGAATCCAAGCTCACCCATTATTTTTTTCCTTTCCCTAGGTTATGAAGATAGGTTTTAGGTGGGGTATTTCTAAGAGGTGAACTATATTAGAAGAACCATCTAGGAGATATTGAAGATAATTTATGAAATTGTATAATTATATATCTAGTCTCATAATATACTAAAACTTTATAGACCTTGGAAATGTATTGTTATGAGAGGTATTAAATATTCATCTAAAATGTTGTAATATATATATATATATATATATGAAATGTTCAGTTCACCTGAGTTAGTATCAAATTAGTTTTTGGTTGTTTTTATAGATTAGGATTAGAAAAATCTTTTAAAAACCCCATGCATAAGTTTATGTATAAGAGAATATCCTAAACCCTGGGTAAATTATATATTTTATATTATTCTTATAAAATTCATCATTTTATAGATACTAGAAATTTTATTTGTTTTTGGAACATACTCACCTAGGGGAAATAACTTTAAAAGGGGTGTAATGAATATTAACTTTATTTTCACTGATGCATGATGAGTAGGTGTAACACTATACACCATGAGGGACACTCTAGGGGGATATACTTGGGTTAATTAACATTTTATTAATGAAAAATTGTGAAATATTTAAATATATGATGACCATGAATGACCTAAGTTAAACCTAAGGTCTCATAGATTTAATAGAATGTTCTATGATTTAGAAATCCTATGAATGATTTTTCATGACTATTATTTCTCACCATTATTATTGTTGCTCAAAGTATGTTTTTTGGTTTTATACAATGGATAGAACCATGAGGATTCATGTTAATTCTAAATATAATAGATAATGGAAGGATTTTATTTATGAGAAAAAAATAAAATGTGATCTATAATGTGAAGCCTTAAAATTATTCCAAATCATCTATCTCATTATATGATTGAAAAACTCAACCTTAGTGAGTTTCCTCACAATACTAATAAGAATAAAAAGATATTCATGGGATTTTAGTTTATGAGGACCATGGAGGAAAGAATATTTAATTTCTTAAATGTTTGGAATGTGGTAAAAAATACCTAGGTAAATGTATCAATTGAACAGAAATATGTTTTAGTTATTGAAAAAAAGGGCTAAATAAATTAATTACTAAGAAAAAATGAAGAGTTTAGTAGATATAAATAGATTTCATTATAAGTTACCATTTATATTTCAATGGATTAAATATGGTGAACTTGGGAATTATTTAATTCAATTCCCAAATCAAAGGAATAACACCAAGAAAAATGAAGGGGTTATGTTATGTTGAACATAGAAGTGGATCATGATGGTTAAGGAACACTTATCCTCCACTCCATGGTTAGGGATTTCATGTTGATGTTTATAAGAGTGTGAGATATGAAAATAATATTATTTATCCTTTAGTTGAATTGTATTTGAAATTTATCATTAATAAGATCTATCTATATATATCCAATTTAAATTTATAGATTAAAAAATCACATTGGATATTCTGAATCAACCTATGGTCTTATTTTAATTTCAAGATGAATATTAATTTCCAAAGTAATTTACATTGATCGTATGGGTATTACTAACTATTCATAATGGATATTTATCCCAAATTTTTTGGGAGAAACTAAAAATTAAATATATTTTTATTATTCAAGATTATGTTGTGCTATTTCATAAAGTTTTTCTCAGTCTTCCCTTGAAATGGGAATATGTTTTTTTAGTAGAAGTTGTACTTGGAAATTTACTTGTTTCAAATACTCTATATAGAATGGCCCTGATTGAGTTTTTGGAATTAAATAATAAATTTTAGGATAATCTAGATAAGGGATTACTTCAACATACTACTTCACCAAGAGGTACATCTCTTCTTTTTGTTAAGAACAAATATAGATCAATGCCTATTTTCATTGATTATAAAGAACTTAAACAAGTAAATATTAAGAACATGTATCATATACCTCGTATTGATAATTTTTTTGTCCAATTATGAGGAGAAAAATATTTTTTACAAGACTAATATTTTATTAGGATATCATCTTCTAAAGGTAAATAAGGATGATATACCTATGAGATCTTTTTGTATGAGGCATGGTCATTATAAATTTATAGTAATTTTATTTGGACTTACCAATTCATATTTTATCTTCATATATTTAATGAATAGAGTCTTTAGAGATTAAATCAATTAGTTTTTATTAGTCTTTATAGATTATATTCTTATATGTTTAAAGAGTAAGGGACACCATAAAGATCATTTTATGATTATATTGAAGACCTTCAGGAAGGAGAATATGTATTCTTAATTAAAAAGTGTGAATTCTAGATTCAAAAAGATTCATTCATTGGCCACATAATTTCATGTTAGGGTATATCATCGGATCCTTCGAAGATATATTTTATTAAAAAATAAATGAGACGAACCACAATGAAAAATATCTATATTTTTCTTGGGATGGTTGGATACTACCAATGTTTTTTGAGAAATTTCTTAAGGTTATGAAATCTTCTAACCAAGTTGATGTGGATAGATCCAAGTTCTTATGGATAGATGGATTTGAGGAGAATTTTGAGGAACTGAATAGAAGGTTGGTCAGTGGACATGTTATAACACTAAATTATAGTGGATAAGGGTTTTTTATTTATAATGATGAATCAATGAAGAAAATATGATGCTTCGTCATGTGAAATGATATAGTGATTAGTTATTCCTCAATCTAAATGAAAATTCATGAGAAAAATTACCCAAATCATGATTTAGAGATAATAATAGTAATTTTATCATTAAATATATGAAGACATAATCTTTATGGTGAAAATTTTGATATATATACTAATTATAAAATCTCAAAGTATATTTTCAAAAAAATAGTTAAATATGCACCATAAAAGATGGTTAGAGTTAATCAAAGATTATGACTTCTCAATACCTTACCACCATGGGAACACAAGCAGGGTGGATAATTCTCATTTCTATAAATACCATGATAGTTTTTCCATGATAATAATTGAAAGAAATCCAATATTTATAGTTTTTAAAAATATAGATCTTGAAATTAGGAGGAAATGGAAAAGATATTATCTTTTTCATATGAACATTCAACTATCCATCCACAAGAGGATAAACAGGCATATAAGGAATATGTTTTACAACATAATATAGTGAGGAATGTTCCTGATTTCAATCCTGATCACGATGAAATTATGAGGTTTAGGTATAGAAAATGTGTCCCTTCAATACTGACATGAAGAGTGTGTTTTTTAAATCAAGTTCATAGTTCATTATTCTCTATTAATCCCAGAAATACGAAGATATTTAAATATATGAAATATTATTTCTGATGGGATAACATTAAAATTTATATTGTAGAGTTTTTATAATAATACTCGGTATTTCATAATGTTAAGAATTAGTGAAAGAAGTCCAAGTTGATGTTATAACCATTACACATACCGAAATGGAAATGAGAAAACATCACCATCGATTTCATTGTTGGACTCCCAAAAACAACTAAAGGAAACAATGTAATTTAGGTCATAGTAAACCCACTTATGAAATCATCACATTTTATAGCCATCAGAGAATATTTTTATCTTGATAAACTTCATCAGATATAAATTAATTAAGTATTGAGATTTCATGGATTACCATTCTCAATTGTATCAAATTGGGATCCCTGATTTACTAAAAAGTTTTGGAGAATTATTAAGTACTATCTGGATACAAAGTTTATTTTCATTACTACTTATCATTATATGATATATTATCAGTCTGAGAGAACCATTAAAACCCTAGATGATATGTTTGGATTATGTTCAGTGTAATTCAATGGTTGTTGGGATCAACTCCTTCCTTTGTTTGAATTTTATTATATTAATATATTTCAATCAAGAATTCAGATAGCTCATTAATAATCACTCAATGGAAGGAAGTTAAAAACTCAAATGTATTGGAATAAAATAAGACAAATAAATATACTTATACCTTATCTAACTAAATGAATATTAGATAAGGATAAAACCATTCAACAACACATCATAGAAACTCATAGTCAACAGAACTTTGATGCTGAAAATCATAAAAATGTTCTGGAGTTTGATGTTTTTGACATTGTATTCCTATGAACATATACTTGGAATAAGTTTATGATATTTTCAATGAATTTAAAGTTGATACCTAGATATATCAGTCCCTTTTCAATTCTTGATCATATCATGATAGTTTCTTATCACTTGGTTCATCCATTGAATCTCTCTAAAGTTCACAATGTCTTCTATGAATCACTAATGTGGAACTACTAGTAGAGATTTTCTATTTAAGAGAGAATATAATACAAAACAAGACCACTCATATGTTCAATGTTTCTTTGAAAATCTATAAATTTGAGGAATCTATGTGCAAACTCGAATATGTGGTGAGATAGAAGTATCCTCGGTTTTTTGTATCGGAGTGATAGAATTTCAGTGGGTAAATTATTTTAAGGGTGTTATAATGTGACACCCTAATATTTTATGATATATTTCTCTTTAAATAAATTTTATTTCTTTTATATCTTTCTTCACATGAAACACAAAGTTTAAATGAACTACGATATACTATAGAATTGCTATTATTTAATGCGACACTTATCATTTATCCATTAGATTTGAGGTTATGAATATGACAAAACATATTATGAAAAATTTTTATTTAAACATTGATAAATTAAATTAATTTAATGTTAATTTATTAGAATAGAAAATGAAAGCATTTGAAATTAAAAAAAAGAGGTGTTTTTCATAAAAATAGTTTTTATGCACGCAACGTGTTAATATTTTAATAAATTAATGTAATAAATATTTATAAATAATTTTATTTAAATTTATAGTTTATATATTCAATAAAATATTCTAACATTCATTCGATAGTTTTTACTATTTATGTAATCAAAGTAAACTCTGTTTTATGCTTAAAAAATCATTTTACAAAAAATGTTTTTGATGCATTTTGTGAGCTTGTTTTAAAATTAATTTCAGACACTTATAGAGATTGAATCTTATAAAATAGTTCCATATTTTGAATAGATATAAAAAATATTATTTAATAAATTGAACATAGTTATTTTTTATATGAATTTTATCTTTGGTAAAGAAATCATTTACCATTGTAGGAGTTAAATTGGTTTAAAGGGTTAAAAATAAAATGATAAGGATTAAAATTACCAAAAACAATTTACAAATCCAACTTTATTGTTATATTTTGACCCTATATCATCTCATACTCTATGATGAGTCATTTTGGACCCATTTTTCTTGAGTAATACATTAATAAATTCTAACCTTCTTAAAAATTCTAAGTGTGTCATCTCCCTCACTTATAAATGGAAACAACTTATCCTCTCTTTTCCACACTTCAAAAACCTATTATGTGGGCCAACACCTAAAAAAGTACTTTCATTACATCCCACCCCATATCCTATAGGTTCTTTTTTATCATAATACCATCCTTTTAAGGATTAAGGTTTAATCCAAAGGAGGTTTCTCAACGAAATGGTATAGCTCTTAACCAAGTAATTTAAATTTTATTTATTCTTACGTGTTATCTAAAATTATTATATCCATCATAAAATTATGAATCTAGTATCATAAATATACTAAAATGTTATTATTGTTTTTTTAGAACCATTTCCACCATTTTCTATCAAATGGGAAATGAAGGCATTGTTCGTGCGTGTGTGTGGAATGCAACCTCCACATAGTGAAATGATTCATTTTCCATCACCATATTTAAGGATTAGATATTAAAATGTATATAATATTTATATATTTTGTTTATGAAATAAGTATAATTATTTAATTATAATATATTATCTACATTATTACCTTTTTATATGATGGGAAATGATAATATCACTCATTCGTACGTGTAGACTACCACCTCTTTAAAGCGTTGTGATTCATTTTTCATTTACGCATTACATAGATGGTAATAAGGATATAATTAATGAATATATATATAATATTTATGATATAATAATAATGCTATTAATGTGAATTATTATTTATCTTTCTTAAATTTTGTCCATCAAAAAGTGGAAACATCACTTGTGCGTATGTATGGACAACGGTCTCCAAAAAATGATGTAATTAATTTTTCATCACCACCTTATATGAATGATAATAAAAGTGTATATAATGAATAAATATGATTCTTATGTATATATTAATATTATAAAGATGAATAATCCATGACCAAGGTACAAGTACCATGTTTATTGAATGGAAAAATTCATTGAAAACGAACCAGTTTTCACCTAAATGTTAATTTTATTGATGAAAAATTAATAAAAAGATAATTGAAAATTATAAAATAAATATAAATGGTAATTTATTTATGAATATGGTTATGGAATATATTTATAATAAATTTATATTTATTATATAGTATATTTTAATTCGTATGAATCAATACGATTCTTAAGGTAAGGGTATATGCTTCAATCTCGTTTCTTTTCAGGATTATTTATGCCAAATTACCATTAAGGAAAATTATATGAATCTTATCCTTTAAACCCAATATATTTTATTATCCAATGTTTAATCAAAGATTTATTATATATTAATAACATTTTTATATCTTTTTTACTTTAAATTATCAAGAAAATGTTTTTAAAGAAAAGTCAACCATATTTCCCTTTTGTTCGATTACCTTTTTCTTCCAAGTTAAAAATCTTAAAAATTGATTTATGGATGTTTATAAATATACATGAAATATTTTAAAATGATCATTTTCATTACCTTTTACTTTATTTACAAATATTTTAAAGGATTTATTTTAATGAAACATTATCTGAACAAGTCAGTTTTTCTATTTACAAAAGTGTAAAAAGAATGTTCTCTTTTAACATATATGGTATGAAAAGACCTAAATCCATAAAATATTAATCGGTTATAAGTGATTCCAAAAAAAATTGTGGTTATAAATCAAAATGACTACACCCATGGTGTCAAATCATATCCAGCCTACATAGTCAGTTTATAAAATGGTATAAAAAACATAACATTAATTTATGAATTAATGTTGGGTATCAAATAAACCTACCGACCCTCAAGATCTAGGGTCATTATCAGGTCATCCAAACATTATTTTTCTCAATAATGTAATATCTCTATGAAATTCATGAAAATGTGCCAACCATAACCATAACCATTACCTAGGATCAATATCCAGGTAGCCCTAAAGTATCAAAAACCTCCCAATATGGAGTGTCGCATCCAAAAACAACATCTATAAGAATTTCAGTATAATTAGACACCATCCCTATAATAATTAATCATAATTAGGAAAATAATTGATAAAAATTAAAGTATAAATGAGAATAAGCACTATAGTAATTACTATATAACTGGACGCAAGCTCTATAAGAATTACACTATAACCAGGTGAAATCCCTATAAGCACTACATCATAACTAGGTTAACTACCTATAATAATTATAGAATAATCGGTTGGAAACCCCTATAAGTATTAAAACATAACCAGGAGTTATAAAAAAAATACAGACAAATAGATCACAAGACCCAGTACCAATCATATCAAAAGTTTCATCACATTAAACTTTTATTTAACATCCCATTACCAATTAAAACACACTTATTCCACTGATTCAGGTTATGAATTATCATCATAATTATTCAAATTCTTTATCAAGAATCGACTTAATTCATTAATCTTTCCCAATCCATTATTTCCCTGATGCATAGGTTTATCATGCCTCATCCAAATTAATGTTATTTCATCATTTCAAGTAAACTATTTTTTATTCAGTCCAATTACGAAATTTCAAAAATTTGATAGCCTTGTGGGCTTCGTTAATTCCCAAAAGGTTACCAAATTTAGAAATTTATAACATGAAACAAACAAACCACTAAACTATAAGGTAGTATAGGAATTGGAAGTCTGAGGTCAAACCCCTAGAGACTAGGTTGGATAAAATATTAATTAAATAAAATAAACCTAAACTAATTTCATTTTTTAGAAATATAATCTTAGCTAATTAGCATTATATTGGTGAAGATATTGGGAAAAAAATATAAAAAAGTGTAAGGTAGTAATAAATCTACATTATTGGGTTGACAAGGTGTGAAATAATTAATTAGTAATTATACAGTCATCATAATTACTTCCTAGAAAATCAAATGGTCATGGTAAATTTTATCCATCCTATGTTCTTCTTTTCTCATGGTTAGGTACTTAGAATTATAATGAATGGGTAACCTAAACCCTGATTTAAATATAGGGATGAAACAATCCCAATAGTTATGGTGGAAGCCTAAACCCTAGGCTACACATTAAAAAATGAATTCAATCAATCTATTTAATAGTCATTCTCAAAGAAATAGATAAATTAAACTCAATCCCTAACCTCACTCACAATGGTCATGTGAGAAGAATCGAGGAAAATATAGAAATGAAGAATCAATATGAAACCCCAACATTAATTAAAATCAAATATAAAATACCTCATACATTCAATTCCCATTCATCATGCACGCCATGACACAAATAAATATCCTTCTCATTCTAGACATGAGAGGGTGCATAAAATAATGAATAAAATCCAAAAAAAAGTGGTGAAATAGGGTTTTTCAGTAGGTGGGCATGTCTCAGTAGGCATCTTTCATTGGTCCATCGTTTGAAAGTGATCAAAATAACGGTCGAGGGTGTATTTGTATAATCTTGTGCCCCAAACCCTTGATTGGTTCATATTTAATTTTATTCTCTATGAAACATACATGGTGTGAAAATCTTACAGATCATGTAATCTTGTTATTTCTAGGCATAATTATTTCTAACATATATCTTCCACAAACTCATCCTGAAAAACAAATCAAATCGTGTTAATGAAATATATGACATGTAAATGTTCTTCTCTAGTTCTGAAACTTTGTTGTATCCTCAACAAATCGATTTCACTCTACTTGATTATCCTCTAAATGAGGCTAATATTCATTGTTAATATATTTAATATTCATGTTATTTATTATTCATAAACACCATTTTAGTACATTTTACACTTTGAACATCATTTCACATTATGATTGTAATACCTTCTTAAAATGCACTATTATGTGGTACATTTTTTGAACATCATTTGAAGTACCCAATGATTCATATGGTTTTAATAAATGTAATTATCCATATTTTAATTTTAAATTTTGGTAAATTGATATACACTTCAATGTTAACATGTTTGATTCAGGGATCAATGGAGAATTCATGTAATAAGATGGGGATATTTTGTGATGAAAGGAAACAATTCCGGAGAAGTCATATTGGACATCATCCCACTGATGAGACTGTGGAGCCCACCATACAGTCCCAATTAATTCCAAATTTCGTGGGATGATATAAGACATATAGAGGAACATATAATTATTCAGGAGAAAGTGCTAATTAGGACTCCATTGTGGTCATTTAGGTGGCCCAATTCAGAGATAAAATTCTGGGCCAGATTTTGTGGCCCAGAAAAACAGCCCACTAATATAATAATATCTCCGAATATACAACTCCAAATGGGCCCCAATTTTACAGGATATTATAAGACATCCAGGGATCCATTTTATTCTTCTATTGGGCACTCTGATTCAGCGATCTAGAAGGTCTTCCAAGTGCATCTGTTTGGGGGATGAAAGTTGGCTGCCACCTCGGGTCAAGGGTGGAAAATAAACTCTCCCTCAACTTTCCACCCACCTATGGCCTACCACAATTAATTGAGAAGACTTGGACTATTGAAGGCTCAACCCAAGGCTTAAAAAATTCATGTTTAATGTAGTGGTGGTGGAGGAGTTGAGAATATTTGGTGCTTGGTTTCATTGTAGTGTTATGCTGCCGCTTTGTGATTGTAATCGGATTTCTTTTTCATGTAAGTTGTTTAATTAACCTTAGTTTCTTAATAAAAGTTATTACTTTACTCTTATTATATTATTATACTTATCATTTTGATACCTTTGTTTCAAGGTGTGAATTTATTCACACCTTAATTTGTGATATTTATCACACAACGGAGGAGTGATCGATTTTTATTATTGTTTTTACTTCTTCAATTCCACCCTTGTAAGTCTACTTCCTGCTTCCATTGAAGTCATGTCATCAATGGATGGATAACTATTTTATGGGTTGATCCAAGGGAGTATAAAGGGGATGGATTGGATGTTATTTCTCACTCCATTAATGGCTAATCAATTCTTTAAAATGAGATTTTTATTTGATTATTTTAAAACATCTTCATCCTTATTGAATTTAAGGTCACACATTTCAAGTGCTAATACGAACCTTTATCTTGGAGTGATCAATGATTTGATCCTTCAAGTGTATGTGTGATTAGTATTAGGCTATGTAGGTATTAAACCATTAAGTGATGATTATGTTTTATCTTCTTAAATGAACCCATCTCAATTATAAGAAATTGAAATCATTAAAAAAAGAAATTCATCCAATCCACCCCGAGCGATAACCTAGGATCAACTCATTACCTTAATTTTAATTAACTTAAAACTATTAGTGATACCTTAAACCCATCTAAAATAAATCCAAGTTGTCCATTTCATAGCCAAAAACAATCCATATAATGTACTTTTCTGTAGGTACTTCTTAGGTCTCTGAGGATTCAATAACCCAAGCTAAACTACAAGGACCGTTCTACCTTCATCTCTTGGGTAAATTTGAGTGTGAATCAAATTTTTCTGCCATTTCCAGGGACCCAATTAAGTCATCTAAACACCCATTCTATTCTCCCCCATTTATTCTCTTCTCATCCAAATTCTCTTATCTTTCCCCTTTCTCATTTGTTTTTCTTTTGGCGCATGTCCGCCTACACCCGCGATCAATCAAACCGTCTAGTTAGGTTGGATAGTCCTGGGGTTGGGGAGTCAAGTACATGAAGGGAACTCTTTCCATTATATCCTAATATTCCTAACACCCCTGAGTCAAAAATTGATCCCATTTAAATGGAAGGTCTTCAAAGAAACCAACTCACAAACCCGGGTGGGAACCAAAATGGAAACTCAAATGAGGCAGCCCCAAACTTGGGGAATGTAATTGATCAAACCATGAATGACTACCTCACACCTTCCTGGACCAATGCCCCCTCATGCATTAGACACAATTCCCTATGAGATGAAAACTACATCTTTAAACCCCATTTACTAAACCACCTTCCCACATTCCATGGAATGGAGTCCGAGATGCCATACCTGCACATTAAGGAGTTTAATGACATTGTAGAAACCATGTGTCCCCCACATCAACTATAATCAGCTAAGATGAGGCTATTTCCTTTTTATTTAAAGGATTGAGCTAAAAATTGGCTAAAAAATTTGAGACCATCATCCATAAACTCTTGAGACCAACTACAAAGAGAATTCTACAAGAAATACTTTCCCCACCACAAAACAATTGCACTTAAAAAGAGTATCCAATTGTTTTTTGAAAAATAGGGAGATTCATTCTATGAAACATGGGAGAGGTTAAAAGACACTCTAAATATGGTTCCACACCATGGTTTTTCTATTCCTGAAGAAGTGATAATTTTCTATGAAGGGTTGGGTCCGGGGAACAAACAATTCATTGACATGATGTGTAATGGAACATTTAAAATCAAATCCCCAAATGATGATTACGAGTATCTAGAAAGTCTTTTTGGAAAAAAAACATGGGGAACTTCACCTTATTCTGAAAATCCAAAAAAAATACTTGAATTCATACACTTATAGAAGAGGAAATCCTTAGGGCTAAACTCACAACACTCTCTAGGAAGGTTGAAGAGATAGACCTTAGGAAAGTCCATGAAATCCAAACTGTTGACCCTGTTTTCACAATTTGTGACAAACATGACCATAAGAAAGACAAATTCCCAACCATTCCATCCATCAAGGATGTTCTTTTAGGAAGACCCCTAGTGGAAGTAAATGCCTTGAACTTTCAAAATCCTTAATACCAAAACAACTTCAACCCAAGGTATAATGACCATCCAGGCTTCCGTTGGAAAGATAACCAACAACCTAGCCAACCACAGGGACAAAATCCTTACCCCCATCAGAACCACCAATCCCATAACCAGTTCCAAACCCAACCTATCCAATAACAACAGCCAGTGGTCCATTTTCAACAAACCATCCCACCTCCAAAATATCCCACTGGGATAAACCAATCTTCTCAAGCACCAACCCAAACTGTTCCACAAAGCCTACTAGAACAATTGTGCAAACAAATGGAGAGGATGAACTCGGAAGTTTCTTCCCTTAAACAAGAACTTCAAACCATCAAAACTGGAAAGGAACCCATGCCTACTCAGGTGTTGCCATCCTCAAATTAAAGGGGGTAGTCAAGTTGCACTCAAACAACTCATGAACAACTAAAGGATGTGACTATTTTAAGAAGTGGGAAATCAATTGAGAAACCTGAACAACTAATTCAAAACCCATCTGAAGATTCAAACTTGGATGAAAATTCAAATGAACTATATGATCAAACTGGAAAACACGATAACATTTTCAAAGAAACAACTCTTAAACAAACAACCCCACAACCTGCACCATTTCCTCAACGCATGAGGGGGAAACCCAAGCCTGAACTGAGTGAAACATTGAGGGAAATCTTCTCACAAGTCAAGTTGAACATTCCCCTTCTCGATGCAATCAAACCATACCTGCCTACTCAAAGTACCTTAAGGACTTGTGCACTTTTAAAAGAAAATTATCACTTAAAAACCAAGTCCTTTTGGCTGCTAATGTGAGTACCACCATTCAAGGGACCATCCCTCCTAAGTTGAAAGACCCAGGTTTCCCTTACATCAATGTTGAACTAGGAGAGAGAAAAGTTGTCAAGGCCTTGTGTGACCTAGGTGCTAGTGTCAATCTCATCCCATATGTTGTGTACTGCCAGTTAGGCCTAGAAGAACTCCAACCCACATCTTTCACACTTCAACTTGCTGATCGTAGCATTAGGTTTCCAAAGGGGATTTTAAAGAACGTTCTAGTAAAGGTTGAAAACTTCATCTACCATGCTGACTTCATTTTCCTTGACAACCATCCAAACTTAGGAAATAAGTAACAAACCCCAATAATCCTTGGTTTTTCCTTCCTTGCAATAATCAACTCTGTTATCTGAGTCTGAAATGGGAACATGACCATCACCTTTGGAAACATGAGTATAGACTTGAACATCTATAATGCAAGCTCATAAATAGGGGTGATGAGGACATTCATGAAGTTAACATGATAGGAAGCGTTGATAATGAATCCATAGAACATCAAGGAATATTTGATGAATGTTTAAGTAAGGATGATATTGATTTCCTTTGTTCATAGGAAGGAAGTTTATCTCCTTGGCTTGAATCATTTTCAAATTGATCTTATGATGAAGTCTTAGCTCCAACAATCAGTGAAACCTTTCAAGAAACCACTTCCATGGAAACTGCTCAAACATTCTTCCCTAAATCTGATCAAACCAATCTTGCAGCTGAAACTTCTATATGTGGGGAATCAATCCTATCTAAAACTTTAGGAATTAAAATTGATCTTGATCCAATGTCCCAATCTTCTGCTGAAATTTTGAACCAACCTGATCTTTAATTGAAGGAACTTCCCGCTGCACTCAAGTATGATTTCCTAGGGGACAATCAAACACATAATATTGTCATTTCTTCTTCTCTTGAATCCAATTATGAGAGGATGCTTCTAGATGTCCTTAGGAAACATAAGAAATCCATTAGTTGGACCCTGTATGATATTCCCGGGATTAGCCCACTTATTGGGACTCATAGGATTGTTCTGGAATCTGATTCAAAGCCTTGTCGTCAACCTCAACGGTGACTCAATCCTAATCTCATGGAGGTAGTAAGGAAGGAACTTCTGAATTTGTTAAAAGCTGGTATCATATATCCCATAGCTGAGAGTGAGTGGGTGAGCCTAATTCAAGTGGTTCCAAAAAAGGATGGAATCATAGTGATAACCAATGAGGATGGAGAGATTATTCCAATAAGGGTGAGTAGTGGACGGAGCGTCTGAATTGACTATAGGAAGCTAAACTCATTCACCAAGAAGGACCATTTCCCCTTACCATTCATTGACCAAGTCCTTGAGAGAGTGGCAGGTAATTCCTTCTACTGTTTCTTATATGGGTACTCGGGGTACAATCAGATTGAGGTATCCCTAGAGGATCAATGGAAGACTACATTCACATGTCCATTTGGCACTTTTTCTTTCAAACGCATTCTCTTTGGGTTATGCAATTCCCCTGGAACCTTCCAGCAGTGCATGATGGGAATCTTCTCAGACATGGTAGGGGATTTTCTAGAGGTCTTCATGGATGACTTCTCTGTGTTTGGGGATACTTTTGAGGGATGTCTGTAGAATGTGGAGAGAGTCTTGTCAAGGTGTGAAGAAGCAAATCTGGTCCTAAACTGGGAAAAATGACATTTCATGGTTAAAGAGGGACTAGTTCTAGGCCATCTAGTATCGGGTAGGGGGATTGAAGTTGATAAAGCCAAGGTTGACATCATTCATCACCTTCCATCACGAAAAACTATCAAGGAAGTGAGGTCTTTCTTAGGACATGCTGGTTTCTATAGAAGATTCATCAAGGACATTAGTTCAATCTCTCGTCCCCTTTGTGCTATCCTAGTAAAGGATGCTCCATTTGTTTGGACAAAAATCTGTGAGGGTTCATTCTCAACCCTCAAATCCTCTCTCACCTCTCCTCCCATTATGAAATCTCCAAATTGGAACCTTCCTTTCAAACTTATGTGTGATTCCAGTGACTTTGTTGTAGGATCTGTGTTAGGACAACGTTGTGATAAAACTCCTTATGTCATTGCTTATGCAAGAAAATCCTTAAATGATGCCCAAATAAACTACACCACCACTGAAAAGAAGTTACTTTATATTGTTTTTTCCTTAGAGAAGTTTAGGTCATACCTCTTAGGATCCCCCATCACTGTGTTCACTGACCATTCTGCACTAAATGACCTCTTCAAAAAACAAGATTCCAAGGCTAGACTGATTAGGTGGGTCCTTCTCTTATAAGAATTTTAACTCACAATCAAAGATAAAAAGGGTGTTGAAAATGTTGTAGCTGATCACCTCTCTAGGATGGAATTAAAAGACAAGTCAAACCACCTTTCTGTGTCTGATTCATTCCCTGATGAACACCTATACTCTGTGAGTGACTTCCCTTGGTATGACGATATAGAAAATTTCTTAGTTACAAGAGTCATTCCAAAATTCTTAGGGACTCAAGATCGAAGGAAATTCCATTCTGATGTTAGAAACTATGTGTTTGATGATCCATACCTCTATAAGTTCTTCCCTGACCAAGTCATTAAGAGGTATGTCCCAGAATCTGAACAAGAGTCCATCCTTAAATTCTGTCATAGTGAGGCAAGTGGAGGTCACTTTTCCTCTAAGAAAACATCTGCTAAGATTCTTCAATGTGGTCTCTTCTAGACCACCCTCTCAAGGTACTCCTACACATTCTTTCATAGTTGTCCTAGGTGTCATCAAGTAGGGTCCATCACAAAAAGGAATCAAATGCCACTCACTCCCATCTTAGTGATTGAAATCTTTTACTATTGGGGAATCGATTTCATGGGCCATTTCCCAAACACTAGGGGATACCTCTACATTCTCTTAGTTGTTGATTATGTCTCAAAATGGGTTGAGGCCATTCCCACAAAATCCAATGATCATCAAAATGTGATTATATTCCTAAAAGAAAACATCTTCTCTAGATTTGGAATTCCTAGGGCTATAATCAATGATTGAGTAACCCATTTCTGCAACCGTCCATTCTCTTCACTCATGTCTAAGTATGAGATTTCTCACAAAGTGTCCACTGTTTACCACCCATAGACCAATGGTCAATCTAAGTTAGCCAATCATGAAATCAAACAAATTCTTGAGAAAACTGTCAATCCTTCTAGGAAAGATTGGTCCGAGAAACTATTGGATGCTCTTTGGTCATATAGTATAGCATTCAAAACCATCCTATGAATGTCACCATATAGGTTGGTTTATGGAAAAGCATGTCATTTACCTGTTGAAATTTAACATAAGGCCTTTTGGGAAATTAAGAAAATGGATTATGACCTCTCATTGTCCGGAACAAAAAGGAAATTATATCTCAATGAATTGGAGGAACTAAGGATGGAGGCTTATGAAAATTCAAGGATCAATAAAGCTAGAGTTCAATCCTACCAGTCTAGGAATTTCAAGGTCAAACATTTTGAACCTGGAAAACTTGTGCTCTTGTATAGTTCAAAAATTCATTTACACCCGGGAAAGTTAAGGTCTAGATGGTCAGGTCCATTAATAGTGCATCATGTATACCCCCATGGGGAAGTAGAGATTCAAGATCCCACAAGTGGTTACATTTTCAAGGTCAATGGTAAAAGGTTAAAATCATTCTTTAAATCATTCAATAAACAGGAAATATAGGTTGAGTTAATTGATCCAACCTATGAACCAGGAAAAAATTGATAGATTTAGGGTCCATGTCGGGCTAACGACGTTAAACAAAGCGCTGCATGGGAGGCAACCCATGGTTTTCAAGTTTCCCATCATTTTGTTGTTTTAATAAAATTTATATTTTAAATAGGATTAATTAATCATTTTTATATTTAAAAAAAGAAATAGACTATGGACTTGTTTTTCTATGATGAGTATGGATGGGTATGAAAGGGTAGCGCCATATTCATCTGTGTCACGTGGCGTGATCCTTGAGTAATACCTTACCCAGAAATTTAAAAAGAAGACAATGTATTATCAGTTTATTTTATTTTCAATGTGTTTGTAGTTTAAAATAAAAATAAAAAAATAAATAAATAAAAATATAATAATAATAATAAGGGACACATTGTGGGTCATGGGGCAAACCCCGTCACAACTGGCGAAGCCGCGGGGATTCGAACCCGGGACCTAAGGGAGATAGGGGCACGTACTTACCATTGACCTACAGCTTTTTGTGATTCCTTATTCTATAATTTATATATATATATATACTTATATTTTACTTTCTTTATTATATATATATATATATTGTTTGTTTCTACTAGGGAACTCTGTATGTTACATGGATATCAAGGATTAAAAGGGAGAATCAAGAATTTCAACTTCAACCACCAGGTGACTTCATTCCATGATCCTCATTTTCAATTTCCTTTTTGAACTTTCATTCTCTACCTCTACCCCCTTCTAAATTTTCTTTTCTTTAAACACTGGGGATAGTGTTATTTTACGTTGGGGGAGATAAAATAAAAAATGCTTTCGTGTCAAAAAAAATGAATGATTTGAAGAAAAAAAGTGTAAATAGAAGGAAAATTCCTTTAACTTTGAAAATGGTAATACACATTGCACACTTTGAAACTGAATATCAAATAATTTAGCATGCCCTGATTCTGATTTTAATCCTTGTATAATTTCATGATCATAGATTTTGGAAAGTGTGGCTGTCCAATGTGATATTTCATCGTTTATATTTTCATCCAAATAAAAAACGATCACAGTGCACGTCCTTTGGATAGTGGGGTATTAGTTTGAGTTCATGGGGTCCCCCAAATAAATAGCATGGGTTTGGTGATCATTTTATATTTAATATGAGTATTCAATAAATAAAAAAAATTAAAAAAAAATAATAATAAATTTGCGCGTAGAGCAATGAAATAACCTAATGTGTGACTTTCGGCACTTGGGGATCATGACTCCATAGTTTTCTGGCCCAGAGTTAGTAATTTTATCTCTATTTTTGGTAATTTGAATTTTTTTTTTGACTGAGTTAACTCGAGATGATGCCCGATTATTTGGGCTTCACTTGGGGCTCTAAGGTCTTTGAGCCTAGGAGTCATTGGTAAAGTCTCGCTACAGGGGTTGACTCTTTTGAGTGAAACTTCAATTACCATGGAAAAATTGCAAAAAACAAACAAAAAATATACAATAAAAAAATGAATACTCATCTTAATATTGAAATGTGATTCCACCTAGTGCTTCCATCATTTCCCCCTTGAATAAAGATGAACCCCCATATCTATTGTGATACACAACACATCCTCATACTTAATTGACATTGGATGAAATGTGGCAATGAATTTAAACAAAGGAATGGGATTGGGATTGGGATCATCTTATGAAACTATCATGTATTAAAATAGTTTGATGGGTTTCATGATTGTTTGGTATAAGGGTTTTGGTGATCATTGTGTATTAAAATGTTTTTGGAAAAGGGAATTCGAATTTCATATTGTTGAGATATATTTTGCTCAGGACTAGCAAAAATCAAGTTGGGGGTGTGATTAGACACTAAATGAGGCTAATATTCATTTTTAATATATTTAATATTCATGTTATTTATTATTCATAAACACCATTTTAGTACATTTTACACTTTGAACATCATTTCACATTATGATAGTAATACCTTCTTAAAATGCACTATTATGTGGTACATTTTTGAACATCATTTGAAGTACTCAATGATTAATATGATTTTAATAAATGTAATTATCCATATTTTAATTTTATATTTTGGTAAATTTATCTACATTTAAATATTAACATGTTTGATTCAATGATCAATGGAGAATTCATGGAAGAAGATGGGGATATTTTGTGATGAAAGGAAACAATTCTGGAGAAGTCAGATTGGAAACCATCCCACTTATGAGACTGTGAGGCCCACCATATAGTCCCAATGAATCCCAAATTTAGTGGTATGATATAATACATATATATTAACATATCATTATTCAGGATCCAGTGCTAATTCGGCCTCCATTGTGGTCATTTAGGCGGCCTAAGTTAGAGATATAATTCTGGTCCAGATTTTGCGGCCCAGAAACACATCCCACTAATATAATCATATCTCCGAATATAAAACTCCCAGTGGGCCCAAATTTTACGGACGGTTAGAAGACATCCGGGGATACATTTTCTTCTTCTATATCCCACTATGATTCTTCCATCTAGAATGTCTTACAAGCGAGTCTGTTCGGTGGATGAAAGCTGGCTGCCACCTCGGGTCAAGGGTGGAAAATCAACTCTCCCTCAACTTTCCACCCGCCTATGGCCTACCACAATTAATTGAGAATACATGGAATATTGGATTCTCGACCCAAGGCTTCAAAAATGACTATTTAATGCAGTGGTGGTGGAGGATTTTTGAATCTTTTATGCTTGGTTTCATTGTAGTGTTATGCTGCCACTTTGTGTTTGTAATCGCATTTATTTTTCATGTAAGTTGTTTAATTCACCTTAGTTTCTTAATAAAAGTTTTCCATTACTCTTATTCTATTCTTATACTTATCACGTTGATACCGTCAGTTCAAGGTGTGAATTTATTCACACCATACTTTGTGATATTTATCACACAACGGAGGAGTGATCGATTTTTGTTGTTGTGTTTACTTCCTCAATTCCACCCTTGTAAGTCTACTTCCCGCTTCCGTTGAAGACATGTCATAAATGGAGGGATAACTATTTTATGGGTTGATCCAAGGGAGTATCAAGGGTCTGGATTGGATGTTATTTCTCACTCCATTAATGGCTAATCACTTCTTTTAAATGAGATTTTTATTTGATGATTTTAAAACATCTTCATCCTTATTAAATTTAAGGTCACACATTTCAAGTGCTAATACGAACATTTACCTTGGAGTGCTCAATGATTTGATCCTTCAAGTGTATGGGTGATTAGTAATAGGGTGTGTAGGAATTAAACCAGTAATTTATTATTATGTTTGATCTTTTTAAATGAACCCATCTCAATTATAAGAAATTGAAATCATAAAAAAAATTCATCCAATCCACCCCGAGCGATAACCTAGGATCAACTCATTACCTTAATTTTAATTAACTTAAAACTATTAGTGATACCTTAAACCCATCTAGAATCATCCCAAGTTAGCCACTTCATATCCAAAAAAAATCCATATAATGTACGTGTCTGTAGGTACTTCTTAGGTCTCTGAGGATTCGATAATCCAAGCTAAACTACAAGGACCGTTCTACCTTCATCTCTTGGGTAAATTTGAGCATGAATCACTACTTCACTTAATTAGTATAATATTGTCTTTTAGCTCCATAATTAACCTCTTTTCATTCCTTTTTTTGATATTTTTTGTTCCTTCCATAAAACAACAAACAGATCAAATCGAGAAAAAATTTCCAATGAATACTCATTTAAATACAAAAAAATATATATTAAAACAATCTAAAATGTATGCATGAAAAACAGTCATCATTATGTTATGAAATTTCCAGGGTAATAGAATTCCCACATTAACAAGACCAATTAATCATGAGTTCAATGGTT
The DNA here is from genome assembly GCA_963277665.1 of Viscum album. Taxonomy (NCBI): domain Eukaryota; kingdom Viridiplantae; phylum Streptophyta; class Magnoliopsida; order Santalales; family Viscaceae; genus Viscum; species Viscum album. Next base: position 683,735,028 of record OY728121.1, read on the forward strand.
GGAACACCCCTTCTTTGGTCATAAGTCTGGTCTCAATAACAAGCGCTATACGATTTGTAGAAGGTCTACACATGTGAATTTATAAAAAATAGTGGGTTAATATTTATTTTAGGTCACACACATAGTGTTCTGACATCGTTTCATGTGTTCCGCATACTAGAAAAACAAAAAAAGCCTTTGGGAGATTACTTAGACCACATAACTCAAAATTAGGGAATATAGAGAAATTCCTCCACAACCAAGGTAAAAATAGGTTCCTCCTCCTTCCCTTAAAATAAAATCATAAATCTCCATAAAAATAATACATCATATCAAAATCTTATTTTGGATGATTCGAACTAAGTTTATCCCCAAGGGAAAACTAATGGATAAAGATGTAAAATAAGAATCTTTATTCTTACCTTTAAACTCTATATCTAGACACTATGATCCAACATAAAATGATAGAAAAAGTAGAGTGAGTTATATTATAAATATTGGGCATGAGGGTTGAAATTACTAGTTGGAAATGCCCCATTCAAGATGTTAATTTAGGATTCATGTCATGAATTCTTGGTTTTCCATGTACATAGATAAAACTATTTCCATGGATTTAAATCCCATGAATACAACTTCATTTCATGAATCCATCCAATACCTTGAATGAGTTTCATGAGTTCTTCGCATAACCATTCACTACTTGGATTGATCTTATGGGGTTTTCCCTAAACAATACATATTATGAAATGAAAATTCCTGGTGTGAATTATTCTTATAGTAATACATCATCTCCCATCTCATTTCCACTTCAAAAATCTTATAAAGTGAGAACCAAACTGGGTACAAGGTCATGATTACCGAGTTCTAAACAAGATTAACTCTACTTAAAGGGGACTAACACAAAACATAAAAAGGAATGTACCTAGCTAAATATGGGATCTTATAATTTAGTTGTATTAAACATCATGTTGAATACTTAATGACATTACCTATATGGAAAAAAATTTAAATACATATAGATCATAAGATCATCAAGAAATAATTCACACAAAATGAGATTCACATGAACCCATGAGGGTGGTTAGTGTTGGTTAATGATTACGACTGCTCAATCCTTTACCATCCTCGGAAAGAGAATAATGTGGAGTATTCTCCGAGTAGAAAATATCCTATATCCATATCTGTGATAAGGATTGAGAATGACCCAATATTTATAGACATGTAAAGGATAGACTTGGGAATCATAAATAAAGGAAAAATAACCTTCCTTTCTTAACTATTTATTCTAGAAAATATGAATAAATATAAAAAGGATGATGTTGAGGTACAAAATAAAGTGGATGATATAAGAAATCGGATGTCTCAAAGTTCAACATTGATGAAGGAGTTGTGAGGTTTAGTACACAAATATGTGTACTATAAAATCATAAAGTAAATAAGGATTAATTGATTGATGATCATAGCTCAATATTCTCCATAGACACTTTAATAAAAAATATGTATATCAATCTATTCGATAAAAAAATAAGATAATATAAAAATGGTATTATTGTATATATGTTATATTTATTTTAATTTCATCAAGTAAAGGTGAAAAGTAAAAATCAAAAAAGAATGATTCCACAATTATCCATAAATACATGGCAATTGGAGAACATCGCCATGGACATTGTTAAGGTACTTCTAAAGATATTTAAGGACCATAATGGTATATGTGTTATAGTGAAATTTCTAACAAAACTACTCAATTCATAAACAATAGAGAGGAATTCACATGTAATCTTCTCATAATGATATACATCAAAGAAGTGTTAAAACTTTATAGAACATAATTGTATATTTTTTCTGATCGAGATCCAAGGGTCACCTAAAAGTTAATTAAAATTATTTAGTATGAATTGAACACATATTTTAACTTTAGTACAATATATAACCCGTAGACTGATGGATAATTTTAAATATCTATAATGAAACATGTGGATATGATGAGAGCTTTCTTTATAGACGTCAATAGATTCTATGTCTAACATATTCCTCTAGATGAGTTATAATATAACAATATATTCTAATAAAATATTTGTATGGATATATATAAGTATCTCTATTGGAAGAGATATAAAACACCAATGATTTGAGATAAAGTTAGTTATGTATACTACTAGGAACTGAACTGGTTGAATAAATGGCCAGAAGGTTAAATCAATTCAAAAACACATCTAGGAATCTCAAAGTTGAAAGAAGAGTTCATATGATAATCATTGATGTGATATGGAGTTTCAATAAAAAGATAAAGAGTTCATTTATATATATATATCTATGTAAGAGATTCATGAGGATTATAGGGAATGGAAAGCTATGTCGCAGATACATTTTCCTCATTAAAATTCTGATCCCATCATATTTGTATCATATCTACTAGAATTCTTACCAAACCTCTCTCAAGTACATAACATGTTTCACATTTCCCACTTTAGGAAGTACATAACATATATCTCACATGTACTGAATTCAAAGGTGGTATAGTTGGATCATGACCTTTCTTAAAAGAAGAATCTTGTGATGATCTTAAAATTTAGAGAAAAAATTATACACAAAAAAAAGAACCTTGTGAAAGTATATTGAAGGAAGTATGAGCTTGATTAAGTGTCATGGGAACCAAAGGAAGTAATGAAACAGAATTACCCAACTTTTTTACCATAAAATGAAAAATGAACTTTCAAGGAAGAAATTTCTCAAAGGGGGAGGCTGTAACAACCTGAAAATTTATAAATGGAATTCCCCTAAGAAAGTAACATGTGAGTCATGTTTATGAATATAGTATTAAACACATTACCTTAATATTATTAACTTATAATGTTATGTATAAGAAATTTACCCCACAATAAAATTAAAAAAAAGTCATCAATATAATGAAAAATAAGTTTGGCACAAAGAATGAATAATTTTATTTTTGGTAAAAGATATACATTTTACTTTTACTAAAATATATTTTTATGGTTTTGAAATATAATTTATTTTTATAAAATCATTTAATTAAACTTGAGTTATTTGATCATAAAATTTTATGAATTCATATTTAATTTTTCTAAGGCTAAAATATTTGATTAGGTCATAAAATTTTATATTTTTTAATAAATATGGATTTTATTAGATTTATCTTATTTATAATTTTTTGGTAAAATTAATTTTATTTTTATAATTATCACATAGAAATTATTTTTTAGTGATTTTTTCATTTTTTTTAATATGATTTTTAGTGAGCAATAAAAATATTGTTTTTATTACATATATTGAACTTAATTTGTTTCAACTTTGGAAATTGAATTTAATATAAAATATATAAAATTTATAATTATCTTACTCAAAATTATATACTAGGTTCAATTAAATTTTATGGAATAAAAATAAGTGACCAGCGAAAAAAATAGTCACCACAGTAAAGGATAAAATTTGGTAAAAATGTTAAATCAAGCTGTAAATATCACAAAACCTCAACCTTAAATGGAGGGTTAGGGATTTAATGACCTTAAATAATATATTCTTAATTAATTATCATTTTAGGTAACAATTTCTTTGAAAATGATGTACCTTTTTAATTAAGAAATTATATGTGCAAATGTGTCACACCTCTCATCTATAAAAGGAACCCTTCACCACTACTCTTCTCCATAAGCCAAGGGAAACTTTTCTCTACCCATATATACCAAATCCCCCCCCCCACAAACACTCATTAAAACTTACTATAGGTTATGTTCTCATCAAAGTATCAATCCAAGGTGCCTTAATGTGTAGTCTAAGAGAGAACATCCAATAGAAGTGGTAATGTTATTTACCACTCTCTTTTATTCTTATATTATTATAATTCCCTTAAATATATTCCATTAGGTATCAAATAATTAAATTAGTATCATAAATATCATGAAATTTTAGTATGTTAATGGATTATCTAGTGTCTACCTTCCTCACATTCATTAAAAAATGAAAATGTCACATGTGTTATATGTAGACTACCACCTACATGGTTGATGTATTTCAGTTTTCTTCAACACATTCATGGATTGTTTTATAAATAAATTTATTCCTGAATATTATCCTAATAATAATTTATAACTTACTTCATATTCTTTAATGGATAAATAATCATTAAAAATATAAGAAATGTAGTTTATAAGGGTCAGTAAAACTGCCTATAAGAACATTCCATTAAACAATAAAATTTAAACTCAATGAAACATTACTATGAGATAATTTAAACTTCTCAAATGAAATGAGAAACATTTCTTTTATAATTTTTAGTTCTTTTATAATTTTAAAGAAAATCTATAATCATAAACAAATTGAAACATCCTTAGAACATGGAAATCAACACCCTCGGGATAGTAATAATAAACACGATGTCATATTAAATTAAATATAAATGAACAAAAATGAATAGTAATAAATCTTTTAATAGGTGAAAAAAAATCTAAATAAAGTAATTAATAAAATTAATTTTATTATTTAGTAGGTTAGACACTTGAATAGAGGGAGTCAGAACCCAAGGTATGTGATCCTCTGAATCACCTTCTTCTATATTATGTAATGCTTTCTCCCTATAAACCTTGATTTATCTATCTTTTATTCTAATATATCTCTTATATATTCTATATATATATATATCATATGTATATATATATATATAGTTTATTTTCCCTTTCTTTTTGAGCTGTATACATGCTTTTCAAGTTCCCTTGTCAATATTTTATTAAAACGTTCAAATTTAAAAGATTTTTCCCAATCATTATTCCTTTTTGTGTGCTAATATTTTAAATTTTTTCAATTAAATGATTATATAAAATGATGAATATTTTAGGGGAATCATTTTTCATTTTCTTTTGTTAAAAATTAAAATACCATGTGATCGCCTTCTTTAAAGATTCATGGCCCATTTCATAAAACATCGTTTTATTAGTACATTTATACATCTACTTCTCTGATGTTTCTTATGAAATATTTTTAACATGGAATCCATATTTTGGACCTTTATTTATGATATAGAAAATTAATGTTCAAAATATCTAATTCTTTCATCTCTTGGAAATCATTATAAAATACCCATTGATTATATTTTGAGACAAGATCAGGTAAGCCATTTCATTCTTAGGGGTTTTTTCCATGAATTTTACATATATATGATTTTCTTATATGGGATCAATATGTATGTACATGTTAGGATTTCACTAGTGGGACTAAAATTATATATCCACACAATGAATTTGTAATTTTGTTATCTTATTTGGTGCCATGTATGTTTTTTTGGAAATTATCCTAGCACATTTTGTTATATTATCTTAGTAGGGATCCTTGACTTATTCTTATGAAGTATTGTATTATGTTTCATATAAAAAATTTATATCACAAAAAAATTAAATAAAAGTTCAAAATATAATGAAATAAATGTTTGGAATAAAGAAATCATACTTGTATTTTTGGTAAAACATATACATTTTTTCATAAAAATATATTTTTACGGTTTTGAAATAAAATTTATTTCAATAAAATGGTTTAATTGAACACAAGTTATTTGATAATATAATTTTATGAAATCATATGTAATTTTTCCAAGGTTGTGAGGTATTATCAAGTCAAAAAATTAATATTTTTTAATAAATATGATTTTTTTAAAATTTTGTTATATTTATAAAATTATTTTGATAAAATGAATATTATTTTCATAATTATAAAATACAAATTATTTTCATATTTGTTAGTATTTGTTTTTAAATATTGTTTTTAGTGAGCAGTAAAAATGTTGTTTTTATTAATTATGTTGAAATTAATTTTTTTCACCTTTAGATATTTAATTTAATATATTGGATATCATATTTATAATTAATATATTCAAAGTTGTTTATTTGGATAAATTTAATTTTATATAAGAAAAATAAGTGACCAATGTAAAAAATAGACACCACGGTAATGGTTAAAGTGAGGTAAAAATATTAAATCAAGTGGTAAATGTCACAAAAAATCATCCTTAAAAGAGTGGGTGAGGGATTTAATGAACCTACCTAATATATTCTTCATTAATTTTCAATTTAGGTGAATCTTTCCTTAATAATTATTTCCTTTTTATATTAATAAATTATATGTAAAAATGTTTCACCCCACTCATTTATAAAAGAACCCTCACTACTACTCTTCTCCATAGGCCTTGAGAATATGTTCTCTACTAAGACCTACAAAAATCCCCCACCCCTAATACCCATTAAAACTTCCTATAGGTGATGGTCTCACCAAAATACCAATCCAAGTTTCCATAATGTGTAGTCTAAGAGAAGATGTCCAATAGAAGGTGTAATGTTTTTAACTAATTTATTTTATTTTTTTCTTCTTCTACTTCACTCAAATTTATTCTATCAGGAATGAAATAGTAGATTCAATATAATATATATAATTAAATTTAATTATGTTAATATATTATCAACTATTTACCATCCTCTCATTCATTAGAAAATGAAAATGTTTTATGTATTATATGTGGACTACCACCTCCATAGATGTTGCGTTTTTTCATCGTCACCTTCATTGCTAGTTTTATATATAATTTTATTCCTAAATATGATCCTAATAAGTATATTATAACTTATTTAATATTCTATAAGAGATGGATAATCGTTAAAATAAATATATGAAATGCAGTTTATAAGCGTTAGTAAAATTTCCTAGATGAAAACCATTTCTTTTATCTTTATTAGTTGTGTTATAATTTTAAATTAACTTCTACAATCATAAACAATTGAGCGGCCTTGGAACCATGAAATTAACACCCTCAAGATAGAAATAATAAACATGATTTCATAATAATTTTCATATATATGAAAAAATGAATACTAATAAATCTAATTTAGATGAAAAAATTATAAAGAAATTATTTTATAAACTTAATTTTATTATTTAATAGGTTAGGAACTTAAACAAAGAGAGTTAAGACCTGAGGTATGTGATCCTCTAAATCACATTCTTCTACATCAGGTATTTCTTTCTCCATCTAAACCTCATTTTCTATATTTTTTTCTAATTTATTTCTTTTATATTCTGTATATACGTCTCTTATATATATATACCTCATCACAACACATCCCAATGGGGCCCATTCCATGAATCCCAAAGCTCACCTCTAATAGGCCAGAGGCTGTTGACTAGCACCGAGTAGGCATATCACTAACATGGTAGTCCTTAACCTATGTACATGTACACATGCACACATATCCAATCCTATACAATGATGAAATGTAAAAAAACTGAAAAAACATGCATGCATACATATAATTCCCCTAACCAGAGTACAATAGGAAGTAAAGGAAAGTAAACATGGTAAAATAAAATCCCACTATAAAGAGTATAAAAACAAGTATAACCTAAAAGAAAATATGGGGTCTACTGTCAAGATACTGTGGGAACACACATCGGTCTGTTTGATCTCACAAATAATTGTCTAGCCTTGGTCCATTGGGGAATCTATCAAAAGGTCAATAATCTACATAAGACATGACATATTCAGGAAAATCCCATATAGGGGTGAGTATAAAAATACCTAGTAAGACACCCCAAAACCAAAAAGTATATAAAAAAATTATAACAGTCATATCTACATAATTATATGTCTACGGTACATATAACAAGAATATTCAGATATACTCAACAATGATACATTGTCTCGAGGTAAATTCTAACTGTAACTCCATCCTATGACTCCAGAACAAAGGTTCTAAAAAGCACTCGTCTTGGAGAACACACTCCATGAGTGAGATTACACTAATGAAATTTTTCCGAGAGGTAGTGCTCATATGGTCTCATCATTAAAAAAGTACACTGGAAGTATGAAGTGATTTGATACACAAATGGGGATCAATCCCAAGGGTATGGGGTATACCAACAACTCAATCTGGTTGAAATCACTAAGTAGAGGATCGATGCCTGAATTGTATCATTCATGATGATACTAATAACTCCACCTAGGTAATGAAGATGATAGAGGGTCTCACTCCAGGCCTCATGGAGGGATTCCAAAAACTCTATCCAAGATGTCCTGCTGAAGTGATCATTGTCCTATGTGTAAGATCTAATTCCATACTAACCCCAAGGAATAGATAATGTAACTCCCAAACCCTATAATCACAGAGTTAGTGCATTATTTTAATACATTGTAATGATTAAGTAATCTAATCCCAAAAGGACCAATCAGCTTAGTAGTATTGGAAAATAGATTACATACATGAACTTTACATTACAATTAAATCATAAAGTACAACATAGATAATCCTTTGGGAACACAATTATTCTATTAGATTAACCCTACATATCAGTCATAATAGACATCTTGGAAAACTAGGAATGTAAAACATAATAAAGGGGTGATCTTAGATACTCAGTAAGGGTAAAAAATATAGCGGAAGCTATCATAAATAAGCATAAACATTTAAGGAGAGGTATAAAACTGAATAACAATCCTTTTAAACATAATATTGAGCATAATATAGAAATAATAAATCAAATAATCCCATTTAAACATACACATTCATATTCTACTAGTTTTATATTCACATTTAATGTCAATAACTAATATCATAATGTGGTAATGCATAATTTTGGACTTCATAACTATATCATCAAGGGATCTTGCTAAGACCATACATAAACAAGTAAACATACAAAATAGTTTGTCTCATGAGACCTACTGATGCATAGAGGGGATATAGTGGGCCTCGTCTATCACTTACTATGTACAATGCATTCCTCATATGAAAACGGAAAATCATTACCAATATAAACATTCATATTAAAACAAGTATATGAAATCTTAATACATTATCCATAAACCATGAATGGTATAAAAATAGAACATCTATAGTAAAACTATCCACAAAAATCCTTCAATGCAATATTATAGGTTGTATTATAATAAATCAAACTCGATTAAACATAATATCCAATAAAGGATTTTGATATAGATGAAAATTTTCTTAATAAAATCATTAGAAATTTCTTTAGAGAAATACCTATTTTATTGAAAATAGTTATTTAAAATGTCATACAGTTCAAAAAGAAAATAATTTCAATGAAAATTATATTTTGATCTTGTAATGGAATCTTTAAAATGCTAAGGAATCATTATGGAGAAAAAATATGCTCATTCCATTTAATTTAAAAAACGTTCTTCTTGTACTTTTTTTAAAAAGTCCAAAAAATTACATCGTAAAGAAAATGGAAAAAGGATTTCTTTTTATAAAATTGAACATGGGTAAAAATTTATTTAAAAAATTTTAAAAGTAATAATGGTTTGAAATAAATTTTTATAAAACATGGACATGGATGAAAAATATTTCCTAGTAAATTCTTACATAAATCAATCTCAGATAATAAAGAGATTGTGAAATTAATCCTTACCTTAGGTCTGATTCCTTCCGTAAATATCCAAAACTCTTATGTAATGGTTGTAAACATATTATTAACTTGTAATGGAATCATAAAAATATTTATGATATTATATATGATTAATTTATGACGTTATACTACCCATTCATTCAACAATTTCTTGTTAAAGCAATGTTTCGGGTAATAATTTCTTTGTTTATCATACGTGTTTTGAATAGAGGAAATGAAATGAAATATATATATATAATAGTATAATTATTATGTCATATATTTCATACTTATTAATTATAAATATTTTTATAATCATTCTTGAATGTTTAACATGGAGGATAAATCTTATCGCGTCATAGAGACAGTAAGTCATATGTACGCACGAGCGACGATATCATTCCTTTAACAGTTAAATGGTATGAAATTGGATGGAATGTTAATTAATTAGAATAATTATAATGTAATATACATTATTTATATAAATTATAATCATCATTATACCCATCCAAATAAATTTGTGAAGAAAAAAAATATTACACCATGACGTGGAGAGGGTAAGTCGTGCGTACCCGCGCATGGTGATATTGTTTTTTCATAGAACAAGAAAAAAGAGGAATATGGTTATCCCATAATGATAAAAACATATCATAATATAGTATATGTTTTAGGTATTACATTATTATGGAAATAACTTAGGAAAACAATGTAGAATAAGAAAATAACATTGAAAGAGTTGGTAAAACAATTACCTCTTCTTCGAGCGTCTCCTTTTGATTTTCCCAAAAGGATTCCTTAGGTTGTCTTTCTGCCCAAAGTATGGCCTCTAGGATGAAGTTAAAGAATTTTTAAGGAGTAAAGGGCAGGTTATTTCCATGATAAATGGATGTATTGGTGTTAATAAAATAGAAGGATATTTTTCATTTCATAAGAAAGGGGAGGGTCACTTTAGGAAACTCCAATACTATAAATTTATTATAAATTTATTTTTTATTTTAAATAGATCCAAAGTGATTTATTTAAAATATAATATTATTATGGGTATAAATCATCTCAAAAAATTAATTTATATATTTTTAGGTCACAATATTATCCTTATCTTTTGGTTTTAACCCTTAGTTAAACAGTTTAACTATAACTGTGACTACTTGTCTTTTTATAATATAGGGTTAATATAGTTACTATAGAATACAAAAATAATCCCAATTGTATCATTTATGAAATATTTAAAATTATCCTAGTTATTTAGACAAAAGATAGTTTTTTTATGAATTTTATATCATTTAATAAAATATTATTTATTTTAAAATCTATTTTATGTCAATTTTGATACTATTTAGTACACGACTTTTTAAAAAATCATAAAAAATTGATTACTATAAAAAATACATTATATCATCCCTAACATTTCTATTTCATCCCATAAATTAATTTATGGAATCAAATATTTGAAATTATATTTATTTTAATACTATTAAAATCATTATTGGCGTCGAATTTCGCTTAAGGCCATAGTTTAGCATATTTGAGGAACCCAAAGGCATAATTTGACTCAACATACGATCCAAAGGATCCCAAAGGATCTTTATGAAATATTTTGAGGATGATGAAAAGAAATAAATATTTTATCAAGCCTCTTGCATGCCCAATGTGATGTCAATGGGGTTATTGCGTTTCGAAATCCCAAAAAATGGTCAAGGCAGATGTTCGAAGGAGATCCGGCCAGCACGAAAGAAAGATATTTGCATGCAAGCCTATTCTACACCCAATGAGATGTTAAAAGGCCCCTTATACACTATCCTTATTAAAATATTCTGTGGTTATTTTTACCTATAAATAGAAGATTACCCCTCCCTTCGATATAATGCTCTGGAAGTCGAATCGTCGCTCATGTGTGTGTAAGATAACCCCTTATGCGACCGCATGAAAGTAATGAATTCAAGGTATAGGATCTTTCACGACAATTACCCTATGGGTTATCCTTAGGGTGGTCCCATAAGGGATTGAACCTCACCCATTTCCTTTTTCACATAAGGAAAGTGCATGAAAAAGACCCATCTTGTGCGCAGGTCTCAGCCTTATGTAATACTTGTATTGCCTCGACCCTTCCTTATTATGCACAAGTATATAATCTTGATAACACCCTTCCATTTTTCTCACGAGTCCCCAATCTTGTTTGCACCCATTTCTTAAGACTCCATGGGGTTTCCTTACTCTAATGCCCCAGGTTTGAGCTCCTCTTGTGCTTGGAATCCCTATGTTACGTGCATTTCCTCTGCACATCCCTTTAGGATTGTGTGAAGTGATTTACTGCTTCCTCGAGTAGTGCTTCATGTTCTATTGACTTACCTTATGATTATTCACATAGGTACTCTAACAATTATTTCTTATTTTCATAGCTACGCTAATATAGACCCCTCAATTGACCACTCCTCCACCCCATTGTATCCTAGAATTACTTATGCCTTCCCTTCCCCCAAGCGGGTTGGTATAAGTTATGTAAGTCCAAGGGGTGAGGAATGGGTCCTCAACATCTGATCTATAAGAAATGAAACTTACAAGCACCCACATCCTCAACAAATGACGTTAAACTATATGTTTCCACATGTGTGGTGGACCTGAGTGGACCAGAGAGAGGATGAGACTGGGAACATTTTTCTTCCTGCCTTTTATCCCTCCCTCTCTCACTCCCTTTGCACTTTGTCACCATGTGCACCCCAGGCAGTCTCCACATAATCCCCAGACCACCTTATCCGGCTTCCCTTCTAAAGTAAGTCCCAATATTGTAACGACCCAATATTTTTTTAAAGGAAATTAATTTCTTATAAATAGGTCATAATCACATTAACTACTAAGTTCTATAGGACCCTTAAAACATAAGTTTGTCACTTTTTTGATGTGAATTTCAAAAATCTGACGTACACAGTTGCGATCAGTAAGTTATTTAGAGTCCAATAAGAAAAATTAATTTTTGGTGAATAGTAACCTACCCTTATGAATAGTAACATACCCTTATGAATAGTGATATACCAAAATAAATAGTAACCATACCTATGATAATATATAAATAATATTCAAGTTGAAATTATGATATACCTATATTTTAGAATAAGTTAATGAATGTTTTAAAACTAGTTTTTGATAATAAATTATGATTTTAATTAAATATTAAATTAAAAATAATTGGTAAATTATTTTCTAAAAATGGACTTCATTTTTGGATTATACATGTCGAAAAATGGTTAGGGTGAATTTTTGGGATTTTTATGAAATACTTGATTTTTTTATGAATAGTAAAATACGGTAATTTATCGTATATATTCATTATAAGCTAAATAGACTATTCCTAGCATCATGGATGATGTCACCACCCTTAATATGAATTAACATGATAAAATTACTATTCTTGTTCATGGAATACTTACTATTACTTTTCTTGTGAAGAAATAATAAATTAATGAGTTTTATATTAAGAAATCACCTCTCTCCTCCACTATAAAAACCCCCTCTCACCCCCTCTTCCAATCACTCCTCTCAAGCCTTATTCCTTCTTAAAATTCTAGCCAAATACCCTCCCAAACTCCTCTCCCACGTCTATAAAGCTTTGGTCTCATTAAAATACCAAAATCTCTCCCTTAAGGAGGTTCTCAAGGAAGTTTGGTTCAAGAGGTAAATTCCTCTTTTCAAATCTTTGTCTTTCCTTTCAAGTTCTTTTGTTTTCTTTTTCTATTACCTCTCTTTATCCAAATTTTGTGATGACTCCAGTAACGTATATGTACTGGAATTTTTTCATGATATTGGAATAAGTTATCATCATCTCCCCCTTTTTACCTTCTTTTATACTAGTAGCAAGAACATTATCCGAGATGTGTCAATTTTACACATTCAAGGACGATGGACTTTCAATTTCTTTTATCATTCTAAATTCTGGTCATGAAACCATTCTTTTTATGGTTGAACCATATTATTATATATAATATAACCTATTTAAGATTATTTAATCCCTTTGTTCAAATGGTATTAGGTTATAATGAAAAATGAGTTCGTTGTAATCAAAACCCACAAATTAACCGAAACAATTATCATTAAAGTTCTATATGATAATTCATCCTCGTTCCATGTAATAAAGTTATATAAATGAAAAATAACACCTTTTTATGTTCATAAATAATATATAATTTCAATTCTGGAGATTTACATCCATTCCACTTCATTACTTAAAAACAAGTGAACCGAATATGAAAATAAGAGAAACGAACACTCCAGAACGACGAAATTCAATACAATAATTTGTCAACAAAGACATAAATGAACTAACCAAAATTATGGTAAACTAAATAAATGTCTAATAGGTTCTGAAATAAGTTATTAAAAAGTATAATTTCGTATTCCATGAGCTTAATTACAAGAACGGAACACGTTTGCACTTAAGGTAAGGGTTTCTTCATCTCACTTCCATTTTCGTGATATTTTCCCTATTCACTACTAATACTTTTGTATGGTGTATGTATACTGACCATTGATTTCACATATCATGAATATATTTATCTTCATGTTATTAAATCTATAATATTTATATTATTAATTTTTGAGTCATACGAATCATTTGATTACAAAGTGGTAAGGGTTTTTCCACCCGAACTTCCATTTTCATTTGGGATACTTTCATTGTCCAATTACCTCAATGAAGTTATTATGTATTATTATGTAATAATCATATATTCTATGTTATTATCATATATATGTGTTTAAAAACCATAAACCTTCCTTATTTTATGGATAGTTACACATTTTAAAAGTAACTTTCAAATTGTTAAAAAAATACAAGCCTGGTTTAAGGGAATTTCTGAAATTCTTACCTATTTCCAAGGGAACTCTATAATATGTTTTTGGAAACCATTATATTTATAAAATAACTCATTTTATTTTGAAAATACTATATTAATTCACTTCTGGTTTTATGAAAATATTTTTCCAAAACACCTCTTCTTTTCAAAATAAAAGAGTATTTATCTCAAGAATTTCTTAATGATTTTATAAGAGTGTTTTCGTCTAATTCAACACTCTTGTTGATTCCATGGTATTATTGGGTTTAATCATTTATGAATTAATTTACCATATTTTATTTAATGGTTTATGACTAACTCTATTTTGGATGATCTATCCTAAAACCATTCACCATATTATTCTGAATGGTTAGTGTTTTATGTTTAATGATTAGGGAAAGATAGTTACATTTACTATGATAGTTTCAAAATGAATGTATTTGTGGTTTATGTTTATCCCCACTCATATGAGGAATTCATTGGACTTATTATGTGATGGGTGTGACCCGCTATATCCCCTCGATAAATCAGTAGGTCTCATGAGACAAATAGACGTGGAATTTGGTGAGGCCTTTCCCAATGTGATATAGATTTTGGTCGAGGCCTTAATCATTAGACGTCTTGGATGAGGCCTTGAAAAAATGTTTCAGAATGTCTGGCATTATGCATTCCATCATTATGAGATCAGCTATTGATATTTCATGTGGTTATTCGACTAGTAGAATACCCATGATTATGTTTTATTATGGAATTATTTACTCAACTCATATAACTGCCATAATGTGTTCATGTTTATTATTAAAGGCATGTGTTTTCAATTATTCACCATGTCTAATGTTTATATTATCTTCTTATTTATTTCTAACTCTTACTGAGAATTTGATCTCACCCCTTTCTTATGTTTCATTTTTCTCAGGATATGAAGAAGTAAATTATGAATGACATGCAAGCATAATCTAGGAGACATGATGTTGCTAGTGGAATAAATTAGTGTTGTTTTTTCCTTTATATTGTAATGATCAACTTATGTATGTAACTTGTTTCCAATAATACTAAACTAATCGGTCCTTCGGGATTCATATTCCTTGTATGTATGCCAACGTAATCAAACAAGGAACCGATTCCGGGAAACTGGGGTCGGGTCCTTACAATTGGTATCAAAGGAAGTTTAGTAGAATACTTGGAAACTAGATTTAGAAAACGTAGAATTAGGGAAGAGTACCTAAGTTATTCTTTGAGGATAGACATACAATAACGTCCTAGTATTTTGGTAAGGAATAGATTTTGTGGATCTTTCAAGCAATACATCTCTGTCTGGATACGAGTAGGTAGAGGAGGCTCTGGCACAGATGTATCTAGGGGTAAAACCCGAAAACACCGATTTGAGCTAGACTTGAATGGGAACTAGTACACAACAAAGGGCCTTGCTGCACTCTTGGTTGCAACACTCCTGGGGGATATTCTTAAGATAATTCACATTTTCTTTACAAGCCATTATGAAGGAGTTTAATGTAAAAATTTCTCAAAGAAACCATTTTTGTGAATATGGGACTAGTCATGCGTAGGATCTCAATTTTTCTGAGTATTTTTAAGTTAAGATTATACATTGTGATTCATAACCTAATATAGTGTATGAAATTATCTAGATATGGCGCCTAGTGGACGGAATGGAAATTGAATGAATGCACATGTCCCCTATAGGGATTTTCCTCCGACTCAAGACAATGATGTTGGCTCTGGTGTTGTGACTCGTGTTGAGAAACTCATAAATATACTGGGACAACTTACTCAAGTTATGAATAATAAAATTACCCGTACGGAGCATCCGGATCCACCACGTAGAGGATCCATGTTAGATCGCTTTATGCGACAACAACCTCCATCATTCAACGGGACAACAAACCCGTTTGTAACAGAGCAGTGGATATGTTCCCTTGAGAAGATATTTCTCGCTTTTGGATGTAATAAAATAGATAAGGTTGTAATGGAATTATATCTTCTATCAGGAGATGTGGATCAGTGGTGGTAATTAATCCAAAACACAAAGGAGGAGGAAGAAATAGAAGAGATGGAATGGGGGGATTTGAAGGAAATATTCTTATAAAAATATTTCCCTTGAGAACAAAGAGCAGATATGGAGAGGCAATTCTTGAATCTGAGGGAAAAGGAGGATGAAAATGTTTCCAAGTATGAAGCCAACTTTACAAGGCTGGAAAGACGTGTTGTGGACTACATATTACATCCAAGGAGAAAAATTGATCGATTCTTTGATGGCCTAAAGCCATTCCTCCAATGGGCACTGGTCTCCCAAAGTTTTTCATCATATGAGGAGATAGTTTCATGTGCCATCAAGACAGAAAAATAATTCTCTAAGTATTATGACTTTAAGGGAAAGTAAGAAAAGAATAGGGCTGATGAAAACCATGGGAAAGGAAATAAGGAAACAGGGAAGAAGGGAAGAAGAGAATTTCCACCATGTGACCATTGTGGAAGGAAACACCCCGGTGTGTGCTTAAAAAAAGGAGTATATTAAAAATGTGGTCAGAAAGGCCATCTTACTGGTGATTGCAAAGGAAACAAGGAAACCAATAATCTTTAATTCTATAATTGTCAGGAGATGGGGCACTATGGTAATAATTGTCCAAAACGTCAAGGAAATATGAAACAGAAGAGGCCAAGGGAGCAAGGACAATCATATGCGATCACAACTGCATAGGTTGAAGTTCCGCGTGACATGGTGGAAGGTACTTTGATCGTTTCCTCAAGATTATCCAATGCTTTATTTGATTCTAGATCATCTCATTGTTTCATATCTTCCCAGTTTTCTAAGAAAATTAGATATTTCTAATTTTATTTAACAAGGGAGTTGTCAATCAAAAACTCCTAAGGGAACTATCATTGCTACAAAGTTCTGTGAATTAGTTCCCATTAAGGCATATAAATGTTCTTTATCTGCTGATCTTATCATCATACCAATGATTGAATTTCATATAATCCTCAGTAGGGACTAGATTTCGGACCATGATACAAAAATTTATTATAAGAAGAAGGAGGTTACAATCTTCGATGATGATAAAGAGTACCTTATCTTTAGAGAAGAAACGTCACCAACTGATTCTTATCTAGATCCACCCAAAGTAGATCAACTAAATTTAATTATCGGGGAGGAACAGAAAGAAATAACTATTGGTGAGGAAAATATTGTTCAAATAGAAGATGTACCTGTTGTGCAAGAGTGTATTAATGCCTTTCCAGAGGATTTACCTGGACATCCTCCGGAGCGGGAAATTGAGTTTTCCATTGACTTAATGCCTAGTTCAAGACCCATATCAAAGACCCCTTATAAAATGGACACTGTGGAGTTAGTGGAACTAAAGAAGCAACTATAATAATTGAGTGATAAAGGATTTATTCGACCTAGTGTTTCTCCATGGGGAGCCTCTGTCCTCTTTGTTAAGAAGAAAGATGGATCCATGAGGCTGTGCATTGATTACAGGGAAATCAATGCTATTACAATAAAGAATAAGTATCCTCTGCCAAGAATTGATGATTTATTCGATCAAATTCATGGAGCCCAATATTTTTCAAAGATTGATCTTCAATATGGATATCATCAGTTACTTGTGAGGAAGGAAGGCATTCAAAAATAGCATTCCGAACCAGATATGGGAATTACGAGTTTACAGTAATGCCTTTTGGACTAACTAATGCACCATCTATTTTTATGGATCTAATGAATAGATTTTTCAAGGAATATCTTGATGACTTTGTGGTGGTGTTTATTGATGATATCCTGTTGCACTCTAAAATCTATGAAGAACATGAAAATCACTTGCGCACTTTTTTGAAGACTCTTAAAAGACATGAATTATATGGGAAGTTTAGAAAGTGTGAATTCTGGCTTTAGGAGATTTCTTTTCTTCACTATATTGTCTCTATGGATGGAATACTAGTTGATCCTGCAAAGACAAAGGCAATACAAGATTGTCCCATGCTAATAAACATAACTTAGGTATGTAGTTTTATTGGCTTAGCAGGTTATTATCGGTGTTTCGTAAAAAAAATTTCCTGACTGGCTAACCCGCTAATGAAGCTCACACATAAAGGGGTTAAGTTTGTTTTGACAAAATATTGTGAAGAATTTTTCGAATAACTGAAGAGAATATAAGTCAATTCCCTTATATTAACTCTACCATCGAGGAATGACGGGTTTTTTATTTATAGTAATTCTTCAAAGAAAGTACTTGGTTGTGTCGTTATGCAAAATGATAGGGTTATTGCTTATGAATCACGACAGCTAAAAATTCATGAGAAAAACTATCCTACTCATGATCTCGAGTTAGTTGTTGTAATATTTTCTTTGAATATATGAAGACATTATCTATATGGTGAAAAATGTGAGATTTATTCTGATCACAAGAGTTTGAAGTATATTTTCTCACAGAAAGAACTCAACATGAGGCAAAGGAGATGGATTGAGCTACTCAAAGATTACAATTGCACAATACAATACCACTTGGGGAAAGAAAATAAGGTAGAAGATGCATTGAGTAGAAAAGACCATGGAATTATTAACAAGATGAGAGTTGAAAGGGATCCTATGTTCATGGATCTAGTAAATATGGATATGGGAATTATTAAGGAAGGTAGAACATCACTACTTTATCAAATGGTTGCCCAACCTTCTTTACTAGAGAGGATAAAAATTTCTTAGGCTGATGGTGAGGAGTTTCAAAAGAAAATTAAAGCAATAAATGATGGGAAGGTGACTGACTTCTCATATGAAGATGGCATTTTGAAATTCAGGAAGAGGCTCTGTGTTCCCACAATTCCTGATCTAAGGAGAGAACTGTTGGATGATTCTTATAGCTATAATTTCTCTATACATCTTGTTAGAAAAAATATGTATCAAGATCTCTGAGAAAACTTTTGGTGGGATAATATGAAAAGGGAGATTGCTGAATATATATCCAAATTCCTAGTATGTCAACAAGTGAAGGCTGAGAGGCAAAAGTCTAAGGGGATGATGCAACCACTACCCATACCATCATGGAAGTGGGAGAACATTACCATGGACTTTGTCACTGGAATCCCAAGGAAATCTAGAGGAAACAATGCTATATGGGTCATTGTGGATCATCTTACAAAGACAGCTCACTTCATAGCAATTCGAGAGGACTTATCATTGGATCAACTTGCATAGATTTACATCAAAGAAGTGGTACGGCTGCATGGAGTACCACTCTCTATTGTATCCGACCGGGATCCCAGATTCACCTCGAAGTTCTGGAAAAGTCTCCAACATGATTTAATCATTGAACTGAACTTCAGTACAGCCTATCATCCTCAAACTAATGGCCAATCCGAGCGTACTATTCAGACATTGGAAGACATATTGAGGGAATGTTCTATGGAATTAAAAGGATGATGGGACCAACATCTTCCACCGGTTGAATTCTCCTACAATAATAGTTTCCACTCGAGCATCTGTATGGCACCATATGAAGCCCTTTATGGGAAAAGGTGTAGAACACCGATGTGTTGGGATGAAGTCGGTGAGAAAAACTGCTAGGACCAGAATTGGTTGAGGAAATGGCAGAGAAGGTGAAAACCATTCAGCAGCATATCAAGGTAGCCCAAAGTCGATAGAAGAGTTATGCGGATAACCGTCGACGAGACCTAGAGATTAAATTAGGATACCTGGTATTTCTACTCATATCTCCATGGAAGAAAGTCATGCGGTTTGGGAAGAAAGGAAAGCTAAGTCCCAGATATATCAGCCCCTTCGAGATCCTTGATCGAGTGGGAGCTGTGGCATATCGACTGGCACTTCCACCAACCTTGTCGAAGGTGCATGATGTCTTTCATGTATCCCTCTTCAGAAATTACATACCAGACCCTTTACATGTACTCTCTTCAGAGGTGGTATAGTTGGAGGATGATCTTTTCTATGAGGAGCAGCCGGTGAATATTTTGGATCGTAGAGACAAAGTTCTACGCAACAAGACTACTCATCTAGTCAAGGTATTATGGAGAAACCATAAGTATGAAGAGGCAACTTGGGAACTAGAGAAATCAATGAAGGATAAGTACCCCCACCTGTTCTTGGCCTAGTTTTTAAATGAAATTTTGAGGGAAAAATTTTTGTGAGGGTAGAATGTAACGAACCAGTATTTTTTAAAGGAAATTACTTTCTTATAAATAGGTCATAATCACATTAACTACTATGTGCTATGGAACCCTTAAAACATAAGTTTTTCACTTCTGTGATGTGAATTTCAAAAATCCGACATACACTGTTGCGATTAGTAAGTTATTTAGAGTCCAATAAGAAAAACATAATTTTTGGTGAATAGTAGCCTACCCTTATTAATAGTAACATACCCTTATGAATAGTGATATACCCAAATAAATAGTAACCTTACCTATGATAATATATAAATAATATTCAAGTTTAAAGTATGATATACCTATATTTTAGAATAAGTTAATGAATGTTTTAAAACTGGTTTTGGTAAAAATTATGATTTTAATTAAATATTAAATTAATAATAATTAGTGTTGTTTTTCCCTTCATATTGTAATGATCAACTTATGTATGTAACTTGTTTCCAATAATACTAAACTAATCGGTCCTTCGGGATTCGTATTCCATGTATGTATGCCAATGTAATCAAACAAGGCACTGATTTTGGGCAACTCGGGTCGGGTCTTTACAAATATCAATCTCTTTGGTCCACTAACCATGTGTAATCCCCACACCATCCCTCATGGACGCAACTTTGTTATATGATCATTAGGTATGATGTTTCCTCTTGTTTCCCACACAGAGTATGACCCAAGTGGGATTAGAGTAAGAAATGACCATGACATACTCTTATGGATTCTAACCACACATAATCCCCATAACAACTTTGGGCTTCTATCCATGCGTAATCACCATGGCCCTCATCCCTCTTGACTTTAAACATCATCTACCAAAATATGTGTAATTTCATCCCTATCTTCTGAATAGGGTATGTAGGAAGCCTCCTAGAGGTTCAAGCCCATCACTCCCCAAAATTAATCTATTATTACTACTTCCTATTATCTCACTTTAATCTGGAATGACATTAAACTACACCCTCTAAACTACGCGGGTTTTCATCTCTTTCGGGTATGTAGGAAAACTCTTTAAAGTTAAATCCCAACCAATGGTAATACCTAGTGATCCCTTTTGGGGATGTACCCTATGAATGTAACATCTCCCATTTTGGGGAAACATCTCTTGGATCTATCCTTTGAAGTGTTTTGATCCATGTGGGCAACTAACCATGAATAATCCCCACACTTCACCACACTCCTCCAACCAAGAGTGATCCTCTTGTGAAGGGAAGCTAACCGTACATAACCCCTATCATGTTTTTGGGTTGTTTTCCTTTTTATACACCTAGATTATATGCCCCCATCCTGAAATATGTGGAATTCGATCCCTTCCTTTCAAATAGGGTAGGTAGGAAGCCTCTTTGAGGTTCAATCCCATCACCCACTTTCCATCCTGGTCCCTCCTTCGAGCCTTTATGTATTGGGAAGATCATGCCCCAACCAGTGGGTTCTACTTCCTTCAGGCCCTTATCCATGCACTCCATTCTCACAAGTCACCTCCCTAGGTGTCTTATCACCACATCCTGAACAATGTGGACTTTGATTCCAAGCCACTGGGATATGTACCAAGTCTCGCTGAGATTCAAGCCCAGCACTGTCACCTTCACATTAGTTCCACCTCATTCATTCCATCCACTTCACCCAATCCTCCATCATCCATCCTGATTCTTACCTAGGCCACCACATCATAACAAGATTATGAAATTAATTTGATTATCTAACAATGAATAAGACTCATTTATCATTTCGACACTTCCCCTGGCAGCACCCGAGGAACTAACCATGTGTAAGCCCCAAATCATCCTTTCGAACTATGTGAGTTTTGATCCTTGTCTTCAACACAGAGTATGTAGGACGCCTTTGTAACACCTAGATATTTTATGAGATAGATTATTTTAATTTCTTTGATGTATTGTTTTGTATGCTACACCAATATTTCCTTGCACTATACGCAACACTATATTAGCTTTCATTATATGCAACACTATTCTTGGCTTGTGTTACACACAATTTCAAGTTATTTTGATATAATTCATTTCACGTAACACCGGGTATATATATTTTTCAATGTATAAAATAACTATGTTAGGAATATGTTATAAACAACACCAAAGTAAGATTTCACTAAACTTAACACTCACTTGGCTTGCATTACATGCAAGAGAAACCTTCCTAGATAGCTTGTATTGTATGTAATACTGTGTTTCACTAAACAATGATAAATTATTAAAATATTATTTAATGGGATATAAACTTGAAGTTATGAATATTATTAACCAAATTTTGAATTTTATAACATTAAAATTCATCTTATATATTTTCTATAACATGATATAAGAACAAAATCAATTTTTTCAATTAAAAAAAATTATTTTTCAAAAAAAAATGTAGTTTTACCACATTTTTAGGGAGGACCTTTTTTAAATTTAGTTTTTTACACCTTTATATGTTCTATTTGAAAAAATAAACTTCGTATTTAAAATTGGGACATCAAAATTTAATTTGGATTAAATTTTTATATTTTTCTGATAGCTATCAAGTTTTGATTAATAGTAAAAATACGCTAAAGTTTAATTGAAAAAAACTTTTTCCATCGAGATAAATCATATTATTTAATGGTTTTAAAGTAAAAATGGAATATATTTTTATAATTTAATAAAATTTTGGTCATTGGTTGTAATTTTACTTTAAAATTTCACATAAATACATGTCAATATTTTGATAGTTATTACTTCCTAAAAACCCACTTTTTTGTTTTGACAATGAGAATTAATTTAAAATTAATTACTATAAATTATGTGTTTTGAATTTCAAAAAATTGATTCCATATTTGGAATCACAAGGTCCCAATTGTTTAAATAGGTACCTTTTATTTTTTGATATTATGAATAGTAACTTCAATAATTATTTTATTTACCACGGTTAAAGGGTAAATCTGGTAAATAAGGGTAAAAATAATAATAATTTAATAGTATAAAACTACCCTAAAACTCATATTAATACTATTGGATGAGATATTTCAGACCATGGGAATCCTTGGGTGAATTTTGGGACCCCATGTATTCACTTGGATGTGAAAATAACATTTTATAAGAATTAATTTAAAGTAAAGATAATTATAACCTAAACATATATCTTTTACTAAATTGATTTTAATATAGGGTTATATACCTAATATATATGTATATAAATATTAATTATAAATATAAAAATATTTCCTACATAGTGGTATTTTATTTATAATTTTTATAAATTATATACATATATTTATTTATGACACAATTTTGATGTAGTGATTACCTCATTAATGAATGATTCAAATAAATGAATTTATAAATATTAAAATAAATTTAATTTTAAAATTTTGGTGCCATACAAAAAATTTATGGATTACATTAATATATTAGGGATTATTTAATGCCTTTTTTCAAAGTAATCAAGTTTTTATGAATTTTTAATAAAGTCAAATATGAATAGTATCCAAAATTGACATAATTCATAACTTAAAACATAAAATAGTTTATTAAATTATATTGAATTTATAAAAATCAAGGATTATTAAAATGGATAATATAAGTCCAAATATGTCAAAAATAACTTTTTTTGGTTCGTCTGACATGATATGGTAGTTACATTAACCCACAATTTGTAAATAACATGATATCACGGTAAGATTAAAAAAGGTAAAATAAGGGTTAAACTAAAAAGATATGGAAAAGAAATATCCAAAAAAAGTCTTAAAATTACTTCATGATGGGTATTCTAACCAAAATTATCATATAATATAATTAAATAATTTTTGGACCATTTTAAATCAAAATTTAATTTATAATAATTTAATATTTTAAGACTTTCCTAAAGTACCCCTCTCCTCTCTTATAAAAGGGTACCACATACCTCTCTTATTCACTCCATTTTGGGACTTCAAGATCTGAAAACCCCTTCTTATTTCTCTTATATTATTCTCTAGTTACATTATATTTTTGCGTGTCTTCTAAAAAGACCAACTCTAGTGCCCAAAGAGAAAATTTAAATGAGGCACGTCGAGGAAGAGGTAATCTCTTCTACTAATTCTTTCAAATTTATTTCTTATTATACTTCCTATTAATTAGATGTTTCATTATTAATTAATATAATAAGTATCACTCAAACACTTATATGATATTATAAATATGAAAAAACACTTTTTCACCTTCTTCCATCCTACAAAAAATGAAATCATTACACGTGCGTACGTACGACTTACCGTCTCCACGCCATGGTGTAATATCTTTTTCACCACCACCTTACTTGGATGGGTATAATGGTGGAAATAATAACTATATACAATTATTATAACTTTATACTAATTCTTATATTTGATACACTATCTACTTAAATACCATTCGACAATTATGGGGATGATATCATCGCTCGTGTGTACGTACGACTAACCGTCTCCACGATGCGATAAGATTCATTCTCCACATTAACCATTAAAGAATGATTATAAAGTATATAAAATAAATAATAATTAAATATATGAGATAATAATAATTCATTTAATTACTTCAATTCAATTTAATAAGGAAATGAAAATAGCGTTCATGCGTGCGTACGACCTACCGTCTCCATAAACAGTGTATTCCATTTCATTTATCTATCTGATAGATATGTATTTATATAATGAATATATATAATATATAAATCATGTTTTACATTCTGGAAATAATTAATTCATGATATAAGTAATAGTATTAAGAATAAAAATTCAAAACATGTACGATAAATAAAATGATTATTACCTAAAATGTTGCTTTAACATGGAATTGACAAATGAATGTGTAATATAAAGTCATAAGTGAATCATATATGATAAAATAAATATTATTCTGGTTCTATTACAAATTAATAATATTCTTAAACCCACTATAAAATAGTTTTGGACACATATGGAAGAAATTGGATCTGAGGTAAGGGATAATTTCACAATCTCATTTTTATTCGAGATTGTTTATACATAATTATTTATCGGGGTTATATTTATGTCCATGTTTTCTAAATATGATTTCATAAAAAATTTAAAATTATTCTATATATTTTTAAATTAATTTTTACCCCTTTTTTACTTTTACAATGTGGTATGGAAGGAATCTTTCTTTTTTTTACCATACGAGGTACATTTTGACTTTTTCGGTAAAAGTACGAGAAGAATGTTTTTTAACTTATACGGCATGAACGGATTTGTAAAATTTCATAATGCATTATTTTCATGAATCTTACTTTAAAATATTTCAAGTTTATTTTTAATTAAATTCTTTTATTTTAAAATTTCATTAAATTTTGAGAAAATAAAACATTTTTTAAAAAGAAAGGATATTTTCCTTAGGAATTAAGTTCAACTGTTTTATCAAAATTATTTTCCATCTAATATGGCATAGAGTTATATCTCTATCCCTATTATTAATTTGATTTTATTGTGTTTATGATTGAATTATTTTTATGATGTCCATTTATATTATATGGATTATGTTATGATGAAATGATGTTTAAGAATCCCATTTCATTTCATGGGTTATGCTATGAGTAATGATTTATGTTTTTGTGGCACATGTAAGAATGATTTCATTATGAGATGGGTGGGACCTATATCTCACTCCAATGAAGTGGGTAAAGATTTATATCTCATGAGATATACATGACTTGAACGGCAAGTAAATATGGTTCATTAATATATTTCCAGAACATCAAGTAAACCTGGTTCAGTAATGGACTTCGTCCACTATGATGTTCTTGGCAGCAATGCATTCACTACTATGAAAATAATAATATATGCTTATTTATTTTCCACAATAACATGTTTTACACCAATGATATTTTATGGTTAAGGTTCCATTATGATCTATGCCTTATGAACTACCAAGATTTATTTCATGACTCGTGATTTTGATATTTAAAATTTATGTTCATGTTTTTAAATTCTTATGTCTATGGTTTGTTTTATGTTCTCAATGTTTACCATTAATGAGAATTTGATCTTACCCTTTTATATGTTTCTTTTCCCTAGGATATAAATAATGGTTTTAGGTAGGACAATAAAAGGGTAAGATTTTTATGGGAGATGTTGAAGATATTTCACCATGATTATAAGATTATGTTTTGAGTTTCCGAAGACACTAAACTAATATATTCTTTGGACGTATTTTTTTGTCATGTATTAAGAATTCCTCAAAATAAATTTAATGTCCATGTACGTCAAGCTTGGGTCTCTATAGTTGGTGTCAGAGCGAAGGTTTAGTAAACCTTTGAAAACTAGGATGCGAAAACTTTAATGAGATCCCTAGAGACATTTCTATGGATATGTCTAGGGATGTCTTAAGTATAAGTAATATATAGGTTAAAAACCTAGTTTTTTGGGATTATCATGATTAACCTGGGGTTAAACTAAAGATATCATAGATTGAGATATTATGAGTAATTTACCTTACTTATGTGTTTCTAATCTCTGATATATATTTCTAATCACACTTTTCTTTATGATCTTAGTCAATAGCCATAACTACATAGAACATAGTTAACCAGTGAATGTTTCAAATGTGGAAATTATGGTAATTTTTAAGATCGATTTCTTAAGTTGAAATATAATTAAGAGAATCATGACTATATTACGAGTATTGGTCATATTTCTAAGGATAAAGAGATTTTAAATGATATGTTAAAGTTATGTGATGTTCTTCCAGTATTATTTACATTAAACCTATGAATATTGAAGTTTAGAAACCTTAATAAATGATTCATATTTTATGAAATATGAAGATGATGGATCATGAGTGATGGTTTGAGAATAAAGTTGGATGATTGACGTGTATATATTTAAAAATTCAAAGATTATGTTATATGAATCAGGAAATATATAAGTGTTTTCAGTATAAGTTTTTCATTAATGATTGGAAAGGATATGTTGAATAGTTCTAAGGATCCAAAAAAGTGATTTAAGGGTAAGGTGGTATTCTTTGAGAAAACATGATTAAGGGAAAGATAACCCTTAATACATCACGTATGTTAATATAATGATGTTTAGAA
This sequence comes from Viscum album, assembly GCA_963277665.1. Lineage (NCBI taxonomy): Eukaryota > Viridiplantae > Streptophyta > Magnoliopsida > Santalales > Viscaceae > Viscum > Viscum album. The sequence goes on from OY728121.1 coordinate 683,762,444, forward strand.
AAAGATATGTTGGATTTGAATAAGAAAATTGGATGATTTTAGTTTCTTGGGAACTAACTATGGAGTTGTTGACAAGAGGGTTATGATATCATGGATGAAGTGTAAAACTTTTTGGGACTTAAGGAATATATCCAGTAATTTTTGGAATAAAGGAACAAGCATATAAGGATATATGGTAATTTATGTTATTTCCATGACTCAAGAGAATGCATTATGAAGTCATTAAAATGATTGTTATGTGACCAACAAGATATATCTTATGGGGGATAAATTATGGTATTCATATTATTATTATATGAACTTTCTTGTAATTGTTTTTTTTATACTGTGGGATTGGATAGAAGTATTTTGGATAAGACTAATGGTTGGAATGGATTAATTTGACCATCATATAGTATTGTTTAATTCTAATACTTTTTTTAATATTATTTATGGAATGTTATAGTAGTGTAGTTTTATAAAAAGGACAACTTGTAGGAGGGCAACAACCCATCGCGTCAGACAAGGATGTGGGAATCGAACCCACAACTGAAGTGAGACAAGACTTTATCGCCTACCACTAGCCTATGTTAACCGTTATGTTTCTAACTTTTCTTTTTAAAATTAAGTTTTATCGTTACTTTTTATGATGTGGGTTTCTATGAAAGAAACCTTTATGTAGTAAACCATTTATAACCCCAATGAATTTCAAGGAAGAAATTTATTTTAAGGGGGGTAGAATGTAACACCCTGAGATTTTGTGAGATAGATTCTTTTAATTTCTTTTATGTCTTGTGTTATATGCTAAACCAAGATTATCTTGTGCTATATTTAACACTGTATTAGCTTGTAGTATATGCAACACTATTTTTGGCTTGTGTTACACACAATTTCATGTTCTTTTGATAGAATTCATTTCACACAACATTGAGTATAGATTTTGTTCAATGTATAAAATAACTATGTTTGGATTATGTTATAAACAACAAAAAAGGAAGCATGCACTAAACGTAACACTGACATGGCTTTTATTACATCAAAGAGCGACCTTCCTTAATAGCTTACATTGTACGCAATATCAAGTTTCACTAAACAATGATATATTATTAAAATATTATTTAATGGGATATAAACTATAAATTATGAATAGTATTAACTGAATTTTTAATAACATTAAAATTCTTCTTAAATATTTTCTAGAACATGATATAAGAACAAAACCAATTTTTTGGATAAAAAAAATATTTTTCAAAAAAAAGCAGTTTTACCACTTTTTTTATGGAGAACCCTTTTTAAATTTAGTTTTTGACACATTTATATGTTTTATTTGACAAAATAAACTTATTATTTAAAATAGGGGAATCAAAATTTACTTTGGATTAATTTTTGATATTTTTCTGATAACTATCATGTTTTGAAGAATAGTAAAAATACGTTAAATCTTAATTGAAAACAACTTTTTCCATCGAGATAATTTATATGGTTAAATCATATTATTTAATGGTTTTAAACTATTAATGGGATATATTTTTATCATTTAATACAATTTTGGTCATTGGAAGTAATTTCAATTTTAAATTGGACATAAACACATGTCAATATTTTGATAGTTATTACTTCTTAAAAACCCTCTTTTTGATTTTGAAAATGGGAATTAATTTTAAATTAATTATTACAAATTATGTGTTATGAATTTTGAAAAATGGATTCTATATTTTTAATCATATGTTCCAAATTTTTTAAATATCTACCTCTTATTTTTAGACATTATGAATTGTAACTTTAGTAATTGTTTTATTTATCATGGTTAAAGGGTAAATTTGGAAAATAAGGATAAACAAAATAACAATTTAATAGTATAAAACTACCCTAAAACGTGTCCTAATCCTATTGTATGATATATTTCCAACCATGGTCATCCTTGGGTCTATTTGGGAACCCCATGGATTCACTTGGATGTGAAAATGACATTTTATAAGAATTAATTTAAAGTAAAGATAATTATAACCTAAACATATATCTTTTACTAAATTGATTTTAATATAGGATTATATAATTAATATCTATGTATATAAATATTAATTATAAATATAAAAAATTTCCTACATCATGGTATTTTATTTATAATTTTTATACATTAGATAAATATACTTATTTATGACACAATTATGATGTAGTGATTACCTTATTAATGGAAGATTTAAATAAAGAGATATATGAATATTAAAATAAGTTTAATTTTAATATTTTGATGCCATACAAAAATTTTATTTATGATATTGACATATTATAGATGAGTTAATTCCTTTTTTTCTAAGGAATTAGGTTGTTATGATTTTTTTAAAAAGTTAAGTATGAATAGTATCCAAAATTGACATAATTCATATCTTAAAACATAAAATAGTTTATTAAATTATATTAAATTACTAAAAATATAAGATTCTGAAAAAATGGTTAATATAAGTCCAAGTATGTCACAAATAAATTTTTTGGGTCTTATAACATTATATGGTAATTACATTAACCCACAATGTGTAAATAACATGATATCACGGTAAGATTAAAAAGGGTAAAATTAGGGTTAAAAAAAAATATAAGGATAAAAAATATTCAAAACATATCTTAAAATTATTTTATTATGGGTATTTGAACCAAAATCATCGTATATTGTAATTAAATAAGTTTTCGACCATTTTAAATCTAAATTTAATTTATAATAAATTAATATTTTAAGACTTTCCTAAAGTGCCCTTCTCCTCTCTTATAAAAGGGCACCTCCTACCTCTCTTCTTCACTCAATTTGTAGCCTTAAATATCAGCCAATCCCTGTTCATTTCTCTTATAATATTATTTATTTACATTCTATATATGTGGTTCTTCTCAAAAGACCAACTCTAGTTCCCAAAGTGGAATTTAAAGGAGGCACATCGAGGAAGACGTAATCTCTTCTAGTGATTATTTCAATTTTTTTCTTATTCAACATCCTCTAAATTATTTGTTTAAATATAATTAATAACATCAGTATCAATTATATACTTATATGATATTATAAATATAAAAAACACTTTTTCACCGTCTATCCATCCTACAAAAAATGAAATCACTACGCGTGTGTACGTACAGTTTACCGTCTCCACACCATGGTGTAATCTCTTTTTAACCAACACCTTACTTGGATAGATATAATGGTCTAAATAATAACTATATATGATTATTGTAACATGATACTAATTCTTAGATATGATACACTATCCAATTCAATACCATTCAACAATTATGTGAACATTATCGTCACTCGTGTATACATATTGTTTACCGTCTCCACGACGCGATGAGATTCATTATCCACGTTAACCATTTAAGAATAATTATAAAGTGTATATAATAATTATACATGAAATATATGACATAATAATATGTCATTTACTTACCTCTATTCAATTTAATTAGGAAAATAAAACAGCATTCATGCATACGTACGGCCCACCGTCTTCATGAATGGTGTATTCCATTTCATTAATCTATCTATTATATATGTATTTATATACTGAATATATATAATATGTAAATCATTTTTTAAATTATGAAATTAATTAAATAATGATATAAGTAATAATATCAAGAATAAAAATTCAAAACACGCACGATAAATAAATCGATTATTACCCAAAATGTTGCTTTAACATGGAATTGACAAATAAAAGGATAGTATAAAGTTGTAAGTGAATCATATATGATATAATAAATATAACTATGGTTCTTTTAAAAGTTGATAATATGTTTAAACCCACAATACAAGAGTTTTGGACACATATGGAAGAAATCCAACCTAAGGTAAGGGATAATTTTTCAATCTCATTTTTATCCGAGATTTTTTATAGGTAATTATTTACTGGGGTATATTTATATCCATGTTTTATAAATATGATTTCATAAAAAATTTACAATTATTATATATATTTTTAAATTAATTTTTACCCCTTTTGACTTTTACTATGTGGTATGGAAGGAATATTTTTTTTACCATACGAGGTATTTTTTGACTTTTTCGACAAAAGTACGAGAAAAATGTTTTTTTTAACTTATACGACATGAATGGGTTTTTATGCTTTCATAACGCATTATTTACATGAATATTACATTAAAATATTCCAAGTTTATTTTAAATTAAATTATTTTCTTTTAAAATTTCATGACATTTTGAGAAAAGAAAATGTTTTTTAAGAAGAAAGGATATTTTTCTCAGGAATTAAGTTAAAGTGTTTTATCAAAATTATTTTCCATCTAAGATGACATAGAGTTATGTCTCTATACCTATTATTACTTTGATTTGATTGTTTTTATGATTTAATTATTTTTATGACGTCCATTTATCTTATATGGATTATGTTATGATGAAATGATGTTTAAGAATCCCATTTTATTTCATGGGTTATGTTATGAGGAATGATTTATGTTTTTGTGGAAATTTTAAGAATAATTTAATTATGAGATGGGTGGGACCTATATCTCCCTCCAATTCATTGGATAAAGATTTATATCTCATGAGATAGACATGACCAGAATGTCAAGTAAATCTGGTTTAGTAATATATGGCAGGAATGGCAAGTAAACCTAGTTTAGTAATGGACTTTGTCCACTCTGATGGTCTTGGCATCAATTCCTTGGATACTATGGAAATCATATTATGTGCTTATTTATTTTCCACAATCCCATGGTTTACACCAATGCTATTGTATAGTTAATGTTCCTTTATGATCTATTCCTTAAGAACTACTTAGATTTATTTCATGACTCATGATTTTGATATTTAAAATTTATGTTCATGTTTTTACATCCTTATGTTTATGGTTTGTTTTATGTTCTCAATGTTTACCCTTACTGAGAATTTTAGCTCACCCTTTTATATGTTTCTTTTCCTCAGGATATAAAGAATGGTTTTAGGTATGAAAACAAAAGGGGACTATTTTTATGGAAGATATTGAAGATCTTTCACCATGATCAGAAGATTATGTTCCGAGTTTCCAAAGACACTAAACTAACACAGTCTTTGGGTATCTGTTTGTGTCATGTATTAAGTATTATGGAAAATAAATATAATGTCCATGTACGTCAAGATTGGGTCTTTATATCCTCAATGAAGTTCAACCCCATCCAATGGTCAATCATGGTGTCCCTTTTGTTGGGGCCCACTATTCTCTGATCTATCCTTTGTGGTGTCCAGATCAGCCTTCACAGTGTGAAATATTCCCATTTTAGAACAAACCATTTTTGGTCTGTCCTCATTGGGAATTTTGATCCATCCATTCAATAACCCTTCCATGTGCTCCCTCCTAGGGATATACCCATCTGATCCACTCTCGTAATTGTTATGATCAGTATGATCCATCTCTTCCAGATGTTAAACTAATGGCATACCCAATGTTAAACATGGGAAGATGAGGAAAACCTCGGTGACATGCCTCTGGTATATGATTCCCCACATTCTATGTGGGATGCCTTGGGCTTCAATGCCCTCAATAAGCCCTCTGATAAGGGAGAATTTAGGTGTACCAATGTTCCATCATCTAGACATTCCAGTGATGGCCAACGTGACTACTCTCTAACTAAAGGTGGTTGGCCTGACTTGACCCTCTGGAATGTTCTGATAGAAGCAGCATAATTAACCAATTCCCACAAAGATATGGAACTGTGAGGAGTTTCACAAACAAAATTTTAATATTTAAGGGAGACATAGACTAGGAAACTAATTCCAAGGAGTAATACATGGAAGGAGGGACTAAAATCCCATCATCATGTTTTAGTCGAGGAGAAAACATCTCTAAAGAAGTGATGATTTCCACTCGCCTTTGGAAAGTGGGAATGCATGGGAAACAAATGTGCGTCTCTACAGATGTCATGTTCCCTAGAAAAATGATTCAAAAATAAAAATAGTGAACCTGATGTGAATCTTTTCTCTTTAAACCATGGGAATTAGCCATGTAGTTCATTATATCAAAAAATTTACTCAAATTCCACATCGGGCCACCAATAGAAATGGTGAAAGCTATTTGAATCTTTTCTCATTCAATTATGTGGATTATTATCTTTCAATACATCAGTGGATATGTGTGTTGCCGGATATATCTATTTGGGACTAGGCATCACCAAGAAAATAGTGATCTTAGCATTGAACTCACCAGAATTTAGGGTAGTTAATTGTTGGGAATTCCAGTCTACAACATCGTCAGCATGGATCTCTCTATTTATCCTTGAAAGACTAAATGACATTGGGGCACTAGGAATTATTTCCTACTATCTGTATTGATAGCTGAATCTTCCTACTTTTCAAGACCTAAGCTATAGGAAACTAGTCACCTCCCCCCACAGAAGTAGGGGTAGGGTAAATTCCAATGTGTCGATCCCTCATGGCTTTTCCTCCACCATGAACTCATTCACAACCATGGATATCAGGTGCCCATGCATCGTCCCATCCTCAAAATTCATCCATAGAATGGTGATTGATACACTTATTCAATGGTACAAACTAGAGGGGGTCATCCCAACCTGGGATATGGCCTTCTATTATTTAGAGTATTTTTTCCCCTCTGTCACCACTTCCCCCATGGGATTCATAGGGAACCATTGCTCCCCACTCCAACGTCCAACTGTTTTAGGAGCCTCTCCCTGAAAGGATCCTACAACTTGTACCCCTATAACGATGAGGTGAGGAAAGTCAGAGTCATCCCAGATACGAAAAAAAATTTATAGCTGCTAAGTAGGGCTCCCACTGGGTAGAATCAATGTTTTTTTATGGTACCTCGGTTTGATAAATAGTTGTCCTATACCCATTCATTTCCAACCTTAGTTCGGCTAACCTAAATTCAAAGTTAGGTACAGGATCAGGAAGACGCCCATCAGGGGTAGTAATATTCTATAGCTTCATTGGCCTATGCCACCCTAGCGCGTTCTATTAGATATCTTCAACTGAAGATTAGGGATTCACTATCAACTAGTTGAGATCAAGATCCCAACCACCTCACAGCCAAACTGGGTTGAATCTTCTAGTCACCGGCACAAAAAATCTATCATGGGCCAACCTGTAATGAAAAGATTCAATATGTAGTCCCTCCCCACACCATCAATAGTCATAGTGGAGATCCTCACCACTATCACCCCTAGTATGGAGGTCCTCCCCATTCCACTAGAATCAAACCAAGAGGATCCCCCCCCTTCTTGTGGACATCCATCATGGAGGTCTTCCCCGTTCCCATGATCCTAGGCATGCAGATTTTCCCCATATTTCAGGTTATCAACGCGAAGGTCCTCCTTGCCCCATCACCCATCAACATGGAGGTCCTCCTGATGTTATTTCTAGCTCGAGTAGAGTCCCTCCCTGCTAAATCACTCCTAGCCATGGTGGTCCTCTCCACATATCTAGAAACTAGAATGGTGGTCTTCCCTATACCCAGGATCGTCAACACAGATATCCTCCCCATGTCCCGTTCAATATTTCCCAAGGTGCTCCTCGCACCCATGCTCACCTGAGAAGAGGTCCTCACTACTCTCTCACTCAACATAGTGTTCTTTCCCATTTCCTAATCAACACTCATAGTGGAGGTTCTCCACACTCTCATGGCAGTACAGGTGGAGGTCCTCCCCACTCCGATGACAATAGGTATGGGGTCTCCCTCGTATCCCATACAACCTCAGCGGAGGCCCTCCCCACTCCAACACCATCCTAAATGGAGGTAATCCCCATGTTGAATATTTAACCTACCCTGAAGAACCATCATGGGGTAGAAGGTTGAACCATCTCTGCCAAAGGAAGAACTCTGAGAATCACTAGATCGTTGCCAATATGGTCCTATTTTCAGATTCTGAAGTAGATTATGATTTTATGATGAATCCTTCACCATGATCCTCTAAATTAAGGTCTCAGGTAGGAACCTGGTGTGTGAGGTTCACCCTTACAGAAATTGATATGTATCAGATCCCCGAATCCCTCTACGGGTACATGCATGTGGAGGAAGATTTGGCTCCCTTTTGGGGCCTGGCCTTGCAGACCTCTATGTTGTCACTAGGATCATTCTCTACCTCAACCAAAGATCACGAAGATTTATTCTAAGGAGTTATGGGTGATGAAAATCATCCATTTCAGACACCAGTCGTCGCTGCCTTCACAAATGAAGAAGTGGTAATCACCCCATCCTATAGGGACATGATGATGAAGTTGGTATCATCTCCCAGAGACAGCTCAGTATACAATAGAATTTAAACCCCTTCATCATTTTCTCTACCAATCATTCCACTACCACAATGATCCACATTATTGTCATTATCGGTTCCTCATCCTCTCCCAGTTGAATAATGGGGAAACCAAGGGCCGGATCCTAATTTTGAATGAAGAAGTTTGTGGGAAATTCTTGGAGCGGATCAGTTTCCCAAGATGTTATGGCCGACCATGACCCCATACATTGGAATTCCAGAATCATTCACCTAGGATGAAGTCATGTGTTTCTGCAAAACCATATGGGTCATGCATTTCCATCTTAATAACCATTAGTTGGTGTATCTAAAGAGTCGGGATCATTATGAAAATATCGGCCAAAAGTTTTGTATGATTGATCTAGCTGTGATCCCCATCGCTCAACACCCTGCATCACCCGGATTCCATCGGGCTCTGCAGTAGAGATGCATTCAGAGCTTTCCTGTGCTCCACAAAATCATCAAAGAGGTTTTCCCGTGCATGTAGATATAGGGATGGGGGAAGTATGCTACTCTCGACTTTATCCCTATCACGCACTGGCCTAAATTACCATGTGATATCAAGGACATGCTGCTAGGTGTAGTCAAAGTGAACATGGATGACCCCATAGTGGACACTGAGATATGTCTCATTAAAGAGAGACATCCGCCAGGGACAACACAACATCTTTTGGATACCCCAGGTGTTTTCAATCGCTAGCAATGAAACTTTATTAGCCTTGTTGAACCAACTAAGTCATTGTCTCTCAGTTGAGACCCCAACAAGTGAAAAGGAAATAATGGGACCGTTAATCCCTCTAACCCATCTTGCTCAACGCATAAGAAAGGGGATGATCCTGAAAAGGCCACATTTCTCCAAAAAATTTCCAAACATAAAAGTATTATTAAAAATCTCGTTGTTGAGTGAATTGTGTAATGCCAAATAGATTATGGTGATCCTCGATCTCGTATGTCCTTCATCAGGGTATCAGGGGTAGGCACAGATTCTCCCAGGTGAGTTTCCTCCCATTGATCTCGACAACCCTGCATATACTGACATGGTAGAGGCTGGAGTATATGGAAAGTATCCACAGTATGCATCTCCAAACCCAACCAAGCTGCATGAGAATATTCTCTAATATCTAGATCTATAGTATATTCCTCCATCATCCCCTTAGGTTTCTCTTTAGGTCATTCCTCCATCTGCTCCACAAGTCGTCCCTCTAGAAGCTCTTCAGGACGTTCCACCAGTTTCTCTATGATCCATTGATCTAGCTTATCATGTTGAGGAGCCTGCCAACATGTTGGTGATCATAAATCTTCTCAAAGATAGGAACCCTCACCAGGATGACCCAGTGGATAGTCTCATTTCCTACCTCAAATATTTCAAAATAAGAAAGGTGGCAATCCCACCTGATAGAAAGTTGTATTTGGCATGGGTGGATGATATGTAAATGCCCCCAGGTTTTAGGAATCCTACTTTATCCCCCCTTCAATGGGATGGGTGACCTGTTGTAGCATCTGTTTCACTTTATTTCAAGGTGTGTACCCATGCTAGGAACTTCAGCGCAGCAGGAATCCGATAAGATCTGGTGTTTCGTATAGACTCTGGAAGGGCCTACATTTTTCTGGTACAACCAGCTACCCATCAGGTCCATAGCTAGTTGGGAAGATCTTTACAGGAATTTTATTTATCATTTTATCTCCACCACTTGAAAGAATAGTATTTCTAGCCTCTTAAAGTAAAAACAAAATCCATATGAGTGTTTCACGGACTTCTTCTCTAAGTGGAAGGGCCTCACGTATTCACTCGATATGCCACTGACTCAAGAGCATCTACTGATGATGTGCATGGGGAATGTGAATACTAGACTAGTTACCTCTATTATCACCAAGAACTTCCATCATGGATTATGATATTTCTCTAATAAGACTCATCACCTATAGGAATTATTGCAACATGCTAAATAGGCACATTTGTTGCCTCCTCCATCTCCCACAAGAAGAGACTCTAAGGCTGAGATAGCTGTCTCTGCATAGGTATAGGCCTCTAGGTCATTAGAATTGTTACTGGTAGAGACACGTCCATAGCCTTATCAAGGGATATAACCTCAAGATCAGTATTTCCCACCACATAATCAATAGGTGCCACAACATAATGAACCATCTCTGACAAGGAGATATAATCATGTTCCACCTCCTAATTAGGCTCAATCCCCCTATTAGGGACAAGCTCATAGGGTCCCTTTCTTGGATAGGAGAAACCAAAACTACTCATTTGATGAGGCTTAGGTCCCCGGTTATTTATAAAGTGCCTTGGATCAGGGAATCATGAAATTTACAAAGTGTAGGAGACCACAAGAGGCTGATCTCACTAATCGCCCCAACTAGTTCCCCTATCATTGATTCCTTAGAAATACACTCAAGAAGTTTTATGTGTTCAAGGACTGGATCCAGGTCTAGTTTGAAAACAATATAGTCAGGTTAGGTCCTGCTCTGGCGTAGGTGGCATATTTTTCTTTAAATTTGGACAGCGACTGCGAAGTTTAATGGTAGTACATCTCCAACCATGGGTCTTAGAAATATGATTATTTGTTAGATCGCAAAGCAGTCGCTCACACCCACAGTATAATATATTCCTATTTGAGTCAATTTGGGCTTACATAAGTTGCCACACTTCCCCCATCTATTTCCACTGCATCCATATCACAACCTTTCACCACTTAGAGGAGTAGGCACTAATGGTGCAAGGGAATACAAAGCCCACCACTGGTTCCAAATCCATCTCTTACTCTCAGTGACTTCATACACCCATAGATTAGGATTGCCCATATCATTCACTGCGAAATAGAGGATTATTCAAGTGATGAATATGAGTATGTCTTAGAAAATACCATTGAGATGGTGGACCCATACATGGTCTCCAATGTCGAGGAGCATTAGGCAGGCCCTCTTAATGTTCCCAGTCAGCACTATCATCATCAAAACTGCCGACACATAAATCATTAGAATTCTAAGGCCAGTGCTTCCAACCAAGTCATGCATGCTATTGAGACCAGAAAAAAGGTTTAGTATAGAGCTCATCATGTGAACTCCTCTCATTATGCCTTATCATATTCACAACCACTGTCATTGGTGATGCTCGACCAGGAAGAGTCATTGTGATCGTACCGTGATAAGACATGTTCAAGAATGGATAGACCTTAGTCATTCCATAGTCAACCAGTAGTCATTTTATGTGGTTCATCTAGTGACCAATAGGATATCCCTAGCACCATCTATAATCCGCTGTTTCGACCAGCTGTTCCCAGCATACCCCCTACCATAGAGAAACCTCCTTTTAAAAACAATGTGCACCAAGTACTAAAGTATGATGTGATTAAGGAACTATATAGTATCCCTACAAAGATCTCGATCATCGAGGCTCTCCTCCTATCTAAAGATATGCATTAAGCCCTTGTGTAGGATTTAATAATCCCCCTCCAATTAAAAATAATGGTACTAACTATGGATTCTTTCCATGTTGAGGAATTTGATAATGCATAATGTCAAGCCATCATCTCATTCTTAGGATAATATGAAGGATCCCTTGTATAGGGGAACATCCACCCATTTTACATCACATGCCAACTTAATGGCATAGAAGTTCGTCATTTCCTTGTCGACACAAGTTCTAGGATTAATATCATCCCGAACCGGATGCTCCGCAAGGTAGGACTATCTAAAGAAGATATGAGTCCCTCTGACCTGAAAATAAAGTGTTGTGATAGGACTGAGCAGAGGTCATATGTAAATATTCACCTAAATACATAGTTTTTTGGCCTTTTTGCAAGCACTGAATTCAAGGTTGTCTCATAGGACACCGCCTACAACATAATGATCGATAGAACTTGGATTCATTTACATACAGTAGTTCCCTCCTCATATCATCAATGCCTCAAGTAATCCATGAACAGTCAAGTTGGAATAATACATGGTGATGCCTCTCCCTTTTCCTATTATGAATCATGTTATTTGGATTCCAACTATTACAAGAGAAAGAAAAAATGGGTAAAAATAAATGAGTTTGATCAAACTACTCCTTCAGCCAACCTGTGGATAGATTTGGACGATGCATTCATCCTCTTGATTCATCTGTTGGAATCCACAAACCAAGACTTGGTACATTGTTTTTTTATCTCTAGAGGAGTGGGAAACATGTTCTCAGGTACAAGGAATTATGGGGGATTTACTCTTATTCCTATAAGGATCAGGATCAATTGATTCCATAGCCTTTTACCCCTATAAGGTATCAGGATGTTCACCCCATGGATACATCAATACTTCATACTTGCATGTTCTTCCTGGCTGGGTTCAATCAGAAAAAGTTTATGCACCAATACTGATTTGATATTATCAAGTGTGGCCCTTTGGGTCAAAGTCCTAGTGGGATTGGGTCACAAAAATCGCCATGGTTTTGGAAGTGCAAGAGTCCCCCAGTGAAGATTCCACCACTACTCAGGCTAGTACCAATATCCCTTCAGGTTCAACCATCTCAGAAGAATTTCCTCCTTCCAATTGATCCTATAAATTCAATGATGAAGAGGATTTGGGAGATAGATCCTCCCACATTCGAAGAGGGTGTCTCTACTACCATCGATGAGTTGATATAGGTGAATCTTGGTACCAATGAAGACCCAAGACCAACACCAATGAGGGAAAATATGCATGCAGAAGAGAAATATTAGTATGTGGATTACCTAAAGTGGCATCGTGATGTGTTTTCTTAGAGATATAATGAGATATCTAGATTGGACCCTCAGATCACCATCCACTGCCTTTGTCTCCTGATAATACATCGTGGGTTCAAACAGCCTCCCAAAAAGATGCACCCCTCTCATGGTTCTATGGTTGAGGCCAAATTTGATAATCTCATCAAATCTAGCTTCATCAAGGAAGTCCAGTACCCCAGATGGTTGGCCAACATCATTCCCATTAGAAAAAATGACATACATATCAGATTTTACATCAACTTATTGGATCTCAACAACCACTATTTGAGGGATGGTTTTACCCTTCCTGTGACAGAGTTGTTGATAAATTTCATTGATGGGTTCCAAGCCCTCTCTTTCATGGATGGATATTCTAGGTATAAACAAATCTGAATGGCTCCCAGGGATGAGGAATACACTTCCTTTAGGGAACCTCATGGTACTTTCTATTACCAGGTAATTCCATTTTTTATGAAGAATGTAGTAGCCACCTATCAGCGTTCCATGCACCGAATATCCAAACTGATCCTCAAGACATTGGTGGAATGCTATGTTGATGATCTGGTGGTCAAATACTACCACCGTCATAAGTATCTTAGGGATCTTGAGAAAGTGTATAACTTTCTTCGCTCCCACCATCTAAAGATGAACCCCTTGAAGTGTGCCTTTAGTGTTACCTCTAGAATGTTCCTCAGTTTTGTAATCAGATATAGAGGTATTAAGATCAATCCAAAGAAGATCATGGACATTAGTTGAATCCCTCCTATGAGAAATTTTGGAGAGTTATAAGGTTTAAAAGGACACATAGCCCATATATGCTGATTTATCACGAATCTGGATAGAAACTGTAATACATTTTTCAGAATCATGAAGAAAGGATATGTCTACCAATGGGGTGAATAATGTCAAACTTCTTTTGAAGTGATCAAGAAGTGTCTACAGTAACCTCTAGTTTTGATGTTGCCCATATCCAAAAAAAAATTGGTCCTTTATGTGACCACCCTAGAACAATACCTTGGTTCCCTTATCACTCATAAGAACAATGAAGGGATAGAGAACAGTTTATTCTATATCAAACACATTCTTCTTGACACCAAAACTCAATATTCCTCTATCAAGAAGAGTTGCCTCGTGCTAGTTTTCACAATATATTAGTTGTGGAATTATCTGTAGCATCATGAGATACAACCGGTGACTTGTGTGGATCCGCTAAAGTATATTCTGAATCACCCTATGTTGATAGGTTGTCTAGCTCAGTGGGTAGTGATCCTTCAGTAGTTTTACATTAGGTTCATTCTATAGAAAGCTATCGAGGGTCAGGGGATAACATATTTTTTGTCCTCCCATCCATCCCCCACATAGAGGTCGTTGGATATTGACTTCTTGGAAAATGATATCTTCTCAGTGGATCAATTAGTACCATGTTGGAAAATTCACTTTGATGGTGCCTCACGGATCCCCACCAATAGAAGACTCAATTATCCTAGACTCAATAGAGTAGGCCTGAGTATCATCTTCATCATTCCCACACAGGATATATTTCCATATTCATTATTTTTATCAGAAGGTTGCACTAAAAATGAGGTGGATTTCCAATCTCTTATCACTGGTCTTGAGATGGCCCCCAAGATTTATGTACACCACCTGCATGTGGAGGGCGACTCCAAGCTGGTCATCAAGAAAATTAACGATGACTACTTCTTCAGGAAGCCAGAGCTTGTTCCCTTGTTAGAGAACACTCTCCAGCTGATGGCTTAGTTACCTTCTTGGCCTAAGGTCTTTTATGTTCCTCAATCATAGAATGGTCAAGCCAATTCCTTGTCTAGACTTATCGCATCTCTCATAGAGCCTGACCAAGATGATTTGATCATCTATGTGGTGCATCGAAGGGTCATAGCTCATGTCACCACAGAAGATGATGATAGCCAATAGGTAATCCATATTATCATCTGTGTCTCTACATTGGGACCTCCTAGTCCCCCAATTATAGTATAATATATCCTTGATTGGATGACTCCCTTTTTTTAGTATCTCCAACATAGTAATCTCCTGACAGATAGAGTCAAACATGAGGGAATTTTTCAGTGTGTAGCATAATTCACCCTCCAGAGTGGTCCCATCCTTGAATAGATCCTATATAGATGTGGGTTCAATGGTTTTTTCCTTCATTGTATTCAAGGATGTGAGATATCCTAGTTAATGGAGGAAGTCCATGCTGGTTCCTATGGTGCTCATCAAGCGGGGTCAAAACTCTCTCACCAGATCTGAAGGTTGGGATACTTCTAGCCCACCATAGTCCATGATTGTATCAAGTTCACCAAGGGGTATCACACGTTTTAGATATATTACATCTTTTTTCATCAGCCTCTAGAGCCTCTCCATACTACCAAGTACTCTTATCCCTTCACGGTTTGGGGACTTGACGTTGTGGGACCATATCCACCACCAAAATCTCACAATTGTTGGTTCATTCTGACCACCATAGATTTCTTCTCCAAATGGGAAGAAGTGATTCCATTCAAGGAATTCAAGGCCATTCTATCATTTATTTTTTGAGCTCCAATATCATCTATTGATCCAAAGTCCCTCAAGTCGTCCTCGCTGATAATGACACCATCTTCGAGGAGTTGAGTCGAAGAAATTGTATGCCAAGTACAGTATCTGGTACAACCAAACTTATTGCTACCATGTGCAAGAAAATGAATAGATTGAGGCATTAAACGAAACCCTCTCTAATATTTTTTAAAATATGGTTGTTTAGAACAAGAAAAGTTGACTAGAAAAACTCCCCAATGCTCTATGGGGTTACCAAATGACAAATCGTAATTCTACCCAAGTGACCCCATATTCCTTGGTGTATGGATCAGAAATAGTCCTACCCATCAAGATTCAGTTATCATCACTCCATACCACTCTCTATGATCAGTATATGTGAGATATGGTAGTATAGGTCTGTATGGATGAGTTAGAATCCCTCAATGAGAATAGGCTTCATTCCTTGCACAATTGGGAGGGGAACAATAACAAGATATCTAGAACATCTAATAAGAAAGATCATCTCTGGTATTTCCTTCAAGGTGACATAATGTTTTCCCTGAGGAAACCAATGATACCCAATAGGAATCCACCAAATTTAGAGCCCAAATAGAAGGGACCCTATATCATTCACAAGGTTTACCCAATGGTGCATATTCCTTTTTCACTATGGATAGAGAGTGTATTACTCCTCCCACTAATGCCAAGTTTCTCAAGTAGTAATTTTCATGATGGAATTCTTATCACACTCGTCCTATATGATGTTAAACTACATGATACTTGATTTCGTATATGATCTTAAACTACACAGTAGTCATCGTTCTACGTGATGATAAACTGCATAGTTTCTTCTTATGGTATGAGCTCTATGACCTTAAACTAAGATCTCTTGCATCCCACATGATGTTAAATTGCAAGCCCCATTTTCCTTAATCACATCCTACATGAAATTAAACTATCCCTGAATCCTTACCACATGACGTTAAACTGCATGAAATTTCAAGAACTCTATATGGATTTATTTCTATCCTTATGGGATACGTAGGAATACCTGAACATTATATCTACAGGTCCAACCCTATTTTTTCCCATTTCGGTCTTATGACCTAAGGTTTCTCTTAGGAGCATGTGATGTGGTATGGGATTAGTCCTCATTCACGCCAGGTTTTCAAAAGCCACACCATGTGCCTCCCTTATGAGCCCATTCATCCTTATCATATGACACTAAACTACATGGAATTAAAGAAATACATGTGTCTTGATTCCCATCCTTATGGGATACGTAGAAACACTTGAAAATTTTCTCTCTGGTTCCATCCCCAGGTATCGAAAATACTTTCATCTTTATGGACTTTTGGAATGATTATCTTGGGATCATGTGGTGTGGTGTGAGACCTCCTTGGGTCTTCATTCATGTCGGTTTTACAAAAACTGCATCATGTATCCCCTTTAGGGATCTTCCCATTTACCCCATCATCCTTATTGCATGATTTTAAACTAAACGGAATTCAAGAACTGCATATGGATTGATTCCTTCCCTTATAGGATATGTAGGAATGCCCAAACATTTTTTCTTCAGGTCCATCCCCATATTCATCAACCTTTTTGACCCCTTTTTTTCTTACATGCTCTGAGTTCTACTACCTTAAACTAACATCTATCCTGCCCTACATGACATTAAACTACCCCATCCTTCCTACAAGATATTAAATTACATATCGTTTATGGTCATTTCTGAATTACCATAAAAGGAAACTAACCCTTTATCCTACATAACATTAGACTGCCCATTCGTTCTTACTGCATGACATTAAGATGAACAACATCTCAAGAACTATATGTGTCTTTATTCCTACCCTCGTAGGATACATAGAAACACCTGAACATTTCTTCTTTGGGTCTGGCCTTAGGTTCTTCAATTCTTCTTCTAGCCCCTTTCCCTGAGTTCTCTCTTGTGATTGTGAATGGTGTGGTGTGTACTTTTTCAGTCCTCATTCAAATAGGATTATTTTTCCACACCATACACATCCCCCTTTTGGATAACTCTCCCTCATTCATCCTTACCACATGAGGTTAAACTGCACGACATTCAAGAACTATGTGTGTCTTGATTCACATCCTTATAGGATACGTAGGAATTATCAAACATTTTGTCTTCGGGTCCGGCCCCGATTTCATCAACACACTTTGCCTCTTTCCTCTAATCATCTTTTCAAGTCATTTTTCCTTAATTGGATCCATCGACCAATGTTATGCCTCATCAAAAAGCTCATATATGTTGTGGTGTAGGGTATATAGTGTCGGATTCTTCATGGAAATGATTTTATTTTATTTCCATGCTTCATGTGTCCCATTATTTGGGTCTTCATCATCTTTCACATCTGAAGGGACCCCCAAATGGTATGGATTCTCAGACTTATGTCTTTCCTACCATCCTGTTCCAATATCCCAAATGGTCTCGAATGACATTTTGGGCCATTTTATGCGTTTAAAATATGGTCATCGGTCGACCCTCAAGTGTTTGTTCCCATCCCAGGCCACATGATATGGATACTATGTCTCAAACGTGTTCAGTAGTTATCCTCCATTGTTACTCCACCCTCATCATGTTCCAAATATTGGATGTTTTGATTCACATCTCTCTCCACATCCTCATGTCTAGAATGAACTTCAACACCCTTGGTGTTATTCCTTTGTGCACCTTTTCATGTTGAGAGGGTGGACTGATGTCATGGGGTCAATCAAGGCTCTTCACCTCTATTCCCCTATATTGTGCTCCCATGTGATGTAAAATCTTTTCCACCCCTTTTTTCTTGCACCGAGCATGGATCACACAGTCTTAGGGGTCTTGTTAAGGTTTTTAGCCACATAGAATAGTTGTACCATCCTTACGGTTCGAACTCTATGACCTTAAACAAGAAGTTCACATCTCAGGGTCCAAGAATCTTGGACTTAAAAATATATTCACATTCCCTCAGGAATGTGTGTTGTGGTGTGGAATTAATTGTTCACCATTCATATAGGACTGCTTTATGGCACTTTACCGCACATTTCCTCTTTGAAATACTCACCTCAGGTTAAAAATCTAAGACCACAAACTAAGACCCCTAGTGTCCTTATCATACAATGTTAAACTATGCATTATTCATCTAAGTTTTATGATTATAGACTACCCAACACTATGATGTCTTCATTTAAGAAAATGTTTCCCTTTTGGTATTGGATATTTTTCATTCCATCTTCAATAACTACGTGTGGTGTGATTCTCACCCTAGTAGGATACATAGTGACAGCGAGACATTTTGTCCCTGGGTCCAGCCATAGAATCATGAACCTTTTTCCCCTTTATTGGATTTTGTTTCTCCCAAAAGTATTTGGTTTGGTATGGGACCTCATTTTTCCTCATTCACATCAGTTTTTAAATATCTGCTTCACTATATACCTCCCTTGGGAGAACTCCTCCTTGTATTTATCCTTACCACATGATGTTAAACTACACAGGAACATCCACGCTTCACACATCCCCTTTATTTGGGTCTTCATCAAATTTCACATACAAAAGTACCCCCTAACAGTATAGATTCGGGGCCTTAGGGATTTCCTACCATCCTGGGCTAACGTCTCGGAGGATCCTAAATGAAATTATGAGACATGTTTTGTGTTTCAGATATGGTCAACGACCAACCCTCTTGTGTTGGTTCTCATCCTAGGCTACATTATATAGATATTATGTCTCAAACATGGTTATTAGTTGTCCTACATCATTATTCCACCCCCATTTCCTCCCAAATATCGGATGTTGTGATTCACATTTTCCTACCCTTAGGTTCTAATGGGTTTCTAGAACCCCTGGTGTTTTCCCTCCATGCATTCATGCACGTTGAGTAAGGAATGTTGGTCTTGTTGAGATTTTTTTGCTTGAATTTTATTTTTAATTTATTAATGCTCTCATGTGATGAGTAAATCCTAACATCACACCTTGTTTCCTACACTGAGCATGGATCATGTAGGCTTAAGAGTTTCGGATATGGTCATACCCACATGGAAAGTCATGCATCCTCATTGTCTGAGTTCCATGAGCATAAACTAGGATCTCTCTCATCTCACATAACATTGAACCATTGTGTCCTTACTGTACAACAATAAATTGCATGGGATGGTCCTATTATAAGACCTTAAACTATGACATCATCATCCCATCCACACGAAAAAAAATAGCATATCATTGTGGTGTTCTCACTTGAGGGGGAATCACCATGGGGACCAGTTATTTTACATGTCACTTTTCAAGGCCTATGTGGGGCTTGTTTACTACAAAAATACCTAGGATTTCAATCATGGGCTGGTTACTCCAAAAAAACATCAACAGAAAAAGAACAAATAAGATATATCAAATGCCTCTGATCTCTGTGCATGGATCAGACTTGCATGACGAAACCCTGCCAGAACTACATATGTCTTGATTCCTTCTCTCATAGGATACCCAGTGACATCTAGGCATCTTATCTCCGGGTCCTGTCGTGGAATGGTAAACTCCCCATTTTGGCATTTTGGGCCCCAGCTACCCTTTTGATGATGTAGGGTGTGGGATGGACCTCTTTGGTCCTCTGCACCACACATTTCTCATATGTGGTGCCGATGTCCTCAATATATGAAATTAAACTACAACCCTACCCTAAAAAATTCCAGGATTCCCCATGTTAATTATGGGATGCTTCATCTTCCTTAGTAGAGATAATTTCCCCCACCGGTGTTGGTCTCTCACCATGTTGTACAACAAGAACTACGTATGGGTTTATTCCCTTCCTTAAGGGATACATAGTGATGCTCGGGAATTTAACATTGGGCCCAACCATAGATTCACTAACCTTCCAAGATATTCAGCCTCAATAATGGTCCAAACTTTATGACCTTAAAAAAAGAGCTTCATATGAATATGTGGTGTGAAGATTGATTGTGGGACCCCTTGGCCTTTGTTCATGTTAGGCTTTGTCCCACACCACGTCACATATGTTCCCTTCTCATCCATTCCTTGGTGTTTGTATGGTGTGCAATCCTCCTCTGACTCATTCACATCAGGTGTATATCCTCTATTCCATGTGAACATTCTAGGAATAGACATCATAGTTCATGTAAAATGGATTTAATATGTCTTCCAGGGTCCAAAAAGTATGACCATTAAACTATGTGAAACATCCCAGTTATATGAAGTTAAACTATACCATGAATCTTCATCCTTACTGTATGAAGCTAAACAACATGTGTATCATCCTCATTGGCATGACATAAAACTGCAAGCGACCCTAGTTCCTCACCATATAGGTCTTGTCTGGAAGTGGTTTTGATCTCAATTCAAACTGATACGCTCACACCGATTCTCTTTGGTCACGGTGGTGTAATTTCAAGAGTGATGGAATCCTTTTCAAAAATTCCATCACTCCATCTCCATGTTTTGCATGACCTTTATTTGGATCCTCATCCTCTTTCATGTCTGAAGGAACCCCCTAATGTCTTGGTCTCATGCCTCTTTGTCTCACCTACCATCATGGGTTCACATTCTGAAAGGTATCGAATGACATTTCGAGTTAGGCCCTATGTTTTCAAATTTGGTGGGCGGTAAACCCTCATTTGTTTGTTCCCATTTCAGGCTAATGTGATATAGATGCTATGTTTTTAATATGGTCAATAGTTATCCTCCATCACCATGCCACCGTCACTATGTTCCAAATTCTAGGTATTGTGATTCACGCTTCCTATTCCATTTCATTCAGATTGATTACAACACCCCTAGTGTTATCCTGCTCATGTACTAGAGCATGTTGGGAAAGGAAAGTTGGCCACTTTAAGAACCCTATTATCTAGCCACAGCTCCCTCTCTTATCTCGAATACTCTAGGTGGTTTCCCAATAATAAAATACCCAAAGTGATTGATGGTTAGCATGTACTCTCATACCAAAGTGGATTATTTTGTGATCATCCCTTATTTCTCACACTGGGTATGGCCCACATGAGCTTAGGGATTGATCAGTAGTTGTTTCATAGTTATGAATGATATGTGATAATAAAAACAAGAAAGAAATAATACCATGAATGAAGTTCAGTATAACCAAGAAAGAAAGAAAATATGTTTCATGAGTTTGGTCAAAACATGTCCCTTAGTGATCATCCTCTTCGATTGAATGCTTCAACACCACCACTTTTTGGTGTGTAACTTCCAAGGTCTCTTGTAGCCTCTTGAGATCCCTCTCATCATCAACAATTTTAGATAAAATCTCATTATCCCTTATATTAATTCATTCCCACTCGGTTTGGAGTTCACCCATTAGACGACTCACCTACACTAGCTACTCCAGGGCTTCTGCCAGCTGAGGCATCAATTGTTCAATGAGTGTGGATTGATTCATGATGAATGTGTAATGATTTTCCATCTACTATCCAAGGAACCAAATCTCTTTTTCAATTGCATAAAACTTTTGTATTTTCTCATATTTCTTATAGCACTAGGAATTATCTAAGTTTTGACTTATCTCCAGTATCTTCTCAGCAAGATAGTCGTAGATCATTGTATGAATATGGCGAGCATCCACCACTCCGGCATAAAGAAAGAGAATCCAGGTGCTAAGTGAACCCATTCAACTCAACCATTATACCTCTAAAATACTGAGGAAGAGTTTAATGCATTTCTATTCCTTGAATCATGTCATACAACTCTCCTTGGCTGTGTTAGGATCATCATTATCTAGCTCTTTAGTATCGTTAGGTTTGTATTCTGAAAAGATGACCAAAAGTTTAGTGGATGGATATTTATTCAATATAATTTCTAAGGGGTTGGGATATATGATGTGTGGATGACCATATTCACTCATTTCTTCTTCAACGACTTCACCTCTTCTAGCGTTAGGCTCTTCCCTAGCAGTGGCATCACCTATGATCACCACCTCCCGCTCACCAGGCTCCATGGCCAGATTAGTTTGAATGGGTGGTTTTTATGGGTAGGTACAATCTCTGGCGGATCTCCCATAGATGTACCAGGCTCAAAAGTTATTCAGGATTTAAATATTGTGATTAATGCATGGAGAATGGGTACCTTGGTCAGTCAGATCCCTAGATAATAGGCACAAGTCCATAAAAATTATGATGACTTATGAGATCTAAGTGCAACTGAATCAAGTTCTCGATTCACCATAAGAGCTTCCATAATAGGATATACCTTAGTAATTGTTAGTGAAAAAGTTGGAACCTAGTCCTTTTGAACATCAGGGAAAACCTAGAATTCTGAGGTCATCACTTTAACCCCTCCCGCTGGTTCACCTCTGGCCGCTTCACCTATGATTGGATTACCACCTTACTCAGCTCCAGATATGGATTCAGGGATATGTCTTTCTATGTCTGTCGACATATTATCACCCCTGTAGTAGGAACCTCTTGATCATAACAACCAATTTGTTCCTAAATAGAAGAAAGTATAGTTAGTGGATCTAATTTATTAAAAGAGAAGGGACCAAGAGAGATATGAGTTGGGACTTACCTCATGTTTTTCATCCAGTTCCTCGTCAGAGCCTGCAATTTTTCCGCTCTCAAATGGGCTCCTCTGGTGGGACATTATCCCCTAAGATCCTTCACCTCCAGGACCTTAATCCTCAACCTCCCATTATTCATCTTCCACTTACTTCTTCTCCTCCTCCTCTTCTTATTCTTATTATTTTTCTCCATTATTATCATCATCCTTGAGTGTCATTTCTTTGGGGTCGTTCTCTTAACCGAGCATTACTTTGACCAGGATATGTGTTTATTAATACAACCCCCATTGGCATGCATAGACATCCATGACTGTCAAGTGCATGTGTCAACAATGAAAGTGCACTTTTTTCACCCCTTTAATGTTCCCCATTTCTAGAAAATCAAGCCCAATGCACACCAGTTTTCACCAAAACTCTTCTGGTGACATAGATTATCACAGCATTTTCCAAGCAGACCATTGGGATGGGAAAATAGCGTCATCAGTCATCTAAAGTAGATATCTTAGTAGTTTCCTAGAGGATTCCCTGGTTGGACTATGAGGTTTCCTACAAGACCACCTCCCTTTAGAAATCATAGGCATATCCACACCTTATGAAGATCTTACCATCGAGGTTCCATCCTATGCTGCCCTAGCCACCTAACTTTCCTCTAGTCTATCTTCCCTAGCAGCACTATGCCTTCTCTCTTTCCATTTGAATTCTATAATCTCCACCTTGTTTTTTCAAATGAAATTATGAAAAATAGCTTATGGATATGTTGCCACCCAGTGATTAGCATATTTTATTGACAAGTCAATATCGACATCGATGGGGGGAAGGTAATTATTTCACTAAATCTAAAAGTTGTGAATATGATCCACAACTGATGAAGGATATAGGGATTCTTCTCTTCCTGAACCACTCTATATACATTATTTGGCATTTTATACAAGCACCCAAAGTTCCTAGAAAACTATGATGGTGCATAGGGTTCACATAAGATCTTCCCATAGATCTGGTACACTAGTACACCACCATTGTTACTCAAAAGATACTCTCTATGCTCCAATAGACCTTTCAAGTCATCCACCATCTAACTGACTGGGGTTTGAAATGGGTGAATGTTAAAGTTCACGTGATTATCAATCCTGAACTTGATCTCTTACTGATTAAGATTCAATGGTCAAACCCCACTGATGTTTAGTAAAGACGGTTATAGGCCATCACCTGGAGTTCAGATCGTATTTGGTAAATCATACTCTCCATAGTGAGCTTCAACCTAGCCATGAAGAATTTGAAATAGTCTGAAGATTCTCGTGAACATACCTCCTCTTGAAATGTGACCTAGGATATTGTACAGCCTCACTAATATAAGCACCCCCATACTAACACTTTAGTGGGCTTCCATGATCCCACCCATCACCAATGTTCCCAGAGGAACTCCCATCCTTGTATATCTCATGGGTAGAATCCATCTATTGAGGAAGGAAGTAAGGAAACCAGTATATCATGCATTCGGGTCCTAGATTTTTGTCACACTAAATCCCCACGATTGGTATTCACCTACCTCCAGGACCACCCAATACGACCTGGATTTTCCCCTCTTTGATGCTTTTGGACATTATTAACCTCAGTCGGGCATCCTCACATTCATGTCCCTCTTGAGGAACAGGTTAAACCATGTCGGGTAGGAGATGTCCTTTAGGATGTACTTGATTCCCAACCTATCCTTCATCAGATCTAGCAAATTCCATGTTATAATAGGGATTTGTTTCCTATCTCCCGAGGTGTTCTCGGATGGACGAAACTTATCATATTGTAACCCTTCTAGAGGGATGACTCCAATGCAGTAGATATCCCAAAGACTAATTCCAACCTCCCCATGGTGGAGATGGAAATTATTGGTGTCAAGAGACCACTAGATGAATAGCTCTGGCACTACGTCCTACTAGTAGTAGAAGTAAAATTTTGATTTCCACATAGCTTCAAATAGCCTAATGTGCCAAATATATACCATAAACTCCTTGTATGTTTGGCATACCCAGTATGCCCATGCCCACACACTTTTAAAATTTCATCCATACCTTAATTACCAGTCCTCCAACCATCCCTTTCTCTCATCAGTGATACTACTCCTAAAAGTGCTTTCATAGAGGGAAGGAAAGTCCTCAGCAACTAGTTCACCCCCATAATTGTCCTGGTTTTCAGGTTCCTGATATAAGAAACTATATCCTAAGTCTCCCTAGATGGGTGACTATAGTTTTTTATGTTGAACTATTTAAGGCCATATTCACGTTTCACCCATGATCATGGTATGTCGGTCTCGAAACTTGAAATCATCACCTCCTCCAGAATGCTGAAGTTCCATAGAGGGAGGATATCGCTTAGGAAATAGTCTTTTTGATCTTGCATTATCATGACTAGGAGCATCTGATTATCATATAGTACACTTCTTGCATGAAAAAATTGAGGGTTTGAGATCATCTTATCCCTCTGTGAAACTGTAGTTTCCTCCCTATCAACAGTAGTTTGTTCAATGGCCATCTCGATCAAGCCACAAATACAAGAAGGGGTTTGCACAAAAGATTGGAGGTTAGCGTGCAAAGCATCCTGATATGGGAAATATTTTATGACAACCATGAAAAAATCCAACCAAGTCAAGTGCGCACAAGATCAGACAGCAATGCGTAAGGAAACAAAGGATCTTGTTTCTTCCACATAAAAATGGTCAACTTACATGCATGAGAGAAAATCATGTGTCATATGGAAATTCAAGGTATAGTGACATGTACCCCCTCCCCCATGTATTTATAGGTGCAGACGTAGACTTCCACACACGCACAAGGCATCTTGCATGTTGGTTCCTTCATTTTTCATGCACCACTGTTAAATCATTGTTCTCTTTAGTATTTCCCTTTGAACCCAACCTTATGGTCCCCTTTCAGATCAAATTCTGAGGAGTGTATTTTTTGGAACCTAATTCATCTTTATACCATAGGTTGGAATATTTGAGTAACCCAAAGGAATAATTTTACTTGGAGGATGATCCTAAGTATCCCAAAGGAGTTGCGTGTAATATTTGGAGTGTGTGTGCAAAAAATAAATCTACGTGAAATCCTCTTGCACACCCAATGAGATGCCAATAGGGTTCTTATTCTCTAATCTCCCAAAAAAAGGATAAGTTAAATGTGTGAAGGAGATCCAGCTAGTGTGCAAAAAAGTGATATGTATGCAAGCCTCTTTCACGCCCAATGTGACGTCAAACAGTGCCTTCTACGTCGGCCTTCTTACATGATGCCACTGATATTTTCACCTATAAATATAATGGTACCACCTACCTTCGATATAATACTTCGGAACCTGAACTATCTCTCTCGTATGCATAATACAACCCCTTACGTGACCACGTAAAATTCATGGATTAAAGGTATAGGATCTTGCATGAAAGGTCCCCCATGGGTCTAACTTCGGGTGGGCCTGTAAGGTCTTGACCCTCACATGTTTCTCTTTTCACCTAAGGTAAGTTCACACAAAAGATATATATTGCACACAATTCTTGTCCTTGTGTAATAATTCGGTTTCCTCAACCCTTCCATCTTGCGCGCAGGTCTCCAATCTTACGCACACCCTTCTATCTTGTGTGCAAGTCCCTAATCTTATGCTTACCCCTTCCATAAGACTTCATGTATTGTATTTACTCTATGTAACCATGTTGGAGCTCCTATTGTGTGTGGTATCACTATGTTACATGAACTTCATCAGTTCAGTCGTCTAGGCTTGTGTGCAGTGATTTCTTGGTTCCCTAAGCGGTGATTCATGTTGTGTTTCCTTACCATATTACTATTTACATAGGTACGCTAACAGCTATTTATTCTTCACATAACTACGCTAACATGGACCCCTCAATTGAACACTCCACCACCCCATTGTATCTTGGAATTTATTGTGGCATCCCTTCACCAAATGTGGGTTGGTACAAGTTATGTAAGTTCAAGGGGTGTGTAATGAGTCCTCATCATCCAAGCGATAGGATGTTAAAATTCCAAGAACCCACATCCTCAACACATGACGTTAAATTTTAAGTTTCTACATGTGTGGAAGGCCTGAGTGGACCAAAGAGAGGATGGGATTGGGAACCTATTGCTTCTCGCTTTTCATCCCACCTTCTCTCACTCCCTTTATGCTTTATCACCATGTGTGCCCTGGATACTCTCCACATAAGCCCTAAACCACCTTCTTAGGCTTCCCTTATCAAGTAAGTCCCAATATCCATCTCCCTATGCTTCTAAGCATGTGTAATCTCCACACCATCTCTCATGTCCACACCATTGCGACATGATTGTCAGGTCTACTGCTGCCTCTTATTTCACACAGTGAGTATGACTTAAGTGGGCTTAGAGTAATCAAGGACCATGAAATATTCTTTGGACCACTAACCATGTGTAATCCCCAACACGACTTTGGGCTATTATACATACGTAAGGATCATTCCCCTCATCCTTCATGATGTTAAACTGCATTTAACGAACTATGCGGACTTCGATCATTTTCTTCTGAACAGGGTATATAGGAAGCCTCCTCGAGGTTCAAGCCCATAACTCGCCAAAATTAATATGTTCCAACTAATTCACATCATATCACTTGTGTCATGCATGATGTTAAACTTCACCCTCCTAACTACATGGTTTTTTATCCCCTTTGAGTCTCTAGGATGCCTCTCGAAGGTTTAATCTCAACCAATGCTACCACAAAAAACAAGTTTTCATAATGCTACACTTTAACAGTGCTAAAAAAGGGTTGATAAAGTGGGTACCTTTTTCAGTTCTTTTTTTGAGTGCTGATAAAGATACCCCCTTTATCAGTTCTTTTTTAGCACTGTTAAAGGGTCCCCCTTTATCAGTGCTTTTTTAGTAGCACTGATAAATGGGGGCTTTACCAGCGCTTTCTTTACTAGTGCTGATAAAGGGTATATTTCAAAAAATATTTCATAAAAAATAATATATTGATATATAAATATATAAGTATATTTATATTAATATAAATCTAATATATATTTTTTAAATATGTTTTAGATAAGTATACATAGGCATTTTCACTTAATATATAAGATATGTAGTGAAAATGGATTATAAAATATTTTAAAATATATTATTAATTAATAGTTTTCTAATTATAATTGAGTAATAGTAATTTAATAACAATTTGAAGACACAAAAAATAGAAAAATTAATAAAATATCTAAAATAACTTGAAAATGTAACTCAAACTTCAAACGGACATAAGTTTTGACCAGAGTGTCCATTTTTTCTCTACAGTATATCAAATCAAAATCTGCAATGAGCTCTACACCATAATAACTTAGGGGAACCCTGATCACTATTTTTTCGAGGCCAAAAATGGCCCAGAAGGCCTTAAAATTTTTTGGTTTAGTTCAGATACCCAAATTGTTAAAATTCGATGGAATTTTAGCCTCATTTAAGGGGTTTTTTGCTATTTTCCAATTGGGAATGAATTTATTCTGAAGGATTACATTCATATTGATATTATGGATTAGAAATTTTATCATTTTTTACAATGTAATGTTATTTATAATCAAATATTTAACAATATATACATATTTTTTATATATTCACATGTGAAAAAATTAATTTTATAAATAATTAATTAAACTTATTTGCATATAAAATATATTTCTCAATATAGAAGGCTTATATAAATAAAAAAAGATAATATCCATTTTATTTAAAATACAAATATATGAATATTTATATACTTATATAATGTGTGTGTATGTGTGTCTATATATATTTGTTTGTGTCTGTATTAACAAACAGATATATATTAATATATGAATAAATATATGAATAAAAAAATATAACTAAATATATACAAATAGATAGATATAAATATATATATTAATATATGAATAAATATATTGATATATAAATATATAAATATATAAATATAACTATACATGTATATATATATATTAATATATTTAAATATATATTTAATATAAATATATATGTATTAATATAAATATATATTAATATAAAAATAAATATAACTAAATTTATATATATATAAATAAACAGATATATCATTAAATGGATATAAAAGCAATATAGAGGAGTGGTAAAGGGTTTAGGCGCATAGTGGGAGGTCTCGAGTTCAAATCCTTGGGGAGGCAGGGGCGCGTGCAATGGTGAAGGGTTGTGCTAACATTGTTAAAGGGGGTGTTAGCACTGTTAAAGGGTTGGGGTGGGGCTAGGGTGGTAGGGGCATTCGGGGAGGGTGGGGGTGCCTCATAGTGCTATTGAAGGGGAGGTCAAGAGTTATTAAAACCCCCTTCCGATCTGCAGAATTTTTTAATTTTTTTTTAATTTTTTTTAAACTTTTATCAGTGATTTTAAATAATAACTGATAGAATGTGGTCTTTTAATAGTTCTAAAAAGAATCAATAATAAAGGACCTTTTTATCAACATTTTTTTAGCACTGATAAAATACCTTTTTTATTAGTGCTTCTTTTTAGCACTGATAAAATAGGTCTCTATCGGTGATTTTTTTTATCGCTGATAAAAGGGACCCCCTTTATCTATGCTAAGATTAACAACACATTTTTAGTGCTATAAATGGATTTTACTAACACTTTTAAAGTCCATATATGGATTAGTGCAATGGTAAACCCTAGTTCTCCCTTCTGGGGGTGTGCCCTCCTGAAGTGAAATTTTTCCTTTTGGGGACATATCTCCTGAATCCATCCTTTGAGGTGTTTTGATCCATATGGGAAGCTAACCATGCATATTCTCCACACTTCACCATTATCTTCCATCAAAAATTGATCCTCTTATGAAGGTAATAAATCCATGTGTAATCCCTTAGTACATTTTTAGTTCATTGTCCTTTGTGTATGCCTCAATTATATGCCCCCATCCTGAACTATTTGGATTTTAATCTCTTCCTTTCAAATAGGTTACAAAGGAAGCCTCCCTGAGGTTCAAGCCCATCACCCACTTTCCATCCTGATCTCTCCTTCAATCCTTTGTGTCTCAGGAAGATCATTCCCCAACCTAGTGGTTGTACTTCCTTAAGGCCCTTATCCATGTTCTCTATTATCAGGACACACCTCCCTAAGTGTCTCACCACCCCATCCCTAACTATTTGGACTTTGATTCCCATCCACTATGATATGTAGGAAGCCTCTCTGAGGTTCAAGCCCCGAACCATCACCTTCACATCAGTTCCACCTCATTCATTCCATCCACTTCACCCAATCCTCCATCATCCATCTTGATTCTTACCACGACCTCCACATCCTAATGGGATCATGCCTTCCATTTGGGCAACTAACCATGCATAATCCCCATTAATCATTTCATCACAACCCCTGGAAGTACCTGGGAAACTAACCATGTGTAAGACCCAAATAACCCTTTCGAACTACATGGGTTTTGGTCCCTATCTTCTATATAGGGTATATAGGATTCCTCCATGAGGTTTAATCCCATCCATTGGTAAACCTTGGTTTCCCCTTTTCTAGGGCCCACCATTCTTTGATCCTCCCTTTTTGGTGTCCATATCAACATTCATGGTGTAAAATATTCTATTTTTGGGATGCACCATTCTAGGCCCATCCACATTGAGAATTTTGATCCTTCCATTTAGTAAACCTTCTAGGTGCTCCCTCGTAGGGATATATCCATCTGATCCACTCTCGTAAGTGTTCTAATCAGTATGATCCATCTATGTAGGATGTGAAACTCGTGGCATACCCCATGTTAAACATGGGAAGATGATAAAAACCTCAGATACATGCCTCTAGAATATTATTCCCCACATTGGATGTGGGATTCCTCAGGCTTATATGCCCTCTAGAATCCCTTTGATAAGGGGTAATTCAAGTGTACTGATGTTCCATTGTCCAGACATGCCAGTGATTCCCAACATGACTACTCTCTGACCGAAGGTTGCTGCCCTGACATGACCCTCTAGAATTTCCTGACATAAAAAACGTAATTCAATAGTGTCCACAAAGAGATGGAACTAGGAATATTTTCACAAACAACATCTTAATCATTAAAGTATAATAAGATTAGGTGACGAATTACAAGGAGGAATCCATGGAAGGAGGGACCGGCATTCCATCATCCCATTTTGATCAAGGAGAAAATATCTCTAAATAAGTGATAAATAATGCTTACCTTTATAAAGTGGGAATACAGGGCAAAAAATTCACATCCTGACAAATAGTGCGCTCCCTAGAAGAAATCATCAGAAACCATCATTTAATTGATTCTTTCTTTAATAAATCAATTACTGCATCATTATTATGTCACCATTTATTTTAATTATATATTTTCAAAAATATATAAATAAATTACCATGATGTAGATAAAAAATTTATCTTTCTAAAGACTATTTATAATTGACCGTATCACTTATATAACCTTATATTAAAAAGATATAATTATTAAAATTTTAATATGAAATTTTTAACTATTCTTTAAATAAAATATAATAAATTTCATAATCTTGAAAAAGTTGCTTAAAAAGGATCATATTTTCAGCCTAAGTTTGATTTTGGTCGAAACACACTTATATAATTAAATTAGGATAAGTTTTAGGGTAATTTTATAATAATATTATATTATTTTCATACCTTTAATTACCGAATTTACCCTTAACCGTGGTAAATAAATAAAAATTTACTAAAGTAACTATTCACTAAAAAAATAAGTAGATCCTATTATATCCCAAATTTCATACTAATTACAACCATGTTCATCCATTTTTTCAAATTTAATTCATAGAAGTGTCTAAATTCAATTTAACCCTAATGTGGCGAGAAGGTGGGTAAAAGAGACGTTAAAATTTTAGTAAGTTTTTATATCTAATTTTATTATAAAAATATTCCAATTACCTGAATTAGATTAATATGTGTATTATTTATATATTGTAACTTTAAAATCAATTATTTTTTAAATGAAAAATTCTATTTTTTAACAATAATGCAGTATTTTTCACTATTCATCAAAATTGAAACTTTCCAGAAAAAATACTGAAATTTCACACTGAGCTAATTTTGATATTCCAAATTCAAAAATGAAGTCTATTTTGAAAAATAATATTTAAAAATTCCATAATATGGATAATAATATTCATAACTTCTTTTTAAATTTATAGTTTAATAGATCATGGCGTTCTCGAACTCGGTGTTGCGTGCAGTGTAAGTTATTGAATTATTTAAAAAGAATTATATCGTGGAATCTTGGGGTGTTACATTCTTTCATACTTAAAATAATTTCATCCTCCAAATTTCTAGAATATCACTTCATAAAAAGTTTTGAGTGACACTTCATCATGCATTCTTTATATTCCCACATCACCTATTTCATTTTATAGTTTCTCCAAAAAACTTTTACCATTTGAGTCATCCAACTTCTCAACACTTGTTCTCTAGTGTCAAGAATCTTGATAGGAGCTTCACAGTAAGATAGATCAGGTTCCAATTCTATTTCTTCATAGTTTATAATGTGCATTGGTTCTATCATATATTTATTTAATGGTGATATATGGAAAACATCATGAAAATTGGAGAGACTTGGTAGCATTACTAAACGAAAATCTATAGGTCCAATTCATTCAAAATTTTCAAAAATTCCTATGTACCTTAGGATCAGTTTCCTTTTCTTTCTGAATCTTGTAACACCTTTCCATAGAGATACCTTCAAGAAAACATGATATCTTACTTGAAATTATAAATCCTTATTTTTGTTATCAACATCTCTTTTTCCTAATTTGATCTACTTTGATATAGGTTTGAATAGTCTTTATGTTTTCTGTTGTTTTCTCCACAAGTTCTGGGAAAAAAAGCTTCCTTTCACCAACTTCCTCTCAATAAGTTTTTATATGACATCTCTTTTCAAATAATGCTTTATGCGGTGCCATTTTAATACTTAAATGTAAGATATTGTTTTATGAAAATTCTACCAAAGGTAAATACTGATCCCATATACCTTGAAAGTCAAGTGAGAAATATCTAAACATGCCTTATAAAGTTTGGATAATACTTTCTAATTTCCCATCAGTTTGAAGGTGGTAGGTTGTGATCAAATAAATCTCAGTATCTAGAGCCTTCTGAAGACATTTCTATAGATTTGATGTAAAATGGGGATCTCGGTCAGACATAATCAATAGAGGTTCCCCATGAATACTTAAGACTTGATTATTATATAGTCTTTCTAAATGCTCAAGAGGTAAATATTCTCTTATAGAAAGAAAATGTGTTAATTTGGTAAGTCAATCAACAATAACCCATATCGCATCATTCCTTCTGGGAGTATTTGGTAGTTAGATGAAAATTTTCATCGTAATTCCATCCCATTTCCACAAAGGTATAGTAAGAGTTTGTATGATTCCTTTACGATATTGTCTCTCAGCCTTCACTTATTGGAAAATAGGACATCTTAACACATAGTTATCAATTTCCCAATTCATATTATCCCACCAAAAATTTTCCTTCAAATATCTATACATATTAGTGTTACTATGATGTATAAAGAAGTTTGAACTATGAGAATCATCCATCAAATCCATTTTCAGCTCGGCTATATAGGGAACACATTTCTGATTTTAAAATTTCAAGACTTCATCCTCATATATGAAGTCTATCAATCTCCCATCATTCACAGCATTAATTTTCTATTGAAAATCCTCATCATCATACTGAGAACCTTTTATACTTTCTAGTAAATATGGTTTGGAAACCATTTGAAAAAAGTTGTGATGTTTCACCTTCCTTGAAAATTACTATATCTATATTTACTATATCCATGAACATAGGATCCCTTTCAATTGTATTTTTTTTCATAACCCCATGGTCCTTCCTACTCAAAGCATCTGCCATCTTATTTTCTTTTCATGGGTGAGAGTGTATCGAATAATCATAATCCTTGAGTAGGTCAATCCATATTATTTTCTTTATGTTGAGTTATTTCTGTGAGAATATATATATATCAAACTCTTGTGATCTATATAAATATCACATTTTTAATCATAGAGATAGTGCCTCTATATCTTCATAGAAAATATTTTAGCTTCTAACTCAATATTATGATTTGGATAGTTTTTTCGTGATTTTTTAACTGTATTTATGCAAATGAAATAACTATATCATTGTACATAAGGACACAGCCAAGTCCTTTCCTGGATGCATCACTATAAATCACAAATTCACCATTCCCTGATGGTAATGTCAAGATTGGGTAATTGACTAATCTTCTCCTCAATTCTTCAAAACAATCTTCACATTATTTTTTCCACTCGAACTTAACCCCATTACGTGTGATCTTGGTGAACGGGTTAGCCAATCGGGAAAAATTCTGAACAAAACACTGATAGTAACCTGATAAACCATAAAACTATGCACCTCAGTTATGTTCATTGGTGAAATAATTTCTTGGACTGCATTTGTCTTTTCAGGATCAAAAGAAATTCCATCCATGGAGATAATATAGCTAATAAAATAAATTTTCTAAATCCATAATTCACACTTGATAAATTTACAATATAACTCTTCCCTTATGAGAGTCTCAAGAATGATCCATAAGTGTTTCTCATGATCTTAATAGCTTTTAGAATATACTAGAATATCATCAATGAAAACCGCAAAAAATCATCAAGATATTCTTTGAATACTCTGTTCATCATATTCATAAACACCAAGGGTGCATTAGTCCTCCAAATGACAATACTATAAATTCGTAATGTTCATACCTCATCCAAAAAGTTTTCTAAGGAATTTCTTTCTTCTCCACTCATAATTTATGATATCTGGAATGAAGTTCAATCTTTGAAAAAAAAATTACCTCCATGAATTTGATCAAATAGAACAATGATATGAGGCAGAGGATACTTGTTCTTTATGGTAATAGCATTGATTTCCATATAATCAATGCACAGCCTCATGGATCCATCTTTATTCCTGACAAAAATAATAGGGGATTCCCAAGGTGAAACACTAGGATGAATAAATCACTTATTACTCAAATCCTTGAGTTTTTTTTATATCCACCAATTCCACAGTGTCCATTCTATAAGGATTCTTTGATATTGGTCTTGCATTAGGTATTAAGTCAACAGAAAACTTAACTTCATAATATGGAGGATGTCTAGGTAAGTCCTTTGGAAATACATAAATGTATTCTTATACAATAGGTACATCCTCAATTTGAAGATTAGTAGGTTTTATCTGCTCTTTTAAACCAAGAATTTCATTTAGAAGAGCTACAGGAGGTGGGTTCGGGTATGATTCAGGTGATGAATTCTCCCCTCTAAAAATAATAAATTATATATCCTCATCATGAATCATAACTTAATTATTTTTGTAATAATTTTTTTCATCTTATTTTGAAATCCAATACATACCAGAGATTATGTCAAAATAAACCATAGGTTGGATAATAAAATGAGCAATTAGAACAAATTTATATGCCATAATATAAAATTCTTGACACATCTTTGTTCTAATAAGGTTTAAGGTTTCCACTAGAAGTATTGACTAAAAACTCCCTTGTCATAGAGAATTGGAAATATATAATTTTTAAAGAAAACTAGGAAGATATAAATTAACTTGATTATCCATAATCAAATAAATATTTACATAAATTTGAGGAGATAATTAAATTTCATGCCACCATATCATTAGGAACTTCAAACATAGCATTTTTTATCTCCAAATCGTGGTCTTACTCCCTTATCCTTTTTTGGGGAAAGTTTCCATGAGTATTTAGACAATCATTTTCATAATGTCCCGTCTCTTTACAATTATATAATTTCACATTTACAGCTTCTTTCTTTCCCTTACAATCAAGATCCTCGTGACCTTTCTCTCCACACTTGTAACAAACTCTAATTCCTTTCAGGAAAGAACTAGGGTGTTTCTTACCACAATTATCACATATGAGAAAATCCTTCTTCACCTTTTTCCTTTTGTCTATCTCTTTCTCCATAGTTCTCTTCTTCTCTTACATTCCCTTAAAGTCATAAGACAAATAAAATTATTTCTTTGTCTTGATAGCACATGGGACTATATCTTCCTATGATGAGAAAGTTTGGGAGACTATCCACTTTCATAGAAATGGAATTAACCCATCAAATAAATGATCAATATTACTCCCTAGGTTACATATATAATCCGTAGAATGAATTGCTAATATTTTGATGTTGGATTCATATTTAGAAACATTATCATCCTCCTTTTGTCTCAGATTCAAGAATTTTCTATCCATATCTACTCTCTGTTCTCAAGGTAAATACTTTTCAAAAAAAATCCTTAAAATCCATCCATTCCATAATTGAAATTTCTTCTTCCACTTTATTGTTTTGAATCAGTAACCACCATTGATCAGAATATCCCATGAGATAATAAACATCCATGAAAATATTATCCCTTCCATTGCTTCCCAAAGCAAGAAATATCTTCTCTAAATAACTTATCCATTATTCATTTATAAATAGATTTTTAGTTCCATTTAATGTTGGAGGTTGTTGTCTCATGAAACATTCTAAAATTTTTCCTCCACATTGTGGATAAGGATGCTTCATACAGGTAATATTATTGTTCATAACCTGAGTCAACATTCCAAGTATAGTTATGAGTTTCTCAGAACCAGTTGTAGCTCCAGCTGCAAAAATCATTATATTTCATAGGAGGTAAATCCTGAAATGGATTTTGTGCATTGATACAATTTCCATTAATTCCACTAGGCATTGTTTTTAAATAATGGATTACACTATATTAGATAATAACATAATGTATAATCATAAAACTATTAAATC
Organism: Viscum album; assembly: GCA_963277665.1. Taxonomy (NCBI): domain Eukaryota; kingdom Viridiplantae; phylum Streptophyta; class Magnoliopsida; order Santalales; family Viscaceae; genus Viscum; species Viscum album. Next base: position 683,799,274 of record OY728121.1, read on the forward strand.
ACATAACCTAAATTGAAAATTGAGGTATGACTAATCCTTAAATCAAAAACAAGGTTTATTTCGGGAAATATTTACATTTAAATCCTTCATAATGGTTTGTAAAGAAAATGTGAATTATCCTAAGCATATCCTCTGGGAGTGTCAAACCAGATGCATAGTAAGGCATGTTGTCATGTACCAGGTTACCCTGAGTCATTCCCAGAACACCTTTTCAGAGTTATTACCCCTAGTTACATTTATACCAAAACCACGTCCACTTGTAGTATCTATACAAGGATTTATTTCAAGGAATACCCACATAATCTCTTCCTTAATAATATTTTAGGATGTTATTCTATACTTATTCTCAAATTTTATCATTGTTTAATGTTCCCTAGTTAATTATTTTCCAACACTTGTTTCCAAGGTTTGAACAGAAATTTCTCTAATACAAACTGTAATGCCCTAACCCTAGAAACCCAGCATTAGTGCATTATTTTAATACATTTGTATGAATAAGGAATCAAATTATGAAGGACCAATTGGTTTAGTAGTCTTGGAAAATAGATTACATACAAAAACATTACACTACAATTCAAAACATAAAATACAGCATAGATAATCCTTTGATAATTCCATTATTCTCTTAAATTAACCCTATATATCAATCATAATTCACATCTTGGAAACCTAGAAAAGTAAAACATAATAAATGGGTGAGCTCAGATTCTCATTAAGGGTAAACAATATAGAAGAATCTATCATAAGTAATAATAAAATTTTAAGGAAAAGTATAAAACTGAATTGAAAGCCTTTTAAACGTAATCTTGAGCATAATATGGCAATAATAAATAAAATAATGCCATTTAAACATACACATTGACATTATACTAGTTGAATAATCACATTTCATATCAATAACTAATCTCATAATGTGAGAAATCATAATGTTGGACATCATAACTATACTATCAAGGCCTCATGCCAAGACCATACATAAATAGGTAAAACCCCAAATTAGCTTGTCTCATGAGACCTACCGATACATTGAGGGGATATAGTGGGCCCTGCCCATCACTTACTAAGTATAATGCATTCCTCATATGAAAAGGGGAAATCATAACCAATATAAAAATTCATATTAAAACTAGTATATTAAATATTAATATAATATCCCTAAACCATGAGTGATATAAAAATAGAACATCCACAGTCAAAATATTCATAAACCCATAAATACAATATGATAGGTTGTATCTTAATAAATCAACCTCAATTAAACATAATATCCAATAAATGATGTTGACATAGATTAAAATGTTCTTAATAAAATCATTAGAAATTTCTTTAGAGAAATACCCCTTTTATTGAAAATAGATATTTAAAATTACATGCAATTTTAAAAGAAATTATTTTCATTGAAAATAATCGTGTAAGATTATAAAGTAAGATTCAAAAGTTTAGGTCATCATGATGGTGGAAAAATCCACTCACACCGTATAAGATAAAAAATATATTCTTTGTATACTTTTTTGAAAAATCAAACAAAGTATCTCATAAGGAAAATAAAAAAAGATTCTTCTTTATAAAATATAACATGGGTAAAAATTTATTTAAACAATTGAAAAAGTAAGAATTTTTTGAAATAAATTTTTAAGAAACATGGATATGGATGATAAATAGTTCCCAATAAATTCTTACGTAAAAGAAACCCTATATAATAGAGATTATGAAATTAATCCTTACCTTAGGTCTGATTCCTTTCGTATGTGTCTACAACTCTTGTATAGTGGTTTCAAAAATATTATTAACTTGTACCAAAATAATAATAATATTTATGATTTCATATGTGATTCATTTATGAATTTATATTACCCATTAATTTGTCAATTCCAAGTTAAAGCAACATTTTGAGTAATAATTGTTTTGTTTATCATACGTGCTTTGACTTGTTATTCATGATCATATTAAATAGATCATTATTTACATAATTACATAATGTAAAACATGATTTATATATCATATATATTTCATATATATATATATATATAATATATATGTAATGGGATACTCCTTTCATGGAGATGGTAGGTCGTACGCCCGCATGAAAACTGTTTCCGTTTTATTATCATATTGAATGGTAGAAAGTAAATGAAACATATATGTGTGTGTATATATATATATATTATTCTAGTATCATTATCATTTCATATATTTCATACTTATTCATTATATATATTTTTATAATCATTCTTGAATGGTTAACATGGAGTTTGAATCTCACTGCGTCATGGAGATGGTAAGTCATATGTACACACAAGAGACGGTATAATTCCCTTAATGGTCAGATGGTATCACTACTATAAAATAAGGCTATATCAAAAGTTTTAAAACTGTGGCTATAGGATCAAAAAAGTGGCTATATTTTATAGCCACGGTTTACTCAACTGTGGCTGGTATTGGTGTGGCTATAGGGTAAACCCTCTAGCCACGATTTTGAACTCTGGCTACACCCCTATAGCCACATTTTGAAAACCATGGAATAGGGTAAAATCATTCATCATATATAGCCATGGTTCCCAACTTTGGATATAGGGCTTCATATTTCCTAAAAAAACAGCATTGTTTAGCTAGTGATGGCCCCTTTCACCCCCTGCACACAAATTCCCCCTTTTCATCCCATGCACATCCCCACTTGCACACCCCCCCACCCCCCAGCCCCACCCCCCGTACACCCCTTACACCCCCCCCACACCCCCCATATCCCCTTGTACACACCCCCCTGCATACCCCTTGCACCACCCCTACTAGACACCCCCACTACACCCCACCACCCCCCTCCTAGACATCCCCCTGGATAGACACCCCCTCCTGGAAAACCCTCCCCCCCTCCCGAACACCCCCTAGACAGTAGCCCCCACTGCACACTCACCCTTGCACACCTGCACACCCCTTTCCCCCCCTACTGGACCCCCCTGCACCACCCCTACTGGACACCCCCCCACCCCCTCACCCCACCCCCTGGACAGACACCCCCTAGATTGCACCCCCACCCTCCTGGATAGACACCCCCTAGACAGTAACCCCCACCCTTGGACAAACACCCCCTGGACAACAGCCCACCCTAGACAGATTCCCCCTAAACAGCACCCCCACCCCCTGGACAGATACCCCCTGGATAGCATCCCCCCAACCCCGGGACAGACACCCCCTAAACAGCACCCCCACCCCTGGATAGACACCCCCACCCCCTGGACAGACACCCCCTGGAGAGGACCCCCTAGACTACAGCACCCCACCCACCAACCCCCTGGATAGACACCCCTTTCACACAAATGCCCCCTTCACCCCCCACCCCCCACCGCACATCCCCCCTTTCACCCCCCTGCATTGACCTCTTTGTACCCCATGTCCCCTTGCACACACCCCCTGCACACCCCTGTTGGACACCCCTTGCACCACCCCTGCTGGGAACCCCTTACACCACCCTACTGGACACCCCTTGCAGCACCCTTTTTGGACACCCCTTTTACCACCCCTGCTGGATCCCCCCTTCACACCCATACCCCCCTGCACAACCCCCTTTCACCCCTCCCCTAAACATCCCTTGCACCCCCCCTGCAAGCCCTTGTCCCCTTGCACACACCCCCTTGCACACACCCCTGCACACCCCCTTACACCACCCCTGATGGACCTCCCTTTCACCACCCCTACTAGACACCCCCACTGCACCCCCCCCCCCCCCAGACACCCCTTGGATAGTGGAATAATGTCCACAATAGTTAGAGTAGTTATTTACTCACACAATAGATGAAATCAACACAAAAATAATCCATTCAAAAATGGTGTCTGGTGTGTGGTTACACTTGATTGGAATAATGAAGGAAAATTCCTCAGACCAAAAAACACAAGAAATGATGAAGTTATTGATGGAATAAATAATTATTCATGGAATGCCTTGGGTTTTTTATTTCTTTTATGAACTGAAAAAGAATGTTCCTACCTGGATTCACTTCAAAGTAGTTTTGATTAAGAGATTTGGAGGTGTTGTGGTGGAATAATTAGAGGTTGTGACTACTCAAACAAAAGAATAACTTAAAAATTCTGAGGAAACTTAAATTGTGGGTGCTATAGGGAATTTAGAGCCTTTACAGATGCAGTGAAAGGAGTAGAAAATAGGTGTTTTAACTAGCACGTGATTCTGTTGAACTGACTAGTTACCAAGATCTATCTTTTTCTTCAACACTGCAGTTCGATATGAAAAATGCGAAGAAAGAGTAGATGAATATAGCTACATTAATGATGGTTACTGTTATTTATTCTTGTAATCATGCACTTATTGTATTATTTATATGTGTTTCATGGCGCAAACAGATTTCCTTTCAAGTATGAAATTGCAACAGGCTCTTGTGGAGTTTCCATTCCAAGGACCAACATCTGAATTTATGAAACCTATTTGGTTGAAGAGAAAACCTATGGAAAATATATATGTATATAAATATCTTAATGTGGTGGAACGATGCAGGGAGGGACATAAATCTAAAAAGTATACAGTAAGGTTATTTAAATGGTTGTTTGTTGAGAACAAAAAGGATTGGGATTGTAGGGAATGTATAGAGGATCAATACCAATACACTGAAAAGATTTTCATCATATTTATAACTTATTTTAATCTATGTCCCATCCCCCTTTATTTTGTACATGAAAGGGGCCTTAAATTTAGGTGACATGGTCATATTGGTTAAGGATTCATGTTAGGTTCACCATTTTTTCAAAAAAAATAAGTCTAGCGATTGATTGTGGAGGTTGAGTATGGTTGTACAATATTTCATGTCACTTTCACAATTTTTTTCATACATAAAAACCACATGGGGTGTCAATGGTGTTTTTTGGTGGTGTTGTCTGATCATTCTCATTAGACACATATGTACACATCATTTCCAATTGGTTACCAATGGGTTTTGTATGTGGAAATAAAAACACCCAGTCATTCCCTTATTTGATATGTCTCACAAACCTAATTTCCAATGGTAGGTAGTTATTAGGGTAAATGGCCCAAAAACACTTGGGGACTCACATAGGTCAATAGGATGGTATTTTTGGGTTATCACGCCCTTTTTGGGTGGAATTATTTCCTACTCTAGGACTAACTTATAGATTTAATAAATATTCAAGAACCCTTTGTTAAATCCAAAATATGGGATAGGTCACCCTTTTATCAATAATAAATTATTATCTTGTATTGATTTTAGAATCATCTTTATATATATAAGGTTATTATTCAACAAAGAAATCCATATGTATCTTAGGTTCTCCATCTATGGTATCCTTTTGTGGATAGATTAGAGATTCTTATATCATTTATTATCATGATGTCGGTTTTAAGCCACACAGTGAGGCCCTCTAAATTTTATCATCATCCAATAATATGGGAGTTATTTTGATATTAGGATCAATCCCATGATATGGATTTCTATGTATCCTTGTGAATGGAATCAGAACCAACATAGTTTGGTGTCACTTAATAGGACACATCATACCTTTTAAGGACATGTGATGAGGTCCAAACTGTGCAGTTTAACTTCATGCAGTAAGGAAATTGAGGCAAAATGTGCCTAGTCAAGGTTTGGTGTATGAATTACTCTAAAGTATCCCAAGTACATGGAAGGTATGTATCCTCCCAGTCTAGATGTGATCCTACTGGGAATATGACCTGAAAATATTTGGGTGAGTTTAAAGTGTGGAGTTTGACTTCAGGTAGGCTTCCTACAATCTTATTTGGATGGGAATCAAAGCCCATGTAGTTTTAATAGTTTGGTCTTACACCAATAGAGGAGGCCCAATTTTCCTCATCAAAAAAAATATTCCTTTGAGGTTGTGAGGTCATCGTTGGGGATTATACCAAATGGGAGGCCCAAATGGAAGGATAGAGGTAGATCCATAAATGGAATCTCCCCCCTAGATAGGTATCTGATCATGTGAATGTCAAGATCATCACTAACCTCTAAGACCACATGAGTCATGATCGGTCTAAGAAACAAGAGTAAGTGGAAGATTTGAAAAACCACACAATCTCTTTTATTTTATTGTGGTCAAGGCCAGGGCTATGGGAGAGATAAAAGGGATCTTATATTCTTGTATCCTCTTTTTCTTCTCAAGCCCCAAGGTATAGAAGGCGGGAGGGGTATGAAATCCTATAAGAAATACTAGGGTCGTACTCCAATAATTATGACCTATCCCTGGTTTTAGAGATGATGAGATAGGGATAAGGCATTATCCCTCATCAAAGTATAAGGAAATCAATTCCCCTCGTTATTTAAAATGGGGAGGTCCCTGACACTACCTCCAAGGTTTGGGTCCTCATTGCTGAGGGGATTCACAATTGTGAACATCTCAAGGAACATACCCATTGGATAGTATTAGTCGAAGACAACTTTTACTGAGGTAATGTATAATTGAATGGGATACATGTCGATGCATCCTTTTCCAGGATCATGAAATTTTAGAGGCCTCATTGGATGATGCTCTCAGCTAGTTCATGAAGGGGATCATATTGGGATTAATGCTTCACAGGAGAGGTTGATGGAGATAATTATTTGGATAGTTTGTGGAGAGGCCTAGGTAATCTAAAAACTTCATAGAAAGAGGGTAATAAAACTAGAAGATTCCATCTCGCATATTGTTTTTTATGCATGATGGAGGTCCGCAAAGACTTTATCCACATATGGTTCATAGAATGTTGGTCTGCAAAGGATTTTTCTATATAGATGGTTTTTGGAAAGGATTTTTGCAATGCAAATGGATTATTATGTGAGAGGCCACCCTTTTTGGGTCGTTGGGTGAGTTCCCTTTCTAACTATGTGAAATGTGGTAAGTTATTACCTACTAAAATTGCTTGCTCATATTTTTTTCTCTCTATTATCGAATTTGTACTTGTGTGGGGGTTTTGTAGGGGTGAAGATTTTATCATTCCTGGTTTGATTGGAAGCAATAAAAACCACCACCTGTAAGGGATTTCTGTTTTTGTGAGGCAAAAAGGTTATTTATCACTCTGGAAATGAATTTTCATTTTCAGGGGGGTTAATAGTTTACACCTCTCTCTATAAAAAATCATTTTTAGGGGGGTCAGTGATGAGTCGACCCATAAACTGAAATTAGTTTGAGGGGGGTGGAGGTCATGACTTTCCCTTGAAATAGAAATTCATTTGTGAGGATCCTAGAGGTTACACCTTTCCCCACAAATGAAAATTCAGTTGCAAGGATCATAGAGGTCACGACTCTCCCCACAAATGAAAATTAATTTTTGGGGGAGGGGAGTCTAGAGGCCACACCTCATCCCATAAAGAAAAATTTAATTTCAGGAGTCCTGGAGGTCATGTCTCACCCCACAAACAAAAATTACTTTATCAGGTAAATATGCGGAAAAGAGGCCCTCGTAGTGGGAATACTAAGAAGAAAGGGGTTTCTTCATGATTCTAGGCCCTTTAACCATTTTAACTTCATAAAATCATTCAGTTGATTAATAATGTCATTTAAAAATTCATAAAATCCTTATAATCTTCCATGTGAACTTTTTAAAACCTAATATTAATGTAATCCATATTTTATACATATGTAATTGATTTCATACACATTAAAATAAAAAAATATAGTTATATAAATATATATAAATAAAATAATGCATTTATTTTAAAAAGGTAATACAATCCTAAATTTTTTAATTAAACATATATATTTCAATTGAACGTTTAAATTTAAAATTAAATTTAAATTTAAGGTGGTATTCTTAACTAAAAATAAAAAAATAAAAAAAATAAATCTGGAATATAAGTTAATAATAATTATTCTATGTATCCACTATATAACAATTAAAATTTGAAAAATAATATTTGTTTAAATACATAATAAACAAATATAATAAATATAATTTTATGTTTAAAACATAATAAATATTTCAAAACATAAAAAACCCTAAATGAAAAAAATTTCATGCCTCTAAATTTAAAATCACAAAAAAAATATTTACTAATTTTAGCACAAAACAGACATAATCATGGTATTGAACATATGAATTCTTGAATACCTAGAATTTAAATTACAAAACATAAAACATATTAATTTCTAAATTGATAAAAGATATTAACAATCAATCAAGTGTTTAAAATAAATTGAAAATATCCCCCAACATAAATTCATATAAATTTAATTCTAGTGGTTTTTTTCTAACGAAAAATTTAATTATAAGTCAAAAATATATAGTAAAGATGCCACATTTATTAAATAATCATTATCAGGTTGAAAAAAATAACCTTTATAAGTTGATGGAGAGGATGACTGTAAAGTCCAGGTGGATCAGAGATTCAGAAGTTGAGGGGGAGGGAAACAGTGTGTTCTCAGGATATAAGGGGCATTAAGGGGATCAGTAATTAAGGGTATTGAGGAGTCAGGTTTAGGGATAGGGGGATAATGGGGGTATGGTGATGGAGGTTCTTGGAGATAGTGAGGATCAGTGACAATAAGGTTCTATTAAAGTTATTGAGTGATTAAATTCTATTAGGAGTCGGGTTGAGGTAAAGGGGGACAATAGATACTCAATAATGGTGGGGTGGGGATTTGAAGCATCAAGGATTGGTGATGGAGGGGTTTGGTGAATATAGGTCAAGGTGATGGAGGGGTTTTGTGAATATTGGGATAGGTGATGGTAGGGTATGATTAAGGTATTTGGAGTGATCTTGATAATGGGGGTCGGGGGGTTGGGGGCAATGGGCCGAGGGAGATTTGGGTTTATTTTTTTAGGAAACAGGTAATAATGGTTTTAATTAAAACCATCACTACATAATAACATATAGTGTTTCAGAATTTTTTAAAATAAAACCACTGCTAAATATATATATTAGTGAAAATTTTGAAAAAAAAACTTTTAAATAGTGATTGGATTATATTACAAGTTGTTTTAGAAAGTGTTTTTGGACCATGATTTTCTTATAGTGTGTATTCGTTACAATAGTAGAGGCCTCCTAGGTTTTTAGGTTAACTCAATCCTTTGGTGATAGAGGATCAGTTGGATTCAATGACTTTTTATTTTTAGTTGGCCCAAACACCCATCGAATAGATGGTGGTTATAGTATCGAGTTCACATCATGGTGATCCATTGGATAATTATTACCCAAATTCACAATTATGTTATGTTACCACATTTAGGTTTGAGATTTTGTTTTTATTGTATAATACTATATGTTTAGGTTGGTTTTAGAACAGAATATGTTGGAATATTTTTATGGTAACATGATCTTAACCAAGTTCATGAATTTTTTTATAGATAAGGTGTTGATTGGGTGTGATTTAGAGAAGGTTTCTTCAAGATAGAAAGTGAGATCAAGGCCTCCATAGTGAGATATAATATAGATTTATACCTTATTTTTTTCCTAGACTATGTCTAAGTTCTTGATTAGAGTTTTGGTATTTGATATATCCTAGTAGCGATGCACCCTAGTTTAGGGAATAAGTAATTTCTTCCCGAAGGATATCCAGATTTTTCCATATATATACCATCTCAATTAAAATAAGTATAGAGAATAAACCGTCTTATAGTAAGCATCATAGCCTTCCATGGGTGGATTTTAGTAGAGTATTTGGTGTTGTGGGAGAAGATAGGGGTGGAAAACACTTCAATCAACTTCCACCACCACCTCCAAGAGGTCCTATCTGTAACACCCCGAGATTTTATGAAAAATATTCTTTTTAATTTCATTAATGTCTTGTGTTGTACGGTACACCAAAAGGAGCTTTCACAACATGCATCCTTGACTTGCCTTGCATTACATGCAATCGCGACCTTCCTCGATAGCATGTGTAGTACGCAATACCGAGTTTCACTAAACAACGATATGCTATTAAAATATTATTAAAACTAGCCGTTATGAATATTAATAACCACTTTTTTAAATTTTGTAAATTTTATTTTTCAAAATGGACTTCATTTTTGGATTCGGAATATCTAAATTAGCTTAGGGTGAAATTTTGGTACTTTTTGGATAACTTTCATTTTCTGATGAATAGTGAGAATTACTAAATTTTAATTAAAAACAACCTTTTTAATAGAAATAATTAATAGTGATAAATTATTAATTTGATTGGTTTTAAAGTATATTTAGAATATATTTTTACAATTTAATACAATGTTGGTTATTGGATGTAATTTCACATTTAAACCAGACATAAACAACTGTCAATCTTTTGATAGTTATTATCTCTTAAGAACACGCTATTTGTTTTGACGACGGGAATTAATTTTTAAATTAATTAATGCAACTGATATGTTTTTAATTTGGTAAAATAGAAATCATTTTTGAATTCATAAAATCAAATATAGCTTAGGCCTAATTTTTGGTATTTTTCTGGAAACTTTCATTTTTTGATGAATAGTGAAACCACTAAGTGGTAGTTAAAAAAATGAATTTTTCATAAAACTTAATTTTACCGCTTATGTGAGTGGAATTTTAAAAATCCAAGAGACACTGTTGATGTCAGTAAGTAAAATGTGGTTCAATGAGATGAAAATAATTTTTGGTGAATAGTAACTTTTTACTTTTTTTTACCACGGTTAAAAGTAAATAGGGTAATTAAGGGTAAAAATGATATTACTATTACCCTAACACATGTCCTAATTCTATTGGACAAGTGTAATTCGACCAAAAACAACCTTAGGAATAAAATATGACCATTTAGGCCCACTTGGATTAGATTAGGACATTTATTATTAATTTATTTAAAGAAGGGTTAAAATAGTTAAAATCAAAGTTTAATAAGTAAATAATTTTTAATATGGGGTTACACATAAGATAAATTAGACTATAAATATTCATTAGAAATCTAAAAATATTTCCTACATAATGGTATTTTATTTTTAATTTTTTAATTTAATTTATTTATGACACAACGATGATGCAGTAATTATCTTATTAATGAAATATTGACATAATTGATGTTATAAATACACAAATAAATGTAATTTGAGAATTTTTATGAATTAAACTAATTTTCTAGGTTAATATGACATGTTAGTATTGATTTAATTAACTTGGTTCTAACTAATCATTCTGTTATGATTTTCACAAAAATCAATTACTAAATAGTGTCAAAATTGACATAAAATAGTTTTTAAAACAAATATTATATTATTAATTGTTATTTTATTCCAAAAAATCTAAGGTTCGGCCAAATGACTTAGATAAGGTTATATATATTAATAATTAACAACTTGGGGTTCGTTTGGCTTGATATAGTAAGTTTATTAACCTTATAGTGTAAGAAAACAAGAAGACACAGTGAAAGTTAAATTATCTAACATAAAGTTAAATCTAAATGATAATGTTAAAATTGATACCTAAACTTGTATAAATTCTATTAGATGAGAGTATTTCGACCCCTACCCACCTTATCTTCTAAATATAACAATTTGGAGCTATTAAAAACCGAATTTGACTTTATAATAAAATAATATTTTTAGTTATTCCAAAGGTGCCCCTCTCCTCCCTTATAAAAGGGAACCTCCTCCCTATCTTCCTCACACCACTTTGAGCCTTCAAGCTCCGCCAAACCCTGCCAATTTATCCTCTCCACTTCCCTAGAAACATCCTAGAGGTTCTTTTCTTCTTCAAAGACCTATTTTAGTGCCCTAAAAGGAGGTCTCAAAGAAGCACTTCAAAGAAGAGGTAATGTCCGTTACCGATTCTTTCATCTTTATTTATTCTTCCACTTCTTCTTCTTTAGTTGTTTCATCATGAAGTAATAACATCAGTATCACTCATATACTGAAATTTTATTATAAGTATGAAACAACCCTATTTCACCATCTATCCATCCTATGGAAAATGAAATCACCACGCGTGCATACGTACGGAATACCGTCTCCACGCCGTGGTGTAATCTATTTTCCCCCACCACCTTACTTGGATGAGTATAATGATGTAAATAATTACTATATATAATTATTTTAAAGTGATATTGATTCTGAAATAGTATACATACACTCCAATACAATTCCACGATCATGAGAACGATATCATCGCTCGTGCGTACGTACGGACTACCGTCTCCACGACGCGATGAGATTCATTCTCCACATTAACCATTCATGAATGATTATAAAGTATATATAATAAGTAATCATGAAATATATGACATAATAATGATACTGGATTTATGTGTATATATATGTATGTTATCTACTTAATTCCATTCAACTCAATAAGGAAACGAAAACAACGTTCATGCGTACGTACGGCCTACCGTCTCCATGAACGGTGTATTTCTTTCCATTTACTGATCTATTATATATATGTATATTCTGAATATATATTATATATAAATCATGTTTTATATTCTGTAATTAAGTAATCATGATCTAAGTAATCATATGAATAATTACAATTCAAAACACTGAAGAAAAATGAAACGATTTTACCCAAAAAAATCTTTTTACAAAAGAACGGTTAATATAAAGTCATAAGTGAACCATATATGATATCATAATAATGAGTATGATTCTGAAATAAGTCAATGACATTATTTAAATCATTATACAGGAGGTTCGGACACTTACAAAGCAAATCGGACCTAAGGTATGGGAAATATCACAATCTCATTTTTATTAGAGATTGTTTATACGTTGAAATTTACTGGGGTGTATTTTATCATCCACATCCATGTTTCCTCAATATGTAATATTATTTCCATCTACCTACAATTGTTTAAATCCAATTTTACACTTCGGTGAGTTTTTATTAAAGTATATGAAAGGAATCTTTTGTCGTTTTTCATACGAGGTACTTTTTGACTTTTCTGACAAAAGTACGAAGAATGTTTTTTTTAACTTATACGGCATGAATGGATTTTTAAAACATTATTTCCAAGAAGCTTCCTTTACAAGTTTTCAAGTTTATTTTTAATCAACTTCTTTTAGTTTATAATTTTATGACATGTTAAGAAAGGAAAAGTATTTTTGAAGTAGAAAGGATATTTTCCTCAAGAATGGAGTTCAAGTGTTTTATCAAAATTATTTTCCATATAAGATAATAAAGGTTTATGTTTCTATCCCTATTATTACATGGATTTGATTATGTTGTGATGGAATTATATATATGAATTCTATTATCTTATATGAATTTATGATGTCACGATGTTTAAGATTCCCATTTTTATTACAAGGGTTATGAAATGATGTATGATTTATGATTTTGTGGCACACATAAGAATGGTATCATTATGAGATGGGTGGGACCTATATCTCCCTCCAATTCATTGGGTAAAGATTTTATATCTCATGAGATAGACATGGCTCGAACGGTAGGTTATACCGGTTCCGTGAAACAGGACTGAAATGAGGAGTGAACTCGGTTCAGAAATGGACTTTGTCCACTAAGATAGTCTTGGCAATGAGTCTTGACTAATAAGAAATGATTCTCTATGATTATGTGTGTATTCCACAAAGTTTCATGTTTTACGTTATGATTATTGGGATTACATTTCACTACTATGATTTATCCCATGTTATGAAATTATGATCTATTTTGCAGGTTATGATTTCCAAAAGATATGTTCTTATGAATATGACGTGATTGATATTTCTTTTGTTTACCCTTAATGAGAATTTGAGCTCACCCTTTTATGTTTTCATTTCCCCAAGACATAAATAAAGGATTTAGGTTTAGAAAAAAAGAATATCTTCATGGGAGATGTTGAAGATATTTCACCATGATTAGAAGATTATATTCCGAGTTTCCAAAGACACTAAACTATTACGGTCCTTGTGTGTGTGTGTTTTTTATGTACTAAGTATTCCGCAAAATTAATGTAATGTCCATGTATGTCAAGCTTTGGGTCTCTACAGTTGGTATCAGAGGAAAAGTTTAGTCAACCTTTGGAAACTAGGATGTGAAAACGTTAGTGAGATCCCTAGAGATATTTCTAAGGTATGTTTAGGGATGTCCCTAAGGATAAGTGTACATATAGGATATAGTCATAGAACTATGGTAACGATATTAGATTAAACCAAAGATGTTAGATATTGAAGTTATTCCCCCTTTATTATGATTTTTGCCTCTCACACTATTCTTTTTGGGTTTTAGAAAATGGCTGGAAACAAGATGATTCATGATAATGGAGGATATGATGGGCATTGGAATGATATTCTTCATGAGCAACCAAATGAAATGGGATTTGGAAGTCCAAACATCATTATTATTCCGAATCAGCAATCTCATAATATGATCAATAAAGTAAAATATGGTAAGTTTCCTAACTCAACTAATAAGAGAAAGATGGAGTTTCATGATGATCATAGAGGAAAGAAAGTTCAATTTCCCCTATGTAAATCATGTGGGAAGAGGTATCAAGGAGAATATTTCAAAGGAACTGGAAGATTCTTTGGGTGTGGAAAAGAAGGACACAAAGCCAGTAAGTGCAAAGGAAAAGGTTCAGTTAACACCAGGGATGAGGATAATGGTATTGCTACGACATCAACAATGGTTAAATGTTTTAAATGTGGAATGTACGGGCATTATGCAAACCAATGCCCTAAGGGAAAGTCTCATGAAGAGAATCAGTATGGTCGTATGGGTAGTATTTATGTGGATGATGATGAAGATACTACGAATGATATGTGAGATGAAATAATTGTTGAAGCTCGGTCAATGGTTTAAGAATGTAGTGGAATGATTACTTGTTTATCATGTGTAATGTTGTATAAGTAATCTCATGGTACTATGGAATAAAGAGACATCTAAGGATTGTTACACAGTTGTCTTTCCTTGAGTTTTGAAAGTGTATGATTAATGTTACCAGTATCCATGAAAGGTTATACATATATTTTTGGAATGTAGATGATATGCGCATAATGAAGGGATAAGGAGAAAATTAAATGTTTGATAGAATTCATGAGCTCATGACTGATATAAGGAGAAGGTTATATCATGGTTTGAGTATATAGAATTTTTGGATTTTGGTATGTGGAAAGAGTTAACTTTTGATAGCATTCATGTTTTCACAAAGGTTTAATGGATATTCATTTTTCAAGAGAATACATCATTAAGGTATTCACATGATTGGAATGTAACCAACAAGATATATGGGGGATAAATGATGGTATTCACATGCTTGGTTGATGACATTTCGAGTAATCGTTTCCTTAATACTATGAGCTTGGACCGAAGTATTTTAGATAAGCCTAAAGATTGGAATGGATTATGTTAACCATAATTTAGTATTGTTTAAGGATAGAACTTTTTTTGATATTATTTATGTGATGTTATAGTAATGTAGTTTTAGAAAAAGGACAACCTGCAGGACGGGCGATAGCCCATCGCGTCGGACAAGGCTGTGGGAATCGAACCCACAACCGAAGTGCGACTGGCCTTTATCGCCTACCACTGGCCTACAGGAAGTCCCTGTTTAGTAGAAACTAGTTTTATTATATTAATAAGTATGATATATGAAGTATAATTCCATTTTAGGAACTATATATGATTAATCTCACTATAGATGGACTTATGTATTTTTTGATAACTTTTCTAACCTTTTGTTTGAGACAGATGGAATGGCCCATCATTCTATCACATGATCTGCTAACACATCACAAATGACAAATTCAACTTCATTTCTTTAAGAGATGAAGTGGAAATTGTCCAAATAATGAAAAATGGTGAGACTATACCAAAATCACAAAAGTATTTCTTCTAATTCCAATTTCATCAACTTTAGGGAAATGATCTTGAAAACCAAAAATGTTGTCCTGGTGCTCTTATATCTGATGAATCAGATGGTACCTTAGATCGTCAAAAATTTATGGCTTTGTGATTGCTGGATTTTCCATAGCCATGTTCTCTACCACTCTCCATCAGAACATGATGGTTAGATTTCTCTTCCATATCCATATTTTCACCTATGTGGAAACCCAGTGATTAGTTTATTTGGGTAACCGTTACGTTTCATACTTTTGTTTTAAATATTGGTTTTGGTATTCCTTTTTATGATGTGGGTTTCTATTAAAGAAACTTTTGAATAGTAAACCATTTATAACCCCAACAAATTTCGAGGGCGAAATTCATTTTAAGGTGGGTAGAATGTAACACCCCGAGATTTTATGAAAAATATTATTTTTAATTTCATTAATGCCTTGTGTTGTACGCTACACCAAAAGGAGCTTGCACAACACTCATCCTTGACTTGCCTTGCATTACATGCAATCGCGACCTTCCTCGATAGCGTGTGTAGTACGCAATACCGAGTTTCACTAAACAACGATATGCTATTAAAATATTATTAAAACTAGCCGTTATGAATAGTAATAACCACTTTTTGAAATTTTGTAAATTTTATTTTTCAAAATGGACTTCATTTTTGGATTCGGAATATCGAAATTAGCTTAGGGTGAAATTTTGGTACTTTTCAGATAACTTTCATTTTCTGATGAATAGTGAAAATTACTAAATTTTAATTAAAAAAAACTTTTTTAATAGAAATAATTAATAGTGATAAATTATTAATTTGATTGGTTTTAAAGTATATTTAGAATATATTTTTACAATTTAATACAATGTTGGTTATTGTATGTAATTTCACATTTAAACCAGACATAAACAACTGTCAATCTTTTGATAGTTATTATCTCTTAAGAACACGCTATTTGTTTTGACGACGGGAATTAATTTTTAAATTAATTAATGAAACTGATATGTTTTGAATTTGGTAAAATAGACATAATTTTTGAATTCATAATATCAAATATATCTTAGGCCTAATTTTTGGTATTTTTCTGGAAACTTTCATTTTTTGATGAATAGTGAAACCACTAAGTGGTAGTTAAAAAAAATGAATTTTTCATAAAACTTAATTTTACCGCTTCTGTGAGTGAAATTTGAAAAATATGAGAGACACGGTTGATGTCAGTAAGTAAAATGTGGTTCAATGAGATGAAAATAATTTTTGGTGAATAGTAACTTTTTACTTTTTTTACCACGGTTAAAAGTAAATAGGGCAATTAAGGGTAAAAATGAAATTACTATTACCCTAACACATGTCCTAATTCTATTGGACAAGTGTAATTCGACCAAGACCAACCTTAGGAATAAAATATGACCATTTAGGCCCACTTGGATTAGATTAGGACATTTATTATTAATTTATTTAAAGAAGGGTTAAAATAGTTAAAATCAAAGTTTAATAAGTAAATATTTTTTACTATGGGGTTATACATAAGATAAATTCGACTATAAATATTCATTATAAATCTAAAACAATTTCCTACATAATGGTTTTTTATTTGTAATTTTTTAATTTAATTTATTTATGACACAACGATGATGCAGTAATTATCTTATTAATGAAATATTGACATAATTGATGTTATAAATACCCAAATAAATTTAATTTGAGACTTTTTATGAATTACACTAATTTTATAGGTTAATATGACATGTTAGTATTGATTTAATTAACTTGGTTCTAACTAATCATTCTGTTATGATTTTCACAAAAATCAATTACTAAATAGTGTCAAAATTGACATAAAATAGTTTTTAAAACAAATATTATATTATTAATTGTTATTTTATTCCTAAAAATATAAGGTTCGGCCAATTGACTTAGATAAGGTTATATATATTAATAATAAAGAACTTGGGGTTCGTTTGACTTGATATAGTAAGTTTATTAACCTTATAGTGTAAGAAAACAAGAAGACACGGTGAAAGTTAAATTATCTAACTTAAAGTTAAATCTAAATGATAATGTTAAAATTGATACCTAAACTTGTCTAGATTCTATTGGATGAGAGTATTTCGATCCCTACCCACCTTATATTTGAAATATATCAATTTGGAGCTATTAAAAAACCGAATTTGACTTTATAATAAAATAATATTTTTAGTTACTCCAAAGCTGCCCCTCTCCTCCCTTATAAAAGGGCACCTCCTCCCTCTCTTACTCACACCACTTTGAGCCTTCAAGCTCTGCCAACCCCTGCCAATTTCTCCTCTCCACTTCCCTAGAAACATCCTAGAGGTTGTGGTCTTCTTCAAAGACCTTTTTTAGTGCCCTAAAAGGAGGTCTCAAAGAAGCACTTCAAAGAAGAGGTAATGTCCGTTACCGATTCTTTCGTCTTTATTTCTTCTTCCACTTCTTTTTCTTTAGTTGTTTCACCATGAAGTAATAACATCAGTATCAATCATATACTGAAATTTTATTATAAGTATGAAACAACCCTATTTCACCATCTATCCATCCTACAGAAAATGAAATCACCATGCGTGCGTACGTACGGAATATCGTCTCCACGCCGTGGTGTAATCTATTTTCCCCCACCACCTTACTTGTATGGGTATAATGATGTAAATAATTATTATATATAATTATTGTAAAGTGATATTTATTCTGAAATAGTATACATACACTCCAATACAATTCCACGATCATGAGAACGATATCATCGCTCGTGCGTACGTACGGACTACCGTCTCCACGACGCGATGAGATTCATTCTCCATGTTAACCATTCATGAATGATTATAAAGTATATATAATAAGTAATCATGAAATATATTACATAATAATGATACTGGATTTATGTGTATATATATGTATGTCATCTACTTAATTCCATTCAACTCAATAAGGAAACGAAAACAACGTTCATGCGTACGTACGGCCTACCGTCTCCATGAACGGTATATTTATTTCCATTTAATGATCTATTATATATATGTATATTCTAAATATATATTATATATAAATCATGTTTTATATTCTGGAATTAAGTAATCCTGATCTAAGTAATCATATGAATAATTACAAGTCAAAACACGGATGAAAAATGAAACGATTTTACCCAAAACACTCTTTTTAAAAAAGAACGGTTAATATAAAGTCATAAGTGAACCATATATGATATCATAATAATGAGTATGATTCTGTAATAAGTCAATGACATTATTTAAATCATTATACAGGAGGTTCGGACACTTACAAATCAAATCGGACCTAAGGTAAGGGAAATATCACAATCTCATTTTTATCCGAGATTGTTTATACTTTGAAATTTACTGGGGTGTATTTTATCATCCACATCCATGTTTCCTAAATATTTAATATTATTTACATCTACCTACAATTTTTTAAATCCAATTTTACCCTTCGGTGAGTTTTTAGTAAAGGATATGAAAGGAATCTTTTGTCGTTTTTCATACGAGGTACTTTTTGACTTTTCTGACAAAAGTACGAAGAATTTTTTTTTAACTTATACAGCATTAATGGATTTTTAAAACATTATTTCCAAGAATCTTCCTTTACAAGTTTTAAAGTTTATTTTTAATCAACTTCTTTTAGTTTAGAATTGTATGACATGTTAAGAAAGGAAAAGTATTTTTGAAGTAGAAAGGATATTTTCCTCAAGAATGGAGTTCAAGTGTTTTATCAAAATTATTTTCCATCTAAGATAATAAAGGGTTATGTTTTTATCCCTATTATTACATTTATTTGATTATGTTGTGATGGAATTATATTTATGAATTCCTTTATCTTATATGAATTTATGATTTCACGATGTTTAAGATTCCCATTTTTATTACAAGGGTTATGAAATGATGTATGATTTATGATTTTGTGGCACACATAAGAATGGTATCATTATGAGATGGGTGGGACCTATATCTCCCTCCAATGAATTGGTTAAAGAGTTTATATCTCATGAGATAGACATGGCTGGAATGGTAGGTTATACCGGTTCAGTGAAACAGGACTGAAACGAGGAGTGAACTCGGTTCAGAAATGGACTTTGTCCACTAAGATAGTATTGGCAATGAGTCTTGACTAATAAGAAATGATTCTCTATGATTATGTGTGTATGCCACAAAGTTTCATGTTTTATGTTATGATTATTGGGATTACATTTGACTACTATGATTTATCCCATGTTATGAAATTATGATCTCTTTTGCAGGTTATGATTTCCAACAGATATGTTCTTATGAATATGATGTGATTGATATTTCTTTTGTTTACCCTTACTGAGCATTTGAGCTCACCATTTTATGTTTTAATTTCCCCAGGAAATAAAGAAAGGATTTAGGTTTAGAAAAAAAGAATATCTTTATGGGAGATGTTGGAGATCTTTCAGCACGATTAGAATATTATATTCCGAGTTTCCAAAGACACTAAACTATTACGGTCCTTGTGTGTGTGTTTTTGTTATGTGCTAAGTATTTCGCAAAATTAATATAATGTCCATGTACGTAAAGCTTCGGGTCTCTACACTATCTATGAATATAATGATAGAATTTAGGGTAGTAGATAGTAACATATAATGGGAGGACCTAATTAGGCAGTCACCTATAGGGTTCAAGTAATGATCAGTGACCTCTCCATTTTCACTTGTTCTCATTTATACTGATGTGATTCATTACTATATCTCTCTATATATCTATCTATATGATGTTGATCAAGAATTGTAGGTCTTGGTGGAGCTCCTATTTATACCTCTTCTATTGGAAACTCCTACCATTTATGATTATTAATTTTCCCTCAATGGTTAAGGGTGAGAACTTTTTCACAAGTGAAGGAGATCTTTTATGGGAGTCTATTGTGTCTAGATAATACCTATGATTTTATCATTAGAATGGTTGTATAAATTTTATTTCATGAAAGGTACAACATAATTGAGTAGATGGGTTAAATTTCACTAAAAATAGTGATTCAACCCCTTAGTATGGATGAGTGGGTTAACCCTTGATATATTGTTGATTATTTACCATTTGATGGCTAGTGTTAGAGTATGATATAAATGTTGTTTAGGGGTGGTTCCCATAATGGTGAAGGAATATGTAAACATAATTTAGGTGGGTGTTATAGGGTTTCTTTTATTAAGAAATTAGGTTTCATATTGATTTTTATCCTGAGGGTTTACAGGTATTTTTTACCATTTATTAGATGGACCAATCAAGATTATGGAGATAATGGTGTAATTGGGAAACCTATTGGTGAAAGGTTTTATTAGGATTGGTTTAACCTATTTAACCAATAGAAAGGATAGAATGGTTGTTGGTCAAGCTTAGGTTTTTTTCTTACCATTGGTATCACATATAATTTGTTTCATAGGTAGAGTTAAAGCATCCTAATGGTTAATTTGGAAAACTAGTGATGTTGTTGAGAGTAAAAAATGGAACTGAAATATCCATTTAACTAGTAAATCATTGAAGGTGGTATTAATTTATGATGTCCTAGTATAATCTAAAATGGTGTGTTATTGACCCTGATATTTGAGTTTTTTTACTTCTTCTAGAGTTCCATAGGTGTAGTAGATCCTTTAGGTGTGGGTTAAGTATTTGAAACTTTTATCCCTTGGTGGGTGTGTAGTGGCTATCATCCTTAGAATTTGGTGTTATAGTGGATTATTTGATTAGAGAATCATAGAAATCGAATGTTTTCAAATGTCCTAGTGGTAATTTCATACTTGATAGGTAGATTTTATGTTAAATAATCTAGAAACATTATGGATTTTAGCATATCTTTAATTATTTTCACTACCTCCACCCCCCCCCCCCCACTTCTTTTCTAGTGAGGGAGGTATAGTTTGTTAATAATTATTTTGGAATTATATGGTAATATTCTATATCAATATACCTAGTGAATTATCCTAAAATGTGGGGAGTATTTTACTAAAACTCTAGGTTGTATAATTTTATTCTAGTAAGACTTACCATAAGAGTTGTAGTGAGAAAGTTTTGAACTAAGATCACCTAGTAAGGTAGTGAAACCCTGGTGGTGTTAGTCTAACAAATAATTTATATTCATCGAGTAGTATCCTTATCTAGGCGGTCAAATACATTTATCTTCAAGTTTTAGTTTCAGTATCTCAGTTTGGTAAGTTTTATCATGGGATCTGTATTTGAAAAGGTAGGGTTATATAAATGGTTCAAGACTATCCACTTTGGATAGTGGTGATATGGGTCGCCAAAGATCGAAAATATGGATGTATAACTATCTGAGTATGTTGGAATAGTATTTTGAAATTTTCTTCATTTTATTTCATAGAGAGTGACTACAACTTGACAGAGTCAATTATAATGTTGGATGTGATTGATTTTCTTCCTCATAAATTGGTTTTGTGTGATTCATTGTATAGTATCCTTAATTTTTTTCTGTTTAAGGATGAATAAGATTAAAAATGGGGAGGATGTGGAAACCTACAAATTCATGTATTTTATTTGGCTCATTTTCAAGTCAAAAATTTTCAGGTCCCATAAAAAGTGAAAAATGTTAAATTCACCCATGTGAATAACATAAAAAACATTAAATTTTTATTTTGAGTCCAAAATGCAATGTTTACACAACTCATAGCCTATGTTACTCACCCAAATTAAAATTCAACTATATTCTCACATATGGAAATGCATCACATGTATAAGATACATGAAACCATTTCACATAAAGTCTTAAAATCATATAAAATTAATAATCCCCATAAGAGTAAGCATGGTGTTATTGGTAGCTAGCCAACACTTTTCTAGAAAAGGAAAATGGGTCTAGGATAGTGAGAAGTCTAACCCAAAGTTCCTCTACTCACGATTCTTTACTCAAGAGAGACCATAATTCCATCATAATTCTAACACATAATATGTATAAACTATATTTAACTTCTTAATTCACGCTCATAACCTAATATAATCCAAATTTCCGGTATAAGAAAACAAAATCAATTGTCATGCCTAGCATATAACTCTTTAAATGCATCTATGTTAAATTAAAGGCACACTCTAATGCATATAAACTTAAACATACCGCACAATTCACAATAAAAATTTAATATTGATGAATAATAAATCATAGAATAAACAAAATAAATGAAAAATTAATAAATTTAGTTATGAGATACAAATTTATGAACAATTCATAAATAAATTATAAATTATTTATAATTTAGGCATGAATAAACAAGAAAAATTCACTTTTATCCAATATTAACTTTTCATATTATCATTTACATGGTTTTAATATGAAATTTTTTATTATTAAAAATATTATACAATCTATGAAAACGTTTATTATTGAATAATTGGATTTAAATATTATATGTAAATACTTTACATAAATTAGGTATCACATATTTTTTCAAATAAGATAATTAATATAAAAAATAAATATTTACATTAATGATCTAGTCATAAATCAATATAAACACTTTTATATTTCACCTTATATTAACCTTGTATATCCAATTTAAATAAAACATACACCAAAAATTTTTTGGTTTCATTTAAATCCCCACCCCCCTTGAATTTTGGGTCGGTTCGAAGGGCCAGTGCTAGTAAGGTTTTTGAAAATTTTAACAAAAACAAATTTTTATTTAAATTTTTTCCAAAACAAATTTTCACCACAACTATTATGCATATTTATTAATTTTAATGATCACAACATAAACTGTGGATTTTTACATGCCATTTCAACTTAACCATTCCATTTTGGGACAATCTGTTTCAGGGTGGATTCCATTTTGGGTCAATACTGTTTAGTAATTCCATTTCACTTATACATGTTATTTTGTATAGGAATTTATAAGTCCCAAAAATGGAATTATTATACACACTATGTCATGGTCTATCCTCATGGTGAAGTCCAAAATATAATAGTTAACTATTAACCATGACATAGAGGTTTCATCTTATAATACTCTATTTTTTGAAATTTTCATTCTATGCATGTAACAACCATTTCAATTGGACTATGGCATGGTATCACTAAATAAAGAATAAAAACAACTATATTACATAAAACTTATTTCATGGTCATCTAAAAATAATTATAAAATGGGTGTTTTGAAACAAACTGTTTTTTGGTACCTAGAAAACTCTTTTCCTAGTTTCTTTCTTTCGTTTGAAAATCAAACCAAATTTAAATAGATCAGCTCTGATACCTGTAAATGGTTTTTTATGGATAAAAATTGTCCTAAATGCAATGTAAGATAACACCAAAACCCAAAAACAACCATGTTCTATCTACACATTTGTAATTAATTATAAAATAAATAAACAAAATATACCTCTTTTCTATTGATTCAAACTTTTTGAAGCTAGTACAAATAAATTTGAATAATATCACCAAGAATATATCAAAAGAATAAATCATCCATGGGAACCCATAGATCGCATTAATCTCCTGATTCTTGTGAAGGATCCTCTTCTAACCAATGTATGCTAGAAACTTAATATTAAAGGATAAAAGAAATAAAGAAAGATAGATTTAGTTTGAGGATAATTCATAGAAAGAGTCTCATGTAATGAAATGAAAAATATTTCATGAATATTGAACACATTTATATATACCTTGAACAACTAAAAAGAGTTTGGAAATATAAATTGGAACATTTACTAAACTTTTTATACATTTAAACATGTTGAAACTTTTTTTACAAGTATTTATTAATTTATTTAATTCTTAAATGATTATGTAATATGTTCAAAATCATCATAATCATTATCAAATTATTATAAATCAAAAATGAAATCATTTATAATATAAGGTCAAAGAAACCATCATGTTATATCATAACATGATAATTCCCATGCACAACACCTCTATGGCGTAGTGACTTTCACTATATCATGGTCTACTATACATATCACTATATAGTAGTGATCAATAATATGCCATGGTTCCCTTTAGTGCACATATCTAACAACTATAACCCCTTCTAAGATGATAGTGGTGACAGGAGTGACCCTGGAAACCCACCTCTAATAGGTCACAGGTTGGTAACTAGCACCAAGGTTTTAAATCACACAATATTTGTTATACTATCCCCATAATCCCATTAATTATATTAAAAAACCACCAATAAACTCTAAATGGTCATATAAAATAAACCCATAATCCCAGCAATGAATTTTATATCATATAGATTCCAAATATAAAGGATAATACCAAAATAAAAATAGCTCTTATGGTACCAACTCCCACCCTGGTCATGAACCCACAAACTGGTAATGTTTATCCAAATCAAAAAATTTGTTTTTCAAATCTATAAAAATAAGTTATAAAATATAGGTGTGATAATACAAGTATATTCAATAGATTCCCCCATAAAAACTCTTATTAAAAATAGTATAATCATATTAAATTATCAGTGAACAAGTAGATAAACTTACTCAAGTAAGGTTATTTACAACCCAACATCACCAAACTCCACCCAAGGAATCCACAAACAAGTATAGTGATATTTTAATCAAGTTAGTATATAAATAAGGTCATCTCATTTATTCTTCCCCATATATATATTCTCCCTCACATCCTAATGGAATATATTTCAGTGATCTCATCACTACCATATCCTCATAATCACATCACAACCTCATAATCACATCATTCCCACATCACCACATCACCACACTATTTTTGTAAGTGATAGGGGAATCAGTGGTCTTTTATCTGTATAACCCATATCTCGGTTGTAGGGGGTTCTCCAAAACCTTATATGGTCATTAGTCACATTACCCGACTCAAGTAGTGATACATAAGAAATAAAAAATAATAATGGATATATCGATAAACATAATCCCAACCTAAGGGTTCAATTCCTATCAATAACACTTCTATAACCATATCCCATCAATACACAACATCAACTATTACCACCTCTTGAAAAAACACAATCTTCTACTAAAACTGCACAGTAATAAAAACACTACCACGTGACTTATTTTCATTCATATTTCATTAATTTTTTCATATTATCTATTTATTAAATACCTTCATTTTTCTGATTAATTATAGTAAAAAATTTACCACACATTTCATCTTTCATATTCAATTACAAAATTTTATAATCACCTATTAAATTTACCATATTTAACACTTCATTGTTAAAAAAACCAAATCTCATTCCATTTATTAGTTTTTATTCATTTATTCCAACATTCTTCCATTTTCTTAGGAAACTATGATCCACCAACTATGTTAACCTCACCACACCATCTCATCAACAATTCATACTAGCATACCACAATATCTCCTCTGCCACTTCTACATTAACAAACCACACCAAGACACATCAACTACATCATACCACTATAACAAAAAAACACACCAATAATTTTTCTACTATCATATAAAAAACACATATAAAAATATCCCCCTCTACTATACAAAACATAACAAAAATTAAAACAACATTCTTATTTCCTAATCTCTTTTTATTAAATTATTTATTTATTCTAAATACAGTAATCAAAAAATGATTTTCATCCCTTCCATTTTCTATTCCATTTCCATATTAAACTCATTTAACAAATATAAACATAATTAACCATATTAATAATAACATGAAAATTACAACAGCATGCTTAACAAAAAATAAATAACAATATCATTGTAATAATAAAGGAAAAAAAGCAAATAATTCTTGGATATCTTCCCATTAATTTCTGTAAAATTATTATCTTAATTATACCAACATAATCTTCTAAAACAAATAAAATTAAATCATGATGGATATATATTAACATAAAAATAAAATAGATGTATTTTAAATCTCTTATAATGAAACAAGTCTTGGATGATCACAAGTCCAATAACGAAAAGAAACCCTCGTTTAAAATCCAATAAACTCATAATAATCCTCCACCAAACCTATAACCCCACAATCCTCCATCAATATCTCAAATAAATCAATTAAAATAAAAAACTGTTATATTATAGCCTCCTATAGAAAAAAATAGGAATAAATAAAATTGAGAAAATAATTAAATTTATAATTAAAATGGGAGAAAAAATCATGGAATAAAACCTTAACATTGTACCATAATTCAGTTTGGTCAAACAAAACTTTTAAAACCATAGCTTAAACACCATTATCTATGCCCCGTTACTCAGAGTCAACATAAATTTAAATTTAATAAAACTAAGGAACATTATAGTGTGAGGCTATACTGTATACTATAATGATATATTTATAAATTATTGTGATATATCTTTGATTACCTTACTTAAACCCAACAACCACTAAACAAAACCATGACGTAATAAAAATAATCACAATGCAACACACTCTGCCACCACTTCTAGAGGAAACACTAAAATATCATAGATTCAAGGATTATAGTGTAATATAATTTTTCTCACGGTAATTTCATAAACCATGGTGAAATAATCATATCATAATCCCAAAAGGAAATACTCCTTCTCTAACTCCCTGTATCAAAAATCATGATACAGCAACAAACTTTTATAGTGTAATTTTTCTACCCTGTTGAAAATTTTTATTCACCTCAACTTATCTTTCACCATTCACCTCTAAACTCAAAACAAAAACTAACATCACCTCAAAACACAAAGTATATGATCAAGAATATCTTGAACTCTATATACAAGTTCTTTCAAATCCTTCAACTTCAATAACCATTCAAAATCTCAAACTATAACTAAAAAAGGATGAACTCAAAATGTAAATAAATTAAGATCAAATAAAATAAATTGAGATTTTAAAATAATATAAATTTATTAAATGTATTTATTAAATAATTAAAATTATATAAAATAGTGATTCATAGAAAATCATAACTATTTCTCACCCTAAAATTATTATTCACATTACTAATATACTTTTTATGATGATAATTTTCAATAGATAAGTTATTTGTCACCAATAAATCCTTGTTTTTTACTATTTAAATAATAAATCACAATAATTATTTATGAAAGAATGCATTTTGGTCACAAAACAAGGACTAATAGTGATATCTATGGTTATAGTCATGAAAAAAAACCCCATAGTTTGACATTTTCACCTCTTCAGTTTCAATGGATAATAGTGATAGAATCAATGTACCTTGAAAATGTGCTTATATTTGGGAGATTATTTTTTAATGAATATATTTATCCATCATACAAGTTAAAATAATTTTGGTTGAAAAAATAGTGTATCTCAAAGTATAACCACCATTTATACCTAATTTTAGCAGATATACATTCATCTCAAATGTAAGTCATCTATCAAGATATACTTTTAGTTAATTATGATGGTAATGTAGCCTGTTGAAAAATATACTTGTTATTTATATCTGATTATGATGGGTATGAAATATATTGAAAATATTATCCAACATTTAAGGTTTATTTATGATGTATTTATATAAAATCACTTATATATTGATCAGTGATGAAATATTCCATCATAAAACAACTTTCACAAAAAGTAGATTTTCCATTTGGCAAGAAAGTACAATATTTTTTTAGTTGCATATCTCATATACTCTGCAAAAAAAACATCACAAAAATGGAAATTTGAGACAAAAAAATTTTCATTTGTAAAACCAATCACTGAAATAAATTTTTCTGAAGGGATGAGCAACCGTCATAAATTATTTTTTTTCCCATTACAGTACCTGATTCCCCTAATAGTGGATAATAAAACTAATTATTCTTATATACTATTTGGATGGTTTTCATTACCTTTAGTATGAATTCATGTAGAATCATTGGGTATCCAATTTTTTGGTTTTGGCATTAATTATAGAGGTGTTTTGATGGGATGTGGTGGTAGAGTGATAAATGGATCATAATTATTAGCTTGGGTGATAAAAACCAAATTTGAACTTGTAATTTTTGTTACCATATCATGTGTACTTTTTAAAATATTTATTTTTTATTCTTATCATATAATATACTTAATTTTATATGCATTATATGGTAATTTACTTAGATTATTTATCATATAAAAATATTAAATAAATTACCTACTATAAGGATAACCTAGTGATCCTATTACTTTAATATTAATTATATGTTATATAGTTTCAATACATTAATTTGAAGGGAATAAAATATTTTATTTACAATAGGTGTTTGGTATCATAAGAATTGATACTTCCTCTCGTTATCTTTTCACTTGGTAATATCCACGTATTGGAGATCATGAGAACTATCTTTTCAATAGTAACCCATATTTTATGTATCATTAGATGTTCTATCATTTATAATGTATATTTATCTCTCAATATAAGATCATTATCAACATGTGTGATGAATTATATATTTTTATTCCAAATGAAAACCATAAAAA
Source organism: Viscum album (assembly GCA_963277665.1). NCBI lineage: Eukaryota > Viridiplantae > Streptophyta > Magnoliopsida > Santalales > Viscaceae > Viscum > Viscum album. Next base: position 683,828,357 of record OY728121.1, read on the forward strand.
TTTATGATTGTAGTGGGTAAATTTCATTATGGGCATCATAAATGGTATGTCATTAGTTAAATAATAAACACATTACTTTTCTATTCCAAGTAATAAAAGAATATATCCCCATCCCTTTTAATATGATGGTAGTGATTTCCTAAAATCCATGTCCACGGTTGTTGTATGAAATTTTATCTAAGATGGTAAAACAAAATATATATATATATATATATAAAATGAGAGGATAATGATACGAGGTATGCATCTAGGTTGATAAGATATATATTTGAAAAGATATTATATTATATATTATGTGTTTTTATATTGGTTATCATTTATATAAATTATCCTTATCTCTCTAAGGTTCATGATGTATTTTGAGTTACCACTTTTTTTTGAGTGGAACTTTTGCTATTAAAAAACATGATTATAAGGCCACAAAAAAATTACAACTATAAGTTATATTATTTTAAATTAACTGGAGTTTAGAATGAAGTGGGTCCCATGAAAGTGGAATACTATTCATCTGAGAATGATCAATCATAATAAAAATGAATAAATAAATTTAATTATAGTTTATTTGTGTTTAGAATAATGTGATTTGAAATTATTTCTCAAGGTATCCAAGTTTATTTAATAATAAATAATTAAAAATTAAAAGTAGTTTTTCAAATGAAATTTATGCATTCATAGACCATTTAACATTTATAAGAGGATTCAGTTTGATTAAAATATTTTTATTCTCTCACGTGGCTTGTTGATGTATTAAAAATATGTGTTCGAATTTACATGAAACTTAAAACAAGTTAAATATGTCTTCAGTTGATTTTTCTATTCACTTTAGATATTATATTTCTTAAGGGACCAAAGTCAAATCAAGAAATTTTTAACCTGATATAAAAAACTTAGTTCAAATTTTGTTTCCCACTTAAGGGAATTAAATTTCATCCCCTTCTCCCATTATATCATGTTTTATAGAGAGAGAGAGAATATTTAGGGGTACCTATAGTTCAATTTCTCTTTATCAAGTCGATTTTTTGGTATTATAGAAATCATAAAGTCAACAAAAGTCCATTAGACATATAATACATGCACATGATAATAAAATTTTTATGGTAAACATCTTATAGAGAATGTGTATATGTGTTTAAATGGATCCTCAGTTGGTTTATACAAGCTGCATTAAACTGATGATGATTAAAACATGATCAGATGATGATGATAAAAATTGAGGCATTATTTATTATTTTATTTTGAACTTATAGATTTTTCATTAATTTATTAGGAGAATCCAGGTTTTAGTATATTGGATCTGATGTAATGACATGGTCCTAATCAAGAAATTTTAAAATATCAAATCTCAAAAGTTAATTCTATGCTCAAGTTCCTTTAATAAGAACCCATGATATGTTTAGGAATCCTAACTTGGAAGAAATTATTCTCATGGGTGATTTGAGTTTGTGTGATCAATTTTTGGTGGGTTATCATTGCCAATGTTCAAAATAGATTTATTATAATGAGTTTTAATGTGTAGTAACATTCAAAAAACTTGAAATTTAATTTCCATGAGAGTTAGGTTTACTCTCAATATGTCACTGGGATTTACATGGGTGTACTTGTATTCATTAGATAATTTTATATAATCATGTGATGTATATGTTTGATGGTTTGAAAATTTTTTAATCCATAACTATATTAGGTGTTTTATTTTTCTTCAAACATTGTATCATAGAGTATAGATGGAATGTTTATATATGATTGAAGTCGTTATTAGAGATTTTGTAGGCCATGAGAACATAGGGTGGAGACATGAAAAAAGATCCTTGATATATTTATATATAAAGAACCATGTTTGTGGTTTTTTAAGATAAACTGAAGATGTTCTAGAAGAGGACTATGGCATTATAAAGCATCAATTGGGAAGAAAAAAAATGTATTTAAAATAGAATTGTTTCCTGGTGTGTCAAATTTTTAGGCTTAAAATATAGAGGAAATGAAGACAAATTGCATAAGTGATAAAGGTTCATGTGATCACGTAATCTTATATCGATCATGTGATAATGTAATTTTACATGGATCATGTAGTCACATAATCTCAAATAGATCACATGATTTCTTAAGCTCAAGAGAATCATGCAAGTGGGTTTAGGCATACCACATTTATATAAAGTAATCATGTGATTCAATCATGTGAATTACATAAATGGAGAGACTTTGTCCGAAGTGGAGTGGTCTTGTGATTAAAGTAAACTTTGTTAGTGAACATAAACTCATAAGGATCATGTGAATGAGGTTTAAGTGAATTGCATATAAAAAGTTATAGTGGTTTTGAAAAAATACTAGTGAGAACATAATCTCAAAGAGATCTCATGATGTGGTTATGTGAAGCACGTGAAGGGAGATCCATTGGAAATAAAGGAAATATTTTATAGTAAAGGATTAAATGGAAAATATAATCATGAATATATCATGAAAATGGGTAATGAGGTCGCATGTTTCTGAATGAGTTAGGCGATTGTAAAAGATTGAATAGGTCACATGATGGGGTCATGAAAATTGCATAAATAGATTTACACTGGAAATGAAGGAAGGATTTTATGGTATGATATTTATGATTTAATGATCAAGTGATCTAATAATATTGAAGAAATTATGCGGTGGAATTGTGAAATCACATAATTTATTTTTTTTTAAATCATGATGTTAATAAAAAATATACAATACCTAAATCATTTCACATGGACATTCATGAAATTAGAGACACGTCATCAAGGTTATGTTTTGTGATCAGAGGCGGTGTGTTCATGTGACCACATATAAAAATATGCAATGGGGATTATCTCAATGAGAATTCATATGATTGAAAAAAGATAAAAAGGTCTTGTGATTGAGTCAGACGATGCGCATGAGTCTTGATGTGATGGAATGAACTGATAGATTATCCTAATTTTTAGATAGTGAGGTGGTGGAAATTTAATATAAAGAAAATTTATTTCACATAATTTATAGTGGTTACTCAAGATTGATGTTTTATCTGGTGAATGATTTTATTATATATTTTTAAGGAGGCTAGATCGCTAAGGTAGAGAACATAAGGATTTATATGATCACATAACCTCTTAAATTTTTCTTGGCCATGTTTATATAGAGGAGTCACACAATCGTATATATACAAAGAGGTTATAGGATCCTGAAGTCTCATGTCAGAAGATATATATCGAGGGGTTACACACTAATTTATCTCATGCATGGTGTTGTGAATTAGTTGTCTCATGCTTAAAGTTAAACAATCACAGAGCCTTTTAATTATGAGTCAGATACTCAGGGGACTTATGCCAGCAATCTTATGTTTGTGTCTCGTGATAGGGATCAGAAAAAGGGTTCACACACAAGGGGATACTCACCAAGGTTTATGTGCATAGGATATTTTATTTGTATTTTTCATCCATAGTTATGTGATTTAGTTTATGTGACAAAGGATATGTGGCCTTGTTTTGTAGGAATAGTTTTCAATATATAGGTTATAGTATAATGAATTTATATGTTAACTAGAATAATTGAACATCCGAGTATAGTGAATAGATCATCTTGAATATATCTATTCAAAGAGGAAGAAGGAGCATCAAAAGAAGATTTATAGTGCCATATGCGGGTATAGAAGTGGTGGAATGAAAAAGTATGATTTAAGTGTGGGATTATACTCATCTAGAGAAGAATCACTACTGGGATTATATTATGGAAGTCAAAGACAAAACTCTCTCAATAAAAATTTAATCAAATATAGAATAGAAGAATAGTATAGTGGATAAGAGGAGTGGAATAGAGCATCTATTAGTAGTAATTAAGTAATAAGAGTCTCATGTTGAATATAAATAGATCATCATATTCTTTATCTAGTGAAGAGACCTAAAAGTCTATAAACTATGGAGGATCATTTATAGAAGAAATGTGTTTAAGTGGAGAATAATCAGTACACCTTGGGTGAGGAGTAACTAAACCTTAAATATTATGAAGGTATTATTCCTTACATGGAGTGATGATTTCCAAAACTTTTTATCCATTGAACTAGTGAAGATTAGTTGATTTTATCAAATTGAAAAATCATTAGTGTGTGCTCCTTAGATGTATCCCTTTGTGTTTAACCAAGTAAAATCTGTGTGTTATATGTATTTTTTACTTTCCTACATATCTATGATTTTTTTTGGTTGTTATATCAAGTAATATAGGTTGAACATAGTTCCTTTATATATGGTAACAAGATCCTAAAAGGAAGATAAACATCTTAAATAAAAAACTAATTCGACCATCACCTTGATTCACCACCCATCTCGGGGTGTCTCTTATTGCAACATGTGGTATCAGAGCCAAAAGGTTCAAACTCAATATTCAACATCAAAAATATTGTTTGGATTTATACACATGGATTATATGATGAATCATCCATTTTTTATGGAACTGATGGATGGATATAATAAATGATCATGTTCTTTCAAGATTTTTGTGAATAAGTTATGAAATATATCCAAATAGATGAAAACTTGAGAAATCGCATTTAATGAATTTGAAATGAAGAGATAAAAAAGATCTTTAATATATATTTATTTGATTAATACCATAATAAAAATACTTATTGTGTTAATACTTATAATATTTCGAATACTTTGGTAGTTTTTTCTGGAAAATCTATGAAGGATAAACTTGTGAAGAAGAATAATGAAGAGTGCCTTATGGAAAAAAAACAACAGGAAGAAAAATATAGAGAATAAGTCTCTCAACATATCAGATATAAAAATAAATTTGAATGATTATTTACTTGTTTAATGTTATTCTAATCATGTTTTAGAGGTTTCTTATAAATCTTGAAGTGTAAATTTATCCATAAAGAAAAAATAACCAGAGGGTTTTGTTAGACTTCAAGTAGAGCTTGAAGGTTCTATTGAAGAATTGTAAATTCAAAGAATAAAAAATAATATTATTAGTGTTCTATTGAATGAATATAGTAAATATATTCCTGATATTGAAGTAGAGATGGACTGACTTTGGAATGATTTAATTGATCAATCTGATAATCAAGTGAACTCAAAATAATTGGTGAATCATAAGATAAAGACTAATTTGAAAGACAATGTGATTGAAATTTTGAAATCTTCTATTAAATAATAAGATAAAGAGATTTAGTTTCTTGAGTATGGATTTATTTTAAGTAAAAACTTTAATGATCTATTTAAATATGATTTCAAGAAAAATGGTTTTAGAGTCTTTATTGGTGAAGTTGAACCACTCATGTATGATGATAACTCTGACAAGGTTGATGTGGATACAGTGTATGGTAATCAATTCAAAGATAGTTTTTGATATAATCAAGAATAGATCCAATACTTACAAGGGAAGGTGGATTAGTGGGAGATCACTTGGGAATTGGACTATTCAATCATCAAATATTTGTACATAGAGAATATAAAGACTAAAAAGAGAAGTGGTGGCCTAAAATGTTCACATATATAAGATGGGTCATAAGATAAAAGAACAGGGTGATATACATGAATAATTGTCCCAAAATTTAATGAATAATATGGTTATGAAGAAGGATATGGAAGAAATTAATCTCCCTCGCTAGACATAGCCAGAGAAGAATAGAAAAGTAGGAATGAATCTAGTTCCAGATTAATGGATATGAAATCTTGGCTAAAGGAGAAATATTATAAGATTATGGAGATTGAGGCAAAGCTTAGTATATATAATGGAAAATATCATGTGGAGTTTCCATCTAGATAAGTGTTAATGAGTGGAGTATGCAAGGCTCCAAATATGAAATTATAAAATAAAAGGAAAAATATTGAAAAATATGAAATTAAAAGATCTAAAAATAAGGTATCCATGAAATGATAATATTATTGAAAACTAGAACACACCATAAGTATGTGTATAGAATCCTGAGAGCTCAATGTAAGTAGTAGATCTATATATGTATCAAAATATCAATTGATAAATGATGAAATGAGGTATATTTTTAATGTGATATGTTTTATATGTGTTAATCATGGGAATTTGGAAAGATGTTGCAGCTGGAAGAAAGAAAGAAAGGAAAAAAGAAGCCATAAGGAGGTCCTCAACTCCTTTATCATATAAAAAGAGATCATATATTGAAAGAAAACTTGTTGATATAAAAATAGGTTTATAGTCTTATAAGAAAAACAAGGATCTCAATAAAAGGTTTACAAATCACCTACTAAGTTACAATCATAGTATCCCTCTAAGAAATAATGTAAAAAATATGGAAGAAAGGGGAAAAAAATTCTCCACTTATATGAAATAAGGAATTTCAAAATAAGATAGGCCCACCAATATAGGAAATGTTTTAGGTGGCTGTCATGGATATAACAAGGGATAGATATGAATTAAGCTTTGTTAGTTTCAAAATAAATGACATGATGCGAAAAATAAAGGAAATAGAAAGATACCTCTAATGGAAGAAGAAGTGTGATCCGAATATAGGTGTAGAAATAATAAAGAAAACTTGTACACATGGGTTTAATCTCAAAACTATGAAGTGGATTAATCCTGTAAAACCTACACATAGAAATAAGGATGAACATGTGTGAAAATAATGCTTGATCATATGGACAAATCACCTAGAATTGGATAAGAATATGGAAGACATATCGAGGAATGAATGTTCCTTTTCTTGTTATTAAAATAAATTCTAAGTGAATAAAGGTATTTTTTAATGACTTCATATGAAGAAAAGGTTTTGAAATTGGGGTTAAGAAAAGTATCACTGCAATGATGGTTTGGAATAAAATATAGATGTAATGGGTTTGTCTATCATGACTAACCACAATCCTTTATTTGATGATTTTTAAGGTGCCCCTATACTTATTTATTTAACTACTTCTAATATATGTTTGAAGTGGTACAAGATTAAGGGGGAGATACAATCCTTGGGGTCTATATATTCTAAAATGGTATAGGTTCATTTTTTTAATGGAGATACATGCAAAAAGAATAATTATTACACTTAAATTTTGTATATGGTTTCAAATTCATAGAGTGGTGCTATATAACCACTTTGTTTTTCAAATATGTATCTAGAAGTTTCATGTTGTGGAAAAGGAAGATCATATGATGAAGGTAATTATGTGAAACTGAATAGATTTCAAAGATAAATTTGAATGATCCAGTGGTTCCAAGTCACAATGAATATTCAACCATTAGAATCAGGCCTCAGATCAAGTGTTATTAGATTGGTGGAGAAACAAAAACATTCATAATTTTAATTTTTATCTATTTTTGTTCTAATAAGGTGGTATCAGCTAACTATTTTCAAGATACTAAGAAACTTCTAGAAAATCAATATCATTCCCAAAATGGGGTTGCCTCATTCTAAAGAATAATTCAACATCTAGAGTCATCTCAATAATTAATATCAATAATATATTTTAGTTTAAAGCAGTAGATTTTCACTGAGATCTGGTGATGAGAACTCTAGGTTGTTTATACTTATTTTACAAAAGTGTTCTCTGAATAAGTGAATATCATGAATACCATGTGGTGTCATGTAGTTATCATTACCAAGTGGTGAAATTTAGGTTATCATTTGGTATGCCTCACAAACTTGTGCTTTATTACTTATTTTATAAATATTCGGTGTTAGTGTGAATGAGCTTGCATTTTGATTTTAGAAAAAAAAATGTCATGCTTCTTGTGTATGTGGAAGTAAGTCAGTGACACGAATAATATTTGTGTCTATTGACATAAACTCATTTTTCCTAAAATGAGTTATAAATAAATAGGCTTATAGTGTTTTTAAATGACTCGATGTTAAGTGGTTATTTAACTAATAGAAAATATATCAATAATTTGAAGTAATAAATAAGAAAGTGGCTCTGATATTAAATGGTGGTATACAAAATAATTATTCAAGAATAAATTGATAGATGGTGTAAAAAGTGAAATATAGGGCTCAATGGGGAGAATAACCTCTCTATATCTAGATTTCAGGATTTGGGATAGAATTATATTCCCTAATTGGTTTCTAAATAAAATTGGAAATCTTTTGAATGGAGAATATTGATTAAGGGGGAGTACAGTTATAGATGAGGAAATCCCATGTGGACTTCATAGTGATAGAGATAAGACTTTAAATAAATTTGGATTCAAATCCTCTATAAAATTCATAATGTGAAATGGAAAGATGACATAAAATGAAGATCTAGATACATATGTCCCTTTTTATTTTGATGTCAAGGGGGGAGAGAAAATTCATCTAGAAAAATTGAAAGGTGTTATAAATCCATGAAGATTGAATTTATGATAATATTGACAACAAAATCCGAAAGGGGGGAATGTTGGATCTTGAACTATGTTTGTTTTTGGATTTATTTTCGAACATCATATCATACAATATATATGGAATGTTGATAAATTATTGAATTCGTTATTAGAGATTGTTCAGAACATAAGGGAATTATGCAGATATGTGAAAATAGATCCTTTATATCTTTATATATCAAGAACTATGTTTTTTTTCAAAGTTAAATATAAGATGGTACCTAAGTGGACTATAGTAGTGAAAAAATCAATTTTTAAGCACATAATAAGAAAATAAAATGGAATCATTTCACAGTATTTTCCAAATTTTTAGGATTTAAATCTATAGGAATGAATTCAAATCACATAAGTAATAAAAGTTCATGTGGTTGTGTAAGATTTTATGGATCATGCGATCATATAATTTTATATGGATCATGCAATAGGGTAATCTCAAATGCATTATGTAATCACTTAATCTCAATATAATCATCCATGTAGAGTCAGGAAAACCACATATGTGCAAAGAAATCATATGACATGATCATGTGAATCACATAAAGGGAGTGACGTTGTCCAAGGAAGAGTGATCTTGTGATTTATGTAAGTTTTTGGAGTGCGCATAAACTCGTAAGTATCATGCTAAGAAGTTTTATGTGAATCTATTATAAAAAATTATACTAGTTTTGAAAAAGGACTAGTGAGTGCATAAGATCAAAGAGATCCCACAATGTGGTTATACAAAGAGATTGAAGGGAGATACACTAGAAATAAAGAAAGTATTTTTTTAGTAATGTATTACATGGAGTATATAATCATGAATTGATCGTGTGAATGAGTAGGGATATCACCTTTGTTTTAATGAAATATAAAATCATAAAATCTTGAAGTGATCACATTATGGGTTCATTCGGAGTTCATAAATATAGTTACACTATACATAAAGGATGGATTTTGCGGTAGGAGATTCATGATGAATTTATCACATGATCACATAATCTAAATATATTTTGTGGCTGAGTTATGAAATCACATAATTTGTTTTTGTTTAAGACATGAATTCAAGAAAAATCATGTAATTCCAAAATAATTTCATGATGATGTTCACACTATCAGAGACACGCGATCATGTTACATTTTACAATTGGGGATAGTGTTTTAATGTTACCACATATAAAAATATACAATATGGATCCTCATAATGTGGAACCATGAGATCACACAAAGCTGAGAAGGTCATGTGATCGATTCAGAAGATGCACATGTGTCTTTATGTGGTGGAATAAATGGATAGATGCACTTAATTTTCAAAGATTACGATGGTGTGAATTTCCTATAAATATAATTAATTTCACATCATTTAGAGTGGTTAATAAAGCCTAACATTTTATATAGATAATGAGTTTGGTGGATATTATGAAGGAGGTTGGATTGTGATGGTAGAGTGCATAAGGATTTATGTGATTGTATAAACTCTTAAGGGTTACGTGACTACATGTATATGAAGTAGTCACAAAATTGCATATATGTTTTGAGGTTGTATGATATAATATTCATGTTCAAAGAGATATATTTCTAGGTATTGCATGCTATGTAGTCTTATTCAAGGTGTTATGAACTCAGGGATTTTTCACTTTGAGTTACATGCTCATAGAGTCTTTCACTCAGGATTATGATACCCATGGGACTTATTCCAGTACTATTGCACTCAAGTATCAAGATAGTGATCAAGAAATGGGTTTATGTGTAAGGATATATGTTCCATGGTTTCCATGCATGGGTTCTAAGACTTGGATTTATGTATCGAGAGTTACATGATTTAGTTTATGTGATAAAGGATATGTGGCCTTATTTTAGAGGAATAGTTTTAAATTAAGAAATTTTTATATAAGGAAGTTATATGAGAACTAGAATCATTGAAAATTTAAATACAATAAATATAGAATCTTGATTATATTTTTTCCGAGAGGAAGAAGGAGAATCAAAATAATAATTACAGTTCTACATATGATTATAGAAGTGGTGGAAATAAATAGGATAATTTTAGAGTAGGATTATCCTCATCTAGAGAAGAAGTGTTGCAGAGATTGTGTTGTAGGAAACAAAGATATGGCTCACTCATTTAATATTTAATCACATATGGAATAAAAAAAGAGTGCATAAAATAAGGGGAGTGGAATAGAGAATCTATCATGAATTATGATGTAAGAAGTGTCTCATGATAAATAGAAACATACCATTATGTTCTTTATCTGATGAAGAGACCTACAAGTCTATAAACTATGGAGGATACTTCATGTAATTAGTGAGAGGTAATGAAGAAGAGGAAATGAACTTTGGGTGAGGATTTATCAAACCATAAATATTGTAAATGTGGTATTCCTGTAATGGAGTGACCATATCCAAAACTTTGTATCAACATAACTAGTGAAGATTAATTGATTTTGGCACATCGACACACCATTGATGTGTACTCCATACATGTAGCCCTTTATGGTGAATGAAGTAAAATTTGTGTGTTCTATGTATGTCTTACTTTCCTATATATATGTGATTTTTTAGTTTTTTTCTATCAATTAATATAAGTTGAACATTATTTGTTCCAAAGTAGTAAAATGTCTTAAAAGGAAGATAAATAGCTTAAATAAAAGGGTTAATTCAACCATCACCCTGATTTACCCCCCCCCCCCCCGACTCTATCATTGTGTCTCTTGTTGAAAAATAAACTCAAGTATCATAATATTCCTTTTAACTACTAATATACTGAGATTTATCATTGAAAAATTTTCTAGGATCCATTTAATGAACTACCATCATTTACGATATTTTATTAATGATTCAAGAGGATAAATTTTCTTACTATCTACATGGAACCCTTTTTTAATGGAAAGATACTAACATCCTACAAATATTAGATCTAGTATTTTTAAATTTCATTTAGTCTTCAGTTATATATACTAAAAATTATTTTTCTAACCTATATTAGAAAGGCTTTGTAATAGTATATTGAATATCGAGCAGACTAAACATGAGAGATGTGAAACCATGGTAGATTTCCCTTAAAATAGGGTGATCGTATTTTAACCTTATTTTGGAATGTGTGAAACTAAACTTAGTAAATTTTTTATTTTTTAAATGAGTGTTTTTGATAGCCTATGTTGTAGCATAAAAACCTGAGTGCCTCTAAAAATGGGCCTCGAGATAGTGGGCTACAAGACCTAAAGTGCATCTCCCCAAATGCTAGAGGTTTTCGACTAGCAGTGAGGTCCTGTGGTAAGTTTATGGGGAGACTATGCCCTCATATGAAAATATATTTCATAGAGGAATGTAACAACATTAGAAAAAGTAGTGGAAGCAATATATAAAAGAAAAAAAGATGCTATCAAAAGCATATAAATGACCCAAAATAAGAATATATAATAAATTAAGAAGATGAAATGTCATATCTGATGCCATGATGGTGTAAATGTGTGATGAAATATGTAAATAAATAAAATTTTAGGGGTATGGGGTACAACCATATATTTAATGCTAACAAAGACTCAAAATACCAAAAACAACTGCCATATGGAATCTCGAGAAATTCTTGGTCCTCTACCCCTAAAGATCCATCCAAAACAGTCAAGTAATTAAGCATTGGAAGTGGCACTCTTCCCTATATACATACCTATGAACATAAAAGTATACTCTAGTACCAAATGGTACCCGAGTAGGGTGTGAGATATAATATCAGTATGTCGGCACCCATAGTGTATAGACCTTTTCATTTCATACTATAAACAAATAGCAGTGTGAAAGAGTATAATAAATGCAAGTAGTTTAATTAATAAAATAACTACAACTTGGTCCGGGTTCCCAAGCAGTCACCCATCTCATACCACCTTCTTCAGTCTGATATGGAAGTTTTAATAAGATACCTGGTAAAGAGGAATAGATATAGTAAGGCCTATATAACATAACAAACCATAGAAAAAGTGCACACACCAAGCTTGTGCTTTGTCTTGGGGTCTAATTCAGATGTCAAAAACAAGCACATGAAAGGAACAATAGAGGCCTCACAAAGCATAAGGAAGAATCTATGCTCAAAATAATCTCAAGCATTTACATTAAAAATGACAAGTATAGACATGGAGTATGAGACCATCCTGAAGGTATTTCTATGGTCCATCTAATAAATTATATAATGCCACCAAACTCGTCCAAGGCGATCCATTTTAGAATACCAGGTATTGCTTATGGTATGGTAACCATGATTCTATACCAAGTATCACACATAAGGTACTGAGTCTCAACCAAGGATTGGAGTAGCCATCTTGCTAACGGGTCTATCCTCAGTTACCCCTTAGGGGATAGGTGTCACTCAATAGTTTGTGAAAAGCCCATGGGAGCCCATGCCTGGTGAGCCTAAAACATCACTTCCCCGGTGCATCGTGTTTTAACCTATCGAGCATGGTGAGTCTAATTTTGGGTTCCTAATATGGAACTCATGTTCTCTCACCAGCTCGGTTACCTACAAACAATAAGAGAGGAACATAAACATATATTACATAGAAATCATTCATAATTTCATCCATTTAGGTAACCAATTAAGTCCAACATCATAACATAGGATAAACAGAATAAGTCATTTATTAGTGTAAGTATAGGAAACAACATTTAAATAAAAGAAAGGCACAGTTAACCTTATAACCAAATTATTTAGGAAAAAAATTCACTATAAATAATTTAATTTAATTTAAACTTCAACCAAAAGTATCACAAAAACACATGTAGTTGATAATTTAAAGAACCAAGGCTAATGGTAAAAACAGGCTGATTATGTCAGCACACCTGAAGGGGTGTCCAACGGCATAAAAACAACATATGAAAGGTTCCTATTAATCAAATTTTGCAAGGATCAATGATAAGTAATTTAATTAAATTAATAGACTTTAATTGAGATTCACTGGTAAGCACTGATGAGCGGCACAACAGTGTGAATTGAATAACATGACAAAACAATGGGAAAGATCATATAAGCCATATATCGTAGTTGTATTATCTCACACATCCCGTGAAAAACTTTTATTTGACCTAAAATGGAAGAAATCAAGTGATTTTAGAGAAACCCCAATTTTAGGTAAAAACCTTCCATGAAAGATTGTATGACAGAGAGTTTATTAAATCCAAAAAATCTTGGTGTGGAATATTAGTCTTACCAAGATCTTCATTGCACTTCCAACATCATTGAAAACAGAGAAGAGATGGAGGTGCAGTAGGCTTCTGAAGCGGAGGAAGGGGGTGCACACCACCTGGCCCGAGGACATGATGCGTAGAGAGGGAGAGGGAGGAGAGGAGGAAAGAAAAAAAGAGAAAGGAAATAAATAATTAAAGGATGAAAAAAGAGAAAATAAAAGAAAGAAAAGGGAAAATTAAAAAATAAATGGGAAGAGAAGGAAAAATAATAAAAAACTAACAAAAATGGCTAAACCCATTTTTAATTATTTTTACTCTTCTAATTCAACTTTTTATTTTATTATTTATTTTCATTCCTTTTTAATCTCCATTGATTTCTTTAAATTTCATTTTATTCATTTTAATCCTTTTTAATGATTATTACTCAAACATTACTCAAGAGTGTGATGTATTATTTTATATAAATCCCTTACAACTATTTAAATAATTTAATAGCTGCTCGGGACCTGCAAGAGGCTACATGGGTGCACTCCCTAGGTCGGTTTAAGGATTTGGAATAAAAAAATTAAAAAGTATATACCTTGATTAAAGTCAGGACATTACAACCTCCCTACCATAAGACAAATTTTCCTCTAGTTTTCCTTCCAAGGGTTGTGGAATGTCGTCTAAGAAAAGTTTTGGACACTATGAACATACATCAATCTCTCGCTCCTAAGTCTCATCCAAACGTGTTCATGTATACATAACACCTAGACTAGAGGAACTGACCTTCCTCGAAGAAACTTCATGCTACAATTGACAATATAGATCGGACGCTACTCAAAGGATGCATTCACCTCAAGATCGATGTCATTAGGATCAAATGAATGAGATGGGTCTAGATGATAATGTCGAAGCTGAGATACATGTAATATATCATGAATGGAATGGTACCTCTGAGGTAATGGAAACTGATAAGCTATCGTCCCAACTCTCTCCACTATCTCGAACATCCTAACATATCTCAGTGATAACTTTCCCTATATCCAGATTCACTTATGACCCAACCTCGGTGAAACACGTAGAAAGAACCGATATCCCACCTCAAACTCTAGAGGTCTATAATGATGATCAGTACAACATTTATGTCTAGAGTGAGTTGTATCCATATGCTTCTGAATTATCCGGACATGCTCATAAGTATCCTGAATGATCTGAGGACCTAGAAGAGCTGCCTCACCTACTTCAAGATAGAATAAAGGTGAATGACATGGTATTTCATAGAGGGCCTCATATGGATCCATTTTAATTTTTTCCCAGGAAGTTATTGTTATAGGAAAACTCAACTAGAGGAATATATTTCTCCCAAGATCCACCAAAATCAAGGATATATGCTCACAACATATCCTCTAACACCTGAACAGTCCGATTAGACTACATCTTAGTCTAGGGGTAATATGTATTACTCAAAAGAATAGGTGAACCTAGTGCCTTCTATAACCCTATCCATAATTGTGATGTGAAATGGGTGACTTGGTCCAACATGATAGAATGGGGAATGCCATTAATTCGAACTATCTCCCAAATATAAATCCCCCCAACTCATCAATAGAGAAAGTATCTCATATATGTAGGAAGTGCATGACTTTGGTAAACCTATAAATGATCACCCATACTACATCACTACCTCGATGAGATCTTGGAAAGCCTGTAATGAAATCCATGGTGACGTCATTCCATTTCAACTCAGGAATGGACAGAGGTTGTAGGATTCCAGTAGGTCGCTGGTGTTCTACCTTCACCAACTGACAGGTGGAGCAGTGAGTAATGAAACCTACTATTTTCTTTTTCATACCTAGATACTAGTACTTATGATGCATATCCCTATACATCTTGGTGATTCTAGGATGAACTACTCAAATAGAGGCATGAGATTCCCTCCTTATCTCTTACAGAATATCAAAAGGCACTCATACACAACCACGGTAGATAAGAGTTTCACTGCCATCAACAACACAACCAGGAGGCGGGTTCTCTCCTGTGATGCTTTCCCTCAAAATGATCCCCTCTAGATCATGTAACTATTGCAAACAAACTCTCTCTAGAAAAGAGGATGTCACTACAAGAGATGTTGTAAATGGTTGTTTTCACTGATCCTTAACCGCCAGATGTATCTTAGAAAACAAATCCATCATCTACCACTCACTATTGGCTGCCTGGATGGCTTGTAGCTATGTCTTGTGGCTCAAAGCGTTATCCATGGCATTAACCTTACCAGGGGTATAATAAAGCTCAAAGTAAAACAAATGAAAGTATTCGACCCACCTACGCTACCTCAAATTCAATTTTATCTATGTTGATATATATTTAAAGATTTTATGATACATGTAAACAAAAAACCTTTCTCCCAAAAATTAGTTTCTCCAATAAAGTAGAACATGAACCACATATACTAATTCGAGATCATTTGTAAGATAATTCCTCTCATGAGGCCTCAGATGGTGGGATCCATAAGCCACGACTTTATCACCTTGAATTAGGAATACACCTAGTCCAATTCTTGAAGCATTATAGAAAATATTATAACTTCTACCTAGCTCTAGATGAATCGGGATCAGAGTTTTTGTGAGTCTTCTTTTTAACTCATGAAAAGCTTTTTCACAAGCTTCAGACCAGATGAACTGTACACCATTATTATTCAAGGTTATAAGGGGTGCTGCTAAGTGGGATAATTCCTGGATGAATTATCCTTAATAGCCAATAATCCCTAAAAAACTGAGTATGTCAAACACATTCTAGGGTTTCTCCCAAGAAACTACTGCACTCACTTTTTCTGGGACAATTGATACGCCTGCTTCAAATACTATATAACCAGAGAAGTGAACCTTATTGATCCAAATGTGTCATTTACTGATCTTTACATATAGTTGGTTCTCTCTTAGTGTACTCATAATGATATCAATATGGGTTTTGTGGTCGTGTCTAGAGCACGAATACACCAAGATATCATCTATGAAGACTACCCCAACGGAATCAAGGTACGAGTGGAAACCCCAATTCATCATATCCATGAAAATTTCTGGTGTGTTCATTAGACCAAAAATCATAACCAAAAACTCATACAAGTCATACCTACTTCAAAAAGCTATATGTGGTATATCTGATTGTCTCACATGAACCTGATGATATCTCGACCTCATATCGATCATGGAGAAAATAGTTTCCCCTTAGAGCTATTCGAAGAGGTTGTATATACGAGGAAATGGATATTGATTCTTTACCATAAGCTGGTTGAGTCGATGATAATCCACACACAATCTAAGGTTATCATCCACCTTTTTGGTGAATAGTACTGGTGAACCCCGTGGTGATGTACTAGGTTTGATGAAACCCTTCACCTCAAGATCTTTAAGTTGTATCTTGAGTTCATGTAGCTCTATTGGTGTCATCCTATAAGTAGGAATGGATACTAGCTCCGCACCTGGAACTAGATTGATAATGAAATCAACTTCTCTCACAAGAGTTAAAACAGAGAAATTATCAGAAAAACTATCCTAGAAATAATCCACAATATGAGGGAACTCCACTAACTGTAGTTCTTTATTGCTCATAAAAAGACTTGTTAGCTAAGCTGTCACTCTTCCCAGCCCAGAATTCTTAGGTCCAGCTCAATCTTCCTTGATATCCCATTATCCCATCTATATATTCATGTTTCCTCATGTATGGTCAAGGACACTCAAATGAGATAGAAATACACTTGGTCATGAAAAAGAACATGCCATTCCATACTGAGAATGACATCAAATCTGATCATCTTGAGGATGTAGAAATTCTAGAATAAATTGTACCCACCTATTTCAAGGGGGAACTCTTGGAACTAGAGTATTCCCTATGTTCTGACCCCTAAAAGAGTGTCAAGAGACATAACACCAAATAAGTAAATGATGTAAAGACCCAAACTTTCAATAGTTATAGTAGATAAGAAAGAGTGTGAAGAACCTGTATCAAAAAGGGCATAAACTAGTGTAGAGGCTACAAGGATAGTACATCTAACCATAGATGTCCTTAGACTCTACTTCACTAGTGCTAGATACACAACATACATATGTATTCATCATCGGCCCTAAGATGCATATTGAATAGCCTAAGATGGTCAACTCTATTGATTATGAAGTTATGGAACTTGATTACCTTGGTTGTGGCCTCCACTACCTCAGCCTAATTGGTTGGTGGAAAATAAAGTCACATCCTGACATGGAGTCGTAGATCCCATACTTAATGGAGGTGATAGCACGAAACCTCTACCATTGGTTTCTAAAGGAAAATAATGGAAGAACTGCTGAAGGTGTACCATCTTTCCACAAACTCAGCACTCCAACGAGTTTCTCGGGCACTGAGGCTTCTTATGGTCATTCCTATCACACTGATGACATATGATAGTGCTATCAATACGTGTCATTTTTTTGGTATTTCCCCCATGTTCACCCTCAAAGTGGCACTTCTTACTTCCTGAAAAACCATTACCCTGCTTCAAAACTAAATCGGCCTTGCTCACAGTATCAACTTCCCTGATGTTTCATTCCATAATTAGGTCATGATTCATGATCTTTAAAATTGTTTTCAAATGAAATACATTCACCTATGAGTAGATATCATATCCATTTACTTCTTCAAAGTGTTTCATAGTCATCTGTGTTTCACCGGTCATAGATGTAGAAAAACAATGGAGCTCAATGAAATGAGTATAATACTCCAACACTGTCATAGATCCTGGATGAATATGTAATAACTCTCTGCCATGATCTTATCTTAGAGTATGTGGAAAACATTGATCATATAAGGCTTTCTAGAAGTCTTCCCAAACCATATCTTTAGGTTTCTCTGCTAGAGAAATGGTATCCCACAAACAATTGGAGGAGTCATGAAGCATAAAAACATCATGTTTGACCCTTTATTGTGGGATCATCTCAAGATGGTCAAAAATGGATTTTATAGCTTTAATCTAGGACTCTGCAACATTGGGACCACCATCCCCTGGGAAGGTGGGAGGATGCTGCTATAGAAAATCCCATGTAAGCTCTTCCATATTTAGGATAGGCCTGGGAACACTATAAACTGACCGTATGAACCTAATAATACTATCCCTTAACTGGCCATCGGTGCCCAGTGGAATATCATGAGGAGGTTCTATAAGAGGCACAATAGGAGGAATAGTAGGAAGCACTACATGAGGCAATACGAGAGGTTATGGACCTACCAACTCTGGAATTTTCTCATCACTACTATTCTGGTGGATAGCATGATTATTTCATGGTTAAATTTCTTTATAATTTTCAAATACACACCTTAAATGATATTTCATGGTAGATGAGGTAAACAAGTAAAGGAGTAGTAATAAAAGGGAAGGTGTGAGGCCTCCCTAGTAAAGTCAAGTCAAAGTATAACATTTTCACATAAGGTGACCATTTCATATTGATAGATAGTACACACTTTATATTTATAACTAGAAAGTACTGTAAGAAATTACAACAAAACAAAAAATCACTCACATGAAAATAGGTAGATGCACACTAAAAGTAGATATGGCATGGAAATATGAATGTCATTTTAATCCCTATGGTGCCTAATATGATGCATGTAATGAAATTCCCTCATTTCATTAGGATAGAATAGTAAAAATCATCATCTCAATAATACCGATACCAATAATAGCATAAAACAAGTGTGTCACCCAACAGTGAAGTCGTATCAATAATAAATGATATAATCAATCACTAAGATCCTAACCTAAGAAATGTGGGTTTCCCCTGTACATGGGTTAGCTATATACAATCACAGTTTAAATTCCATATCCCTATATCCTATACTCCTATCTAAACCAAACAGTAATACAAAAGGAAACAATTTCCTCTGATACCATTTTGTAGCATCCCTTCCCGAGTGCCTCTAAAAATGGGCCCTGAGATAGTGGGCCACAAGACCTCAAGCGCATCTCCCCAAATGTCATAGGCTACTGACTAGTAGTGATGGCCTTGGGTAAGTATATGGGTATAATATTAACTCATCGGAAAAGGAATTTCATGGTGGAAGGTAATAATATTTGGAAAAGTAGCGGAAGAAATATTGAAAAGCATACAGATAGTAGCAGAAGCAAATAAATTACCCAACATAAGAATATATAATAAATGTGGAAGCTGAAAGGTTCTAAATGATTCGATGATGATGTCAATGTATGTTGAAAAATGTAAATAAATAAAACTATAGTGGTATGGGGTACAACCATAGACTACATTCTAACAAAGACTCAAAATACCAAAAAACTGCCACATGGAATCTTGGGTAAGGCTTGGTCCTCTACCCCCAAAGCTCCATCCAAAATAGCAAAGAAATCAAGAATCAAAAGTGCCATGCTTCCATGTATCCATAACTATGAACATAAAGTCTACTTGGGTACCAAATGGCGCCCCAGTAGGGTGTGAGATATAATCTCAGCAAGCCAACACCCATGATGTCTAGACCTTTCCATTTCATACTGGAAACAAAAAGCAGTGTGCCAAAGTATAATAAATGAAAGCAGTTTAATTAATAAAATAATAATAACCAGATTTGGGCTCCCAAGTGGACACTCATCCCATACCACCTACTTCGGCCTGAGATATAAGTCTGAATAAGATATCTGGTAAAGAGGAATAGATATAGAAAGTCCTGCATAAAATAACAAACCACAAAAAAAGTGAACACCCCAAGATTATGCTTTGTCTTGGGGTTTAATCCAGATTTCAAAAAAAGGAACACTAAAGGAACAATAAAGGCCTCAGAAAGTATAAAGAAAAATTTATGTTGCGTAAATAAAAGTATCTCACAAATTTATATTAAAACTGACAAGCATAGAGGTGGAGTCTGAGCCCATCCTGAAGGTATCGCTATGGTACATACAATTAATTATCCAATGCCACCAAGCCCATCCAAGGTGGTCCATTTAAGAATACCAGGTATTTCTTGTGGTTTGATAACCATGAGTTCATACCAAGTATCTCACATAAGAGACCAAGTCTCAACTGTGGCTTGGCATAGCCATTTTTCCAACGTTTCCATCATTGGTTGCTCCTTGGGGAACTGATTTCACTCAATAGTATGTGAAAATCTCAGGGGATCTCATGCTTGGTGAGCCTAAAACATCACTTCCTCAGCACATCGTGTTGTAACCTATCAAGCATGATGACTCCAATTGTGGGTTCATAATACAGAACTCACATTCTCTCACATGCCTGATTACCATCAAACGATAAGAGAGGAATATATACATATATCCCAAATAAATCATTCATAGTTGCAGCTATTTAGGTAACCAAACAATTATAACAACATAAAGCAGGTTAAATAGAACATGGAATTTATCAGTGAAGTAAATGCAACAACATTTAAATAAAATCAAGGCACAACAAACCTTATAACCAAATTATTTAGGAAAATAATTCACCCTAAATAATTTTATTGAATTTAAACATCAACCCAAAGTATCACAAAAACACATGTAGCTGATAATTTAAAGAACCAAGGATAATGGTAAAAGCAGGTCGATTATGTAGACACACCTTAAGGGGTGTCCAGTGGCATGGCGACAACCTAGGAAGGGTTAACATTAAGCAAATGTTGTAAGGATCGAGGCTAAGAAGTTTAATTAAATTAATAAGATCTAATTGAGATATGACGGTAGGCACCAACAAGTAGCATAATAGTAAAAATTGAATAATGAAACAAAACAATGGGAAAGGTCATAGAATCCAAACCTCGTACTTGTAGTATCACCCACATCCCACGACAACCTTTGATTTGACCTAAAATGGAAGAAATCGAGTGATTTTATAAAAATTACAATTTAAGGTAAAAACCTTTTGTAGAAAACTCTATTATAGAGTGTGTATTAAATCAAATTATTCTTAGTGTGGAATATTAGAATTACTGAGAGCATCACTATGCTTCCAACGGCATTGAAAATGGAGAAGAGATGGAGGTGCAGCAGGCTTCCAAAGTGTAGGAAGGGGGTGCGCACCACCTAACCAGGGGGAGGGGGTGTGATGCACAGAGAGGGAGATGGAGGATAGGAGAAAAGAAAAAAAGATAAAGGAAAGAAATAAGGAAAGGAGAAAAAAAGAAAAAATAAAATAAAGAAAAAGGAAAATAATAAAATAAAAATAAAAGGAAAGATATGGGAAAATAAGAAGAAGAAAAAATAATGGCTAGTCATTTTTAATTATGTTTACTCTTCTCATGTTCAATTTTTATTTCATTATTTATTTTCCTTCCTTTTTCATCTCTTTTTATTTTTTTAAATTTATTTATTCCTTTTAATCCTTTTTAATTATTATTACCCAAACATTGTGCTATGGAATGATGTATTACTTTACATTAATTTCATGTAACTATTTAAATAATTTAATAGGTTTTCAAGACCCACAACAGGATTCGTGAGTGCTCACGCTGGGTCGGTTTAAGGATTTGGACTAAAAAAATTAAATGGTTTATACCTTGATTATAGTCAGGACATTATATATGGGTCATACTTAGTTAAACCTAAAACACCCTGAGATTTTACAAGAAAATTATGTATGACAACATAAACGAAATGCAACACTAATCCAAGATGAGAATATAACACCCTGAGACTTTATTATATTTTTCTTTTTTATATAAATTTAATCTCTTTGATATCTTACAATGCACAAAATATCGAGTTTGACCAAAACCTGATACTCTATTAAAATGTTAACATTTAAACATTGCCATTAAAACCTAACTGTTAAATTAGATTGTATAAATAGTAATAAATAAATTATGAAAATTATATGGTTTACAAATAAATAAAATATATATTTATTGATTATAGATAAAATTAGAATTATTTTTTAAAAAATATTTTCTTAAAAACTGTATTTTTTTCTAAACGATTGTTTAGTCATGATTTTCACACATAACTTAAGATTAATTTTTTACAATTTTATAAAATTTATTTGATAAAATAAAATTTATTTTCGAAATAATAATATCAAAATTATCCATGGGTGAAGTTTTGGGATTTTTCTAAAAAGTTTCACTTTTTTATTAATAATGAAAAATATTGAATTTTAATTGAAAACTTCCTTTTTGTTTAAATTATTTATAATTATAAATTATATTTTTAATTGGTTTTAAAGTAAAATTAGATCAATTTTATATCATTTAATTCAATTTATGTAATTGGAATCATTTTCATATTTAATTTTGATATAAAAACTTTATAAAATTTGGAACACTTTCACTTTAAAAATCTACTTTCTCATCGCGTATATAGGATTCATTTTAAATTAAAATTTTCCAACTATGTGAATTTAATTTGTAAAAATGGATTCCATATTTTTAATAATCATAATTTATAATTTCTAAAAAGTTCAACTTAATTTTTGACCAAAATGAAAATTGAAAACAGTCGAATTTAATTAATGTGGTTAAGGTAAAAATATATTTACCAAAGGTTAAACTAAGAATATAAGGGTTAAAAATAACCTAAAAACATTTAAAACACTCATTTTATGGACATATTTTGACCTTATCTATTCTATATTTGATAATGGCCCATTTTTAAGGTTTGTGGCATAATAAAAATGTGTGTATGATTTAATCTTTTCAAAAAATTACAAGTGTGACACTCACCTCACTTATAAAAGGCCACTCACTATCCTCTATTATTCACACCTTAAAACCAATTTTTTTAGGAAAATTCATAACCAAATAACTTATCTAAATTACTTCTCTCTTCATAGAAGGCTTAGTTTGGGTAGAAATCCAACCTAGGAAGTGTTTAGTGAAAACCTAAGGAGGATACCCGAAGAAGAGGTAATGTTCTTCAACATGCGTCTTTATTTTATTTATTTCTCCACATAATCAAATTATTATTAAAAAATGAAGATATAATAACATCATTATTGTGACACCCCAAATATTTTATGGTATGTTTCTTTTTAAAATTTAACTTTGATAGTTTACATTACACAGAACACTGAGCTTAAACAAATGATTAGATATTATTATTATGACCTAGACGTTGGAATAGTGGGAATAAAGTTATTAAGTAAATAATGAAAATATAGTTTAAACATGTTTATAAAATTAATTAATTTTTTACCAATTAATTACAAAATAAAATAAAAACGAATTGAACATAAAGGATGTGTTTTTATAAAACAAATATTTATGATCACAATGGCATTTTATC
Organism: Viscum album; assembly: GCA_963277665.1. Lineage (NCBI taxonomy): Eukaryota > Viridiplantae > Streptophyta > Magnoliopsida > Santalales > Viscaceae > Viscum > Viscum album. Next base: position 683,852,055 of record OY728121.1, read on the forward strand.
ATAAATTAATCACTATTATTGAAATATATTAATGAAATTTATATATTACATATTCAATTAAATATTTTTAAATTCAATCAATAAGTTTTATAGGCTTAAGATAAGAATAAATCCAATTTTAAGCATAAAAAGATGTATTTTCTAAAAGGTAACATTACCACCTTTCAATTGTGCACATGTTTAAAAACTAAATTTTGAAACTTTTATAAATTATATTGAACAAAATATACTTCATTTGTAAAAATTGGAATGACAAAATTATCTTAGGATGAAATTTTTTATTTTTTTGAAAATATCTATTTTTTAGTGAATAGTGAAAAATTATGATATTTACAAAACTATAAATTTTTTCATATTAAAAGTATATTTGTGATTTCAATTTGATCTCAGCTAATAAAATTATAAATAATATTTAGGTATCCCATAAATTAAAATATGATATATTTAAATCATATAGTAATTAAATAAATATATTAAATGATAAATTAAGTACTGGTGTATTTTTGTGAAGCGTAAATGTTTAGTTAAAATTTTATAATTAATATAATGATTTAAAAAAATTATTTTAAAAAAATAGATTGATAAATTAATATATTTTTTCTTATTATTATAATATAATTTTATAAGACCTTAATTAATTTTCCAATGTGTCATAAAAATAGTTATAATATTAAAATCGATATTTTTGTGAGTAAATGATGATTTAATTTAAAATTTAAATTTCTCATAATTATAAAATTATTTTCAAAAATGGAGTCTATTTATGAATTATACACATCAACAAATGGTTAGGGTAAATTTTTGGTATTTTTTTAAAATAGTTTAATTTTTGTGAATAGTGAAATATGATAATTTATGGTATTAGCTAAATACATGAATTATTGAATCATGGTCGATGTTTGGATGATTTAGGCACCATTAGTTCAAACTAACAAGAAATATTAATTATATTTAGTTATAATAATCAATACTATTAATATCCTTATGAAAAAATAATAAACTAATGAATAAAATAATCAAAAAACACCCCTCTTATTCACTATAAGTTTCACCTCTCGTCATCTCTTCTCCTCACAGCTCTAAAGCCTTAAAGATTGTCCAATTTCTACCCAATCCCTCTCCCAAACATCTCCCCTGCATTATTTTCATGATTTTCTCGCCAAAATACCATTTCAAAGTTCCTTAATGAGGTTCTTAAGGGTAGAAATTCAGGAGGACGTTAAGTTCAAGTGCAGAATGCTTTCAGACAAGTGGTAAGGGTTTTCTCATCTCATGTTCGTTTCTATGATATATGTATTATTCACCACTATTTGAAATTTGTGGTGTATGTATAATTACCATTGATTTTTCATATAATTTATATATTTATCTTCATATAATTAAATGTTTCATTTAATTTTCATTAATTTTATATGGCATAATGTCTAATTATTTGCAAAGTGGTAAGGGATTCTCCCTAAACCTCCATTTTTCATTTGGGTTACGCTTTCTCTATCATTACCCTAATTTAATTATTATTTATTTTTATATAATTATTTTACTTTCTATTTATATGTTCCAAACTCATTTATCCAGATCATTTCATCTTTCTTTGATGGGGAAATACATGTTTTATAACGTTACTTTTTCAATTCCTCCTAATAAGTAAGCCCAATTAATGGGAACTTCCAAATTTATTACCCATTTTCAAGTACGCTCTATAATCTATTTTAATCCAACAATATTTTTCTAAAATTTATATTTTTATCATGAAAAAATATCTTAGTTCATTTCTGGTTTTATGCAAACAATTATTCCTTTGTACAATTTAAAGACTCATTTATATTTTCCCTTAAACCGCACTTAAGTGGGTTATTTCTAATGTTTCTTAAACACTCTTTTTATATGTTTTCACTTCAATTTAAAAATTTCAGCATGAATATTATTTTAATATTCCTAAAATATAATTCCTTTCCCTATTATTTTTTGGGATATAAATGTTTACATTCTGATTTTTATGAAAAATACAAATGATTTTCTAAAAGAACACTTCTTTCCAAAGTAAAAGGGTATTTCTCTTAAGAATTTCTCAATGATTTTATCAGAGTATTTTCATTGATTTCAACACCCTATATTTTATCTTATGTATAATTTTTATTGATCTCTTATATTATAATCTACCTTATTTTATTGAATGGATTATGATTATTTTGATTGGGGATGTACTATCTTGATAGCATTCTCTATATTACTCTAGATATTTTATGATTATGTTTACTACTTGGGGGTATTATTTACATTTAATATTCTATTTTCAATATTTATATACATTCTAATTATGTTTCATCCCTTTCATATGAGTAATTAATTGGACTTAATAATTAGTGGTTGGGGCCCGTTATAGACCCTTCATGTATGAGTGGGTCTCATGAGACAAACTATATCTGAGTTTTACCCGTTTATGTATGGTGTCTGGGTCAAATCCTTGATGGTGTGTTTACTATGTCATGAATTATGAATTAAATCATTTTGATACAAGTAATTGATATTCCATGTGATTATTCTACTATTAGAATATTTATGGTTAAGTTTCTTTCTCATGTGATTATTTATGGAATTTTTTAATCAGCTTTTACTCCTACCATATTATGCTCAAGATTATGTTTAAATGGAATGTGTTTTTATTTATTCACCATGCCTTATTGTTTATGTTTATTTATAATAGATTTCATTATATTGGTAACCCTTACTAAGCATATAAGGTCACCCCTTTCTTATGTTTTACTTTTTCCATGATGCGATGATGTATATTATGAATGAATTGAAAGGATAATCTAGAAGTTTATGGATTCTTCTAATAGAGTTTCTATGTTATTTTTTCTTTCAAGTTATAATGTAACAATTATATTTGTATCTAGTTTTCCAAACCTATTAAACTAGTTGGTCTTTTTGGATGGGACTTCCTTGTTTATTATACCAATATAATAAAGTAAGGTACCAGCTCTGAGCTACTAGGGTCTATGTATTTACAGTTGGTATTAGAGGAAGTTTAGTAGAAACCTTGGAAACTATATTTAAAAAATGTAGATTAGGTAACATAACCCTAAGATATACTTTGATTATAATCATAGAAAAACATCCTAGAATTTTGGTAAGGTGGAGATTATGTGGGTCTTCTTAGAAATAGATCTCTATATGGATACTACAAGTGGACAAGGTTCTGGCATAGATATATCTAGGTATAACAACTCTAACAAGGTGCATCGAGCCTGACTCAGCGTAACCCGGTACACAACAATGATCCTTACTACATAATTGGTTTGACACCCTTGGGGGATATTCTTAGGATAATTAATATTTTCTTTATAAATCATTATGAAGGATTTAAAAGTAAATATGTCCCCCAAGAAACTATATTTATGATTATGAGATTATCTATGCATAAATTTTCAATTTATGTTAATTGTTTTTCTAGTTCAAGATTATAAATTATTATTCATAACTTAATTTATTGTATTTCATTATTTAGAAATGGCACCTCATAGAAAGAATGGGAACCTCGCCAATGCACATGATCTAAACTGTAATAATGATCACATATTTTATGGTCTTATGCCCATATTTCAAAGGGAACAAGTCTCCCAAACATTATCATCATATGAGGATATATTATCATGTGATATAAAGATATAGAAATAATTATCCAAGTTTTATTACTTATAAAGTAATAAAGATAAGAAGAGGATAACAGAGAAAATGATGGATAAATGGAATAAAGGAAAGAAATATTTTTCCACATGTGATATTCGTGGAAGGGAACACACTATTACTTTATTGAGGGTAGTGGTAGTTTGTTACAACTATGGAGGTAAGGGATACTAGGATCATAATTAAAAAGGAAAGAAAGAAGTCATCCAATGCTTCAACTGTAAGGATATGATGCACTACACAAATCAATATCTCAAGAATAGAAAGAATATACCACAAAAGAGAATAATGAATCATGTTTAAGCTTATGTTACTACCAAAAATGAAGAGGAATGATTATTATGCCTATTTTTATTCAATAATTATGTTATTTGAAAATTTTTATCAATAATATTATGGTTATAAGACTCATGAGATATATAAGGATTGTATTTTAGTACTTTTTATTTACGTAATTGGAAGCATGTGATTATTAGCACTAGTAATCAAGAGGAGTGAATGTTGTAAGTTTATCTTCCTAAAAACACATGAATTAGGAAATATAACATTAAATATGTGCTTGATGTTGAGATAATAATAAATATATGTTTATGGGATAGTATTGTTGACCATGAAGGTGGTTAGTGATCTGATGGTTTATGTTATTCTTGAATTATTAAATGTATGAATTTAAAGACTTTATTCAGAAACATGAGATTATACTCATGGAATCATGCATGTTTCATAAAGGTTTAAAGGATATTTAGGTATTAATATCTTTGTTATGTGACAATAAGAGCTACATTATTTGGGGAATCTTTTATTAATTTTATTTTGGAAATTTAGTGACCTTACTTCCAAATTTTTGAACTTGGACATACATATTTTTTATGAGTCTTAAGTTTAACTACTTATAGAATAGATTAAGTATATTATTGATTAGGATTAAATTGTGATTTATCATATTGGATAACCTATGCTAACCATGATAGTTTCAGTAATCATTTAAATGTTAAATGAATTACTTTTATATCTTATGATTCATAAAAGTGCTTCATGCATAAAAATTTGTCTTGAATATCCATCTCCAAATTTAAGAAATGAAGTAGAGATAGATCGAAGTACAACCCAAGTATGAGACTATGACATTGAAAGGAATAAAGTAACTTTATTTTCTCAAGTGATTTTATATATAGTAAAATAAACCCACAACTCTAGGAAAATTATTTTAGAACAAAAACATCATCTTTTTACTTTTACTTCTGAGAAATCAATGGTCTTTTAACTAATCACAAATTTAAGATTTTGTGATGATAAAATTTATAAAGACCATGTATTCTATAACTCTCCATCAAAAATTGATAGTTATATATCTCTTTCATGTCCATATTTTCTTGAATGTTATCCTATATTAGAATCTTAGTTTTGTGGTGACCTTCGCATTTCTATTTACCTCTTTTTAACAGGAAGTTTTATAAACCCTTTTCACGATGTAGGATTCCCACAAAGAAATTTTAAAGTATGAGCCTTTAATTATTGAAGTGAAGTTTCAAATTCCAATGATGAAATTTATTGAAGTAGGGAATAATTTAACACCCTAAGATTTTATGGTATGTCACTTTTTAAAATTAAACTTCTTTGATAACTAACATTACAGAGAACATTGAGCTTCAACAATTGATTAAATATTGTTATTACGACCTAGTCGTTGGAATGGAGGGAATAAAGGGATTAATTAAATTATGAAAATATAGTTTAAAATTTTTTGAAAAATGAATTTATTGGTTACCAATTAATTATAAATGAAAATAAAAACCAATTGAACAAAAAGGATGTGTTTTTGATAAAAAAAATATATTTATGACCACACTGTAATTTTATCATAAATTAATACCTATTATTGAAATATCTTAATGAAATTTATATATTATATATTCAATAAAATATTTTTAAATTCAATCAATAAGTTTTATATTCTTAAGATAATAATAAATCAAATTTTAAGCATAAAAGGATATATTTTCTAAAAGGAAATTTTACTGCCTTTTAATTGTGAACATGTTAAAAACTAATTTTTGAAACTTTTATAAATTATATTAAAAAAAAACAAATATAATTTTTAAAATATTAATGTCAAAATTATCTTAGGGTGATATTTTTTTATTTTTTGGAAAATATTTATTTTCTAGTGAATAGTAAAAAATCCAGAGTTTTATAAAACTGTAAAATTTGTTATATTAAAATTCTATTAATGATTTGAATTTTATCTTGAATATGAAATTATAAATAAAATTAAGGTATCCCATAAATAAAAATATGATATATTTATATCATAGAATAAGTAAATAAATTTATTAAATGATAAATTAAGTATTGATAATTCTGTGAAACCTAAATTTTTATTTATAATTTTATAATTAATAAAGTGATTTAAGAGAAAATTTATTTTCAAAAAATATATTAATAAATTAATGTTTTTTTAGTCTTATTATTATAAGATAATTTCATTATACCTTAATTAATATTTCAAGGTGTTATAGAAATAATTATAATAATAAAATCAGTATTTTTCGAGTAAATGGTGATTTTATTTAAAAATTAAATTTCTCATAATTAGACAATTATTTTTCATAAAATAAAGTCCATTTTTTTAATCTAAACATTTAATAATGGTTAGGGTGAATTTTTGGTATTTTTTTAAAATAGTTTAATTTTTTGAATAGTGAAATATGATAATTTATAGTATTAGCAAAATACATGAATAATTGAGTCACGGTTGATGTATGGCTCATTTAGGCACCCTTATTTAAAAATCACATACATTATTTACTTTATTAAGTCACAATAATCAATAATATTTCTATTATTGATCCAAAATAATAAACTAATGGATAAAATAATCAAAAAACACCCCTCTCATCCACTATAAATACCACCCCTCACCACCTCTTCTCCTCACACCTCTAAAACCTTTCAAATTGTAAAATTTCAACCCAATACCTCTCTAAAACCTATCCCCTATGTTTTTTTCTTTTAGTTATCACCAAAATACCATTTTAAGGTTACTTAAGGAGGTTCTAAAGGAGAGGAATTGAAGAGGATGTTAAGTATAAGTGCAGAACACTTTTTGACAAGTGGAAAGGGTTTTCTCACCTCACATTAATTTTTGTGAGATATGCCTTATTCAACCCTATTTATCATGTGTATTTTATGTATAATTCCCATTTTTATTTAATATAATTAATATTTTTATCTTCATGTTATTCAATTGTTTATTTGATGTTCATTAATTTTATACGGCATAAGGTTTAACTATTTGCAAAGTGGTAAGGGATTCTCCCTAAACCTACATTTTTCATTTAGGTCATGCTTTCTCTATCTTTACCCTAATTTAATTCTTCTTTATTTTCATATAATTATTTAAAATTCTATTTAAATGTTCCAAAATCATTTATCTAGATCATTTCATCTTTCTTTGATGGATAAATACATTTTTTATAACGTTACTTTTTCAATTCCTTCTAATAAGTAAGACCGATTAATGGTAACTTCCGAATTTCTTACCCATTTTCAAGTACACTCCATAATATATTTTAATCCAAAAATATTTTTCTAAATTTAATATTTTTATCATGAAAAAATATCTTAGTTCATTTCTGGTTTTATGCAAACAATTATGTCTTTGTACGCTTTAAAGACTCATTTATATTTTCCCTTAAACCGCACTAAAGTGGGTCATTTATAATGTTTCTTAAACACTATTTTTACATGTTTTCACTTTAATTTCCAAATTTCAGTATGAATATTATTTTAATATTCCTAAAATATAATTCCATTCCATTTTCTTTTCTAGGATATACATGTTTACAATCTGGTGTTTATGAAAAATACAAATGATTTTCCAAAAAAACTATTCTTTCCAAAGTAAAATGGTATTTCTCACAAGAATTTCTCAATGATTTTATCAGATTATTTTTAATATATTTTAAAACCCTCTATTTTATCTTATTCTTAATTATTATTTATCTCTTATATTACAATATACCATATTTTATTGAATGGTTTATGATTATTTTGACTGGGTATGTACTATCTTGATACCATTCTTAATATTACTCTGGATAGTTTATGATTATGTTTACTAATTGGGGGTATTATATACATTTCATAATATAGTATCAATATGAATGTATACTCTGATTATGTTTCACCCCTTTTATATGAGTAATGCATTGGGCTTAGTAAGTGTTGGGTAGGGCCCGCTATAGCCCCTCGATGCATTAGTAAGTCTCATGAGACAAACTATACCAGGTTTTACCCATTTAAGTATGGTGTCTTTACCTAATACTTGAAGATATGTTTATGGTGTATAAAATTATTCATTCCATCATTATGATACTAGTAATTGATAGTCCATTTGATTATTCGACTAGTAGAATAACCATGGTTAAGTTTATTTCTTATGTGATTATTTATGGAATAAATTAATTAGATTTTATTCCTACCATATTATTCTCAAGATTGTGTTTTAATGGAATGTATTTTTAGCTATTCACCATGCCTTATTTTTTATGTTTATTTATTATATCTTTCACTGTATTGTTTACGATTAGTGAGCATCTGAGCTCACCCCTTTCTTAAGTTTTATTTTTTACCAAGATGCAAAGATATATATTATGAATGACTTGCAAGGATAATATAGAAGTTTATGAATGTCTATAATGTAGTTTCTGTGTTTTTTCTTTCAATTTATAATGTAAAAATTATTTTTGTCTCTGGTTTTCAAAAGCTACTAAACTACTTATACCTTCAGGATGCAACTTCACTGTTTATTATACCAATGTAATAAAGTAAGGCACCTGCTTCAAGCTATTAGGGTCAGGGACATTAAAATTATATTATATATACTTGTATATTGTTAGAATAATTTAATTACCTACAAGGATCTCCACTTCCATCAACTGGGTTATGAAATATTTTCTCGTGTGTACGGCGGCCTACCGCTTCACGAACCGATGTCATTCATTCTTCCATTACCAGCTTTCATGGTTGGTTATGATGATGAATATAAAATATATACATTATATTTATAATATATTTATAAATTTAGAGTAATTATATCATATATATCTATTTTACCTTCCATTCCATAGGAGATATGATAACATCACTCGTGTGTACGGCGGACTGCCTCCTCCCAAAGTGATGTGATTCATCTTTCACTAACGCTTCAAATGGAAGGTGATAAGGATAATGTTAATGAATATATGTGATATAAATTAAATATTTATGATATTAATTACATATTTATTATTTTTTAAATATAATATTTCATTTTATTTCTTACCTCTTCACTCACTAAAAAAAGTGATAACGTCATTCATGTATGTGTAGACTACAACCTCGATGAAGCGATGTGACACTCTTTCTTCACCACACCACAAGAAGGATATATAAAAGTATATATAATAAAATAATTTGGTATTTATGATATAATTATAATTATTAAAATATAAAATATTACTTGCTTTTTTCCATAATGATCGTTGAAAAATGGAAATTCTACTCACGCATATGTATGGCCTACTATCATTTTTGACACATAAGACGAATATGGTAAAAACATCTGATGTAAACTTAATTGATTAAGTAATTTTATAAAACACTTTAATAATTGAAATAAAAGTAATAATAAAATTGAAAAAATTTATTGAGAAAATAAATAATTAACAAAAAAAATTATTCAGGAAGATAAAGACACACGTAACGAGTCGGACTCAAGGTAAGTGACTTCATCTCAATTTCTTTTTATTGAGGCATATATTGATGTTATGAGGCTATATTATTTTGTAAGTTGTATATATATCCCATTTAATAGGTTATATCATTAATTTAAATATTATCATGGTATTTATAGTTTTATTTAATGTTCTTATTTTATGGGGTTTATGATTCAAATATTTCCAAAGTGATAAGGGACTTTTCTTTACAAAAATCTCCTTTAATATTTTCCTTATAAATCCTTCTTTTCCATGTATGTGTTTTGAAAATAATTTTATAAAGGTTTATATATGGAGGAAAAATATTGATAAATTACATTTTATGTCTCTTATACTTTATTTCAATGGTTTTTAAAACAAATATTTTTTACGTGTTTTATACAAAATGTTTTAAAAAATGACAAAAGGAATGCTTTATTATTAACAAACACAGTGAAAATGACTTTTCTGTTATTATGAACATTATTTGATTTCTATCTTCCATTGAAATATTTCATGTTTTTTTCAAAGAAAACTCATTTTTCTTTTTTGGGTATTTTGGTATTGAATATGGTTTTTTAAAATAAAAGTGTATTTTTATCCAAAATTATTTTTCATGTAGATTCAAAAGAGTTTTTAAAAGGGTTATATGATGAAACTATTTTATTAATGATATGGTACTTGAGAATTATAGGAAATTGGTAAGCTCAATATATCTTATACAATGGATTTAGCTCCATTATATCTCACAGGTGAGCCTAATATATCTTATATGAAGGGTTGTGCCCCATTATAGCTCATGAAAAATGGGTGATCCTAATATAGAATATATGAAGGATTGATCCCCATTATAGCGCATGGGTGGGACCAAAATAGCTTATACAAAGCGTGATCCCCATTATTTCTCTCCAATTCATTGGATAATGATTATATTTGAAGTCATCCTAATGTTTATTCCAATTAAAAGTTTTTTTAAAGGGTTTTATGAATATGATTCTCAAAGTCACCAAAAATGTGTTTTTAATTACTTGATAGGGATTTTAAAGAATTTATTTGAGAAAAATGTGTGTGTTTCTCATGGGAAAACGTTTTATTTCATACACTCAAAGAAAATTATAGGTAAAGGTATACTTTATATAATGTTTCCTGTTTTTCACTATAAAAATGGTTTTTTTTATGAATCATACTGAGATTTTTGTGGTCATCCCTTGTTTTAAAATTTTTTTCACAGGGTTTAAGTATGTCTAATTGAAAGGAAGAATTCAAGTTTAAATTCATATATATTTTACATGAAAATAAATCATTCTTTAATTTAAAAGTTTTATATTATGGGAAAATGGGTACTAATTTAAAGTGTCCACTTTGCATTTTGTGGTTTTGTTATGTATAATATATGGTCTATTTATATAAAAATATAAACCTAAAAAGATAATCAAATGTAATAGAATTAATTCTTGGATTGAAACACAATATTATGTAATGTTTAATTCTTGGTACTTATATTTGGTATCAAAGTATGTGTTTTAGACAAATTTTGACGTTAGGATGGTTTTAAAAGAATTCCCTTAGAATATTTTACTTTATGGTTAAGTTGAAATGATGTATCATTTTAAGATTTCCAAGTTACTTCATCAAAACTATGTCTTTTTATAATGGTTTTCTATAAATTAAATAAAAAATATGTAGTGGGAAGGCACCAAGAAAAAAATATCCTTCCAAATCAACATCCTAATATGGTTGGAATTAGAATATAATAGTTTTTTATAGTGATGTATTAGTTAACATAAGCTTTAAATGGTGCTGGTATTCATGCAAGATAGTAATATGATCTACCATGAAGGAATATGTCAACAGTGTATCATTTCATGAGGTGACATACCCCATCATTCAATAGATCATCTGACCTTTTAGTAGCCGAAGGATGGATCAACACTCTGAAAAAGATATTTTAAGTCATGGTATGTTTAGAACATCATAAGTTAACTCTTTTTATTGATCATTTTCAAGGTTAAGTTAAACTATGGTGGCCTTTGGTTAAGAATACCATGGATAAAGATGATGTGGATGTTATTTAATGGGACACATTTATGAATATTTTCCTCAAGAAATATTTATATAAGGTTTTTCAACTTAGGATGGAGAAACAATTCTTGGAATTGAGGAAAAAGGATAAATATTTGGTGTCTACATGTGAACAAAATATTACAAGGTTGGCCAGGTATGTACAGGATTTTTTTTGAGACATTGATAGTGAAATTAATAGATTTTACTCAGGATTAAAACTAAAATTATGAATACCTTTGTCCATATGAGAATTTAAAATTTATTATAAAGTTTTTCATTATGATGAAAAAGTTGAGATGGAATTTTCTGACACTTAATTTCCATGGTATGAAAAGAGTAAGAAATGATTGAAGTGGTAGTAAATGGAGAAGTAACCAACTAATAATCCTAGAGGTAATCCCCAAACATCTTTTAAGTGTGGTAAAATAAATTTTAGGGAATGTATGTTAGGATCTACAAAGTATTATAGGTGATGTAAGTTTGGTCACAAGGTTTGTGACTCCAAATAAAAGAGTCCTGAATAATCCAATAATTAGATAATAGATAGACATTCAATTGTGAGATTTTTTTTCTACAATGAGTAGGGACATTATAATAACATGTGTCCAATGTTACTTACTCATAGTAGAAACCATCATGATCAAAAGTAAAAAAGAGGTATAAAAATCATTTTATACTTCTACAATTGATGTTGTTCTATCTGGTAAAGTGATGATAGCTTTAGGGAGCTCGGTATTTTTTGAAGTTTGATCATAAACTCAATGTATTAGGCATCCCACTTTTGATGTTTTAAGTAACAGAAATACTTTGGGAGACATTTATTGAGTTTTTTTAGATATTTAAGTATGTTTTTCAGTGGAAAAGTTATATAAGTAACAATGAATTTAAATTTTATAAACATAAGTTTAAAGGTATTTATAACCTTTAGGGTTATTATGATCATTAATGACATTTTAATAATAATAAAATAAAGTTATTATATTTTTTGAAAAAAAGGGTTGTATTGAAAACCTTAGTAAAAAGGTTATTAAATGATTAATTTTATTTTAAGTATGTCAATCATTTTTTTTAATTTTATAGGAATTATATTAACATGGTTCAAAAAAAAGGACAACCCACATATTGGGTGACAACCTATTACATCCCGCAAGGCCATAGGGATTGAACCCATGATCAAATTATGATAAGGGTTTAGCTCCTACCACTTTCCTATGTGATGTCCTGATTAATATGATATTATTTTTAGTTTAAAATTTTGAAAAAAAAATATTAATGATGAACCAGTGGTGTTGCTTTTGGGTTTTAGAGATTAATTTATTTTATTGGATAACTTATGTTAAACATATTGGCTTCGGAAAATAGTTAGAGGCATAGGAAAAGACTTTTCACTCTATTATGGATATTATGATCCATTAAAAGATAATTTTAGTGATATAGGTATAAAAAATCATTTTTGGATATTCATTTCTTAGAGTAATAGATGAATTAGAAATTGATTGAAGCACAACCAAAAAATGAAAATATGATTCTAAAATAGAAACATATCAAGTAAGTATAGTTCTTTATATTATTAGATAGTAAAAAAATCCATTAACTTTAGGAAAAGGATCTTGAAACAAAAATGTTTTCCTATTAAATTTATATCTTATGAATCAAATAGTCTTTTATATCATCACAAATTTATGGTTTTGAGGCCTCTAACTTTCCATTGATCATTCCCTTTATTGGGATCAATGACTTAAATCACTCTCTATACTTATTTATTTTTTTTCTTTATTTCTATAGATTCACTTTCCACTAATGTTATCCTATTTGGAAACCTATTTATGTGTTATACCATATAACCTTTGTACATACCTTTATATATTATTAATAGGATGTTTTATTAACCCTTTTTACGATGTGGGTTTACAAAAAAAAGTAATTTCTAATGTCTATCATTTGATTACTAAGAAAAAGTTCAACTTGTGAGTATAAAATTTATTAAATAGGGTAGGATCTAATGCCACAAGATTTTAAAATAAGAAGATTATTTCTTATTGTAACTCCCTGACCCCATATGCTTAGAATCAATGCATTATTTTATTACATTGACATGATTATAAGGAATAAAATCCAAAAAGACCAATCAGTTTAGTAGTTTTGAACAACCAAATTACATACATGATATCTATATTACATTTGAAAATAGAAAATAAAACATGATACATAATAAAATTAAATAAACTTTATCCTTGAAATATTATTTAAATATTTCTTATTCATAACTTGGGGAAAGGAAACAAAATAAGGGTGAGCTCAAATGCTCAGTAAGGATAATCAAAGTAGAAGCAATAATGAATCAATGATAGTAAATCAATATGTAAAGGTTAATAAATGATAAAATATTCCATTCAAATAACTAGATAAGGCATAGTCAATATGTAAATGTGATAAATTAAAACACATTCCATTTAATCAATAAACTGAGAGCAAACTGAATTCATAGATATATCAATGCAATAATCTCGTAGATAATAATAATAAATGAATTATCAATAAATAAAATTATTAATTACTAGACCTCATGTTTTCCAATCACATTATAACTTTACCGTCAATATAATATAGTTTAAACTATTCGGGTTCGGCCAATTGATTCATCACATGAGACTACCGATGCATCGAGGGGCTTGCATTCACTGGTCCCCAACCCATAGGGCTTGTATTAAACAGTACCTAAACCATGTATTTAATGTCAAAATAATTCATCATATATATAATAATTTATTTAATTAAAATACAATATGCCTTATTAAAATGTATCTGTATTTAATATAAGATACATATTTATCAAAAATTCCCAAGTTAATCGAATAACTGTAAAAGTGAACACCATATGTAAATATGGTATATGGTATGGGCTATAATAATATCCATAACCCACGAATTTTTATATTTATGGAAATATACTATGGAAAATAATTACAATAAAGTGATTGTCTCAGGAGAAATTTAACAATCACAAGAGAAAGTAAGATTGCAAAGGTAACCTTTACCACTTTGAAATTTTCAAGATAAACTCCTTGGGTGAGATAATTAAAATTAAAACATAAAATTATAATAATTATGAGTGAATAATGATATTAAATGATAAAGGTGCATTATATACACCATAATAAAGTGAATTTTTGTATAGTAACAAATGAGTCTCAATGGAATGTAAATTGAGATGAAAACCCTTACCTTGAGTCTGATTTGTCGTGTGTTTCTTTATATTCCTAAATAATAAATTTATGTTAATTATTTACTTTATTAATAACATTTTTTATGTTAATCACTAATTTTATTTCACTTATTACAATTTTGTAAAAAACTACTTAAAAAATAGGTTTATGTAGGGTGTTTTGACTATATTTGGTTTATTTTTCAAAAATGACTTTGGTGGGTCAAATATGGTAAAAGGGTTCATTATATAAAAATATAACGAATGATAATCATGAAATAATTAAAATATTTATATTTAAATTATGATTTTAAAACCAAAAATGAATCATGGTTATGAAAAATGAACCAACGTTACAATTATAGAGATGGTAGGTTGTGAGCAAGATAAATGGGTGAGTGCCTTTTTATAGTGGAGGACGAGTGGCATTCATGTAAATTTTTGAAATGGGAATTTCACCAACATTTTTCCTATGAACAGTTGCACCAATAATGAAAAAAAAGGGATTATAGGGTCTAAATATTGCCATAAAATTTATTTTTGATAAGTTTCTAGATAATTTTAGCTCTTAAGTATAAGGTATGGTCCTTTGTTAAGCTAATTTTTCTCTTTATCGTTGTAATTAATTTTAATTACTTTAACTAATATTTTTGGTAAAAACTAATTTTAATTTATTATAAATTATAAATTATTATAATTAAAAATATGGAATAAATTTTTCCAAATTCCAATCACATAATTTACAAAAATTAATTTAAATTTAATCCCACCAACAGGACGATAAAGCAGGTTTTTAAGGTAAAATGTTCAAAATTTTAAGATGTTTTTATATCCAATATCAAAGTGAAATTGATTAAAATTACCTAAATTGGTTTAAATGATATAAAATTTATCTAATTAAGTTTTAAAACTAATAAAAAGTATAATTTAACTTTATAAAAAAATTTGATGAAAAAGCAGTTTTAAATTAAAATTCGGTATTTTTACTATTCATCAAAAAAAGAAATTTCAGAGAAAAATTCCAAAAATTAACCCTAAACTAATTTTGAAATTTCAATATAAATATTTATGTTTATTTTTTCATATTAAATTCATATAAGTGTAAAAATTCTGATAAATTGTAGGTGCGGCATTAAAAGGCTGTAAAATTGCCTTTATAGAAATATAGGTTTTTATACATAATATTGGGTATGTTCTTATCTTATGATTATAAAATATATTGTATAAAAGTCAAAAATATTTTATTGAATATAACATATATATATTAAATTAATATCACTCACTAATTATAAATAATTTAATTTATTAGAATAAAATTACTTCATGAACATAAAAATAGTTTTTTATAAAAACATTCCCTTTATATTCATTTGGTTCTTATATTCATTTATAATAAATTTTTAACCAATGAATTAAACCATATATTTTCATAAGTTACTTATTACTATTAATAACCATCATTTTAAATTATAGGTTGTATCTTATTATATTGAATAATAATATTTTTAATAATATATTATTGTTAGTTAAAAATCGGTCTTGCGTGTTATGCAATCCATTGGGGAGAGTTAGTATTGTGTGTAATGAAATATAACCTCAGTGTTCCATGTAGAGTAATATAAACTTTATGTTGTAGGTATCATAATATTAACTTGGTGTTTTTTATAAAGTAATCTAGGAACAAAAATTAAATTTATTCTAAAAGGAAAATATTATAAAGTTTTGGGGTGTTACATTCTCCCCATATTAAAGAAATTGTTTCCATGTAATTCAAAATTGATCTCTGTAAACAAGGGGTTTATATTTTAAAAATAAACTATCTTTGCAAAACCCATATCATGAATAAGGTTAATAATACATATTCTTAATAAGAGATAAAGGTAAGTACAATGGTCACATAACTAGTATCCCTATTAGGAGAACATAGGTGGGAAATGAAAAAGGGATATGAAAGAAAAATAAAACAATCAAGTTCTGATGGAGAGTGATATAGAACATGTTCAGTTGAAATTTCATGACCAAAAATACTTAAACCACTATTAGTAAAATATCATTAATATCATCAAAAATTATGATATTAGGATAACTTTTTTGTTTCAAGACCATTTTCCTATAGTTTAGGAATTCTTTCACACTATAATAATATAATTAAATATATGTTTCTATTTCATAAAAAAATATTATCCTTTGGTTGTGCCTTGAATATTTCTACTTCTTTTATTAGAGAAGTATGCATCATATAGTGAAGTAATACATTAACCTCTAAAACCTCATCCAAATATCAACTTAAACCATTTCATAAATGTATAACTTTTACAAAATATTATGATCCAATACTTTATAAGGAAGGTCACCGAATTTCTAAAATTAACTTTTCAAATAACATGAAGTAGCTTTTAATCGTCATATACCAAACATTTGAATATAATAATAACTTTAATTACCATAAAACCTTATTGAAAACATGCATGCTTCTTATTTCTTAAATACAACATAGATTATTAGATGTATTTCTTAAATCCAAAAATGATGTAAACTCCATCAATTATAGTATAACCCACTTTGTCAATAAATAATTACTCAGTTCCAAGGGAGTTAACACTTATCTGGTTTAAATTTCCCAAACCCATCATTTATTTATTCAAATATCATTATCTTAATATTAGAAACATATTTATGGTTATCTTTCCCTCAACCATGTGTTTTTCAAAAAAATTTAATTTCTTTTAAATACATTTTCTTAGTAACATTTAGTATATTCTATCAAATACTTAATGAAAAAGTATTGTAGTATAATTCTTATATATTATATAAATCATATTATGAGAACTTTATAAATAAAATACTATTAAAACATGTTTATTAGATCTAAATATATAAGTGCATTAATTTTTTCACTTTAGTTGTGTAAATAACATATGCTTAACCTTAACCCCTTTATCTTCTTATGAGGTATATTCTCTTGAAACTGTGGGAATTAGTTTGCATATTTCCCCATATCTTTATAGTTTTAACACTAAATAGAAATGGTTTCATTATTTATATTGCATTATTTTGACTTCTGAACCTTTTCTCCGTACTTATAACAAACTCTCAATCCTTTCAATCATTTTCCAGTGTGATTCTTTCCACAGTTATCACATGTGGGAAAATCCTTCTTTTGATTCTTCCCTTTATTTGTTACTTTATCTTCCTTTCTCTTCTTCTCATTCTTCACTTTAAATACATAAGACTTGGAGAATTATTTCTCTGTCTTGATAGCACATAAAAATATTTCATCATATGAAGAAAAAATTTAATACACCAGTTCCCTTCGGATAATTGTCTTAAAACCCTCAGATAAATGGTCAATATTGCAATCCATGTTGCATATGAAATATATAGCATAACATTATAACCTTGTAAAGGTATCTTCATACTCTGTAACACTTTATTCCCCCATTTTATTTAAACTAAGTAACTTTCTCTTCATCTCATTTTTTTAACCATGAGGGAAGTATTTATTGAATAATGTTTCCTTAAAAGTTTTCCATTCCATGAATTCAATTTCATATTCCTCCCTAGTATTTTGGGTCAACTACCAACATTTATCTGCATCACCATTGATACAATACACTATAAATGTAACATTTTCCTTTTCACCACATACAAAATCCATAAATATCTTCTCTAAAGACATAATCCATTTCCCATCTTCCATTGGATCAATAGTCCTACTAAATTATGGGGTCCTCTATCACATAAAGTGATCCAACATCAGATAATCTCATTGTGGAATAGGTTGATCCGTCTAGTAAAGTTTATGTGCCATAAACTAATTAATTTTCCCTAATATATCCATAATTTTCACCATTCTAATACCAACTATATTGGTTTCCTCAATAGGGAAATCTCTACACTTTCCATGAGTATTGATTCCATTCATCTTTCCAAGAACCATTTCTAAACAATGGTATATACTAGATTTTATCATAAAATTATAAACTTTTTATAATTCTAAATTTTGTATAACACTTAATATAAATTAAAAAAAGTTATGCATATCTAATTTCATAATCATAAACATACTTCTTTTAGGATATAATTACTTTCAAATCCTTCATAATGGTTTGTAAAGAAATTGTGAATTATCCTAAGAATATCCCCCAGGAATGTCAAACTAGGTATGTAGTAAGGCCCTTTTTCATATACTAGGTTACAACAAGTTAGTCTCGACACGTATTTTCATATTTGTTACCCTTAGGTACATCTATGTCAAAACCACATCCATTTATAGTATCTAGATAGGGATATATTGCTAGGAATACCCACATAATCTCTAGCTTACCAAAATTATAGGATGTTCTTCTATAATTATCCTTAAATTATATCTTAGTTTTATGTTCCCTAATCTATTTTTTATAAATCTATTTTCCAAGGTTGTTGTTAAACCTCTTTTGATAACAACTATGACACCCCGCCCCGAGAAGCCCGGAGCCGGTGTATTATTTTATTACATTATCATGATTAAAATGAATCAAATTATGAAGGACCAATCAGTTTAATAGTTTTAGAAAACTAGATTACATACATGATACCCATATTACATTGGGGAATAGAAAATAAAACATGATACATAATAAAATTAAATAAACTACATCCTTGAAAGCTTATTCAAATATTTCTTATTCACAACCTGGGGAAAAGAAAACAAAATAAGAGTGAGATAAAATGCTTAGTAAGTGCTAGTAAAGAGGAATAAATAAATAATTTTTAAGACAAAATCAACATTTAAAGGTAAATAACTGATAACACATGCCATTCAAATAACTATATAAGTCATAGTCAATATAGAATGGTGAGAAAGTGAAACACATTCCATTTAATCAATAAAGTGAGAATGAAATGCATCCATAGATATGTTGATGCAATAATATCATTGATAAAAATAATAAATGAATTATAAATAAAGGAAATGTAAAATTATTAGATGTCATGTTTTCTAAGAACATGATACATTTACCATCAAGATATGAAATTTTAAACTATTCTGGTTTGGGAAACCGATTTTCTCATGAGACTACCAATGCATCGAGTGGCTTTTATTAATCGTTCCCCAACCCATAAGTCTTACATTAAACAATATCCAACCCATGTATCTCATTTAAAAATAATTCCTCATATATAAAATGATATATTTAATTCAAATACAATGTGCCTATCAAAATGTATCTGTATTGAATAGAATATGCAGATTAATCAGTAATTCCCCAGTTAATCAAATAATTGTCAAAGTGAACACCATAAGTAAATATATTGTATGTTTTTGGAAATAATAATATTTATCACCTAATAATATTGATATTTAGGGAAATATAAAATGTAAAATGATTAAAATAAAGTGATTGTCTTGAGATAAAGTTAATAATCACAAAATAAAGTAAGATTGCAAAGGTAACTTTTACCACTTGGAAATTTTCAAGCTAATACACTTGGATGAGATAATTAAAATTAAAACATAAAATACCAAAAAATATGAGTGAATTGTGATATTAATTTATAAAGGGGTAGTATATACACTATAATAAATTGAATTGGTGTATATTAACAAACGAGTCTCAATGGAATGTAAATTTAGGTGAAAACCCTTACCTTGATTCCAACTTGTCACATGTGTCTTTATATTCATAAATAATAACTTTATTTTAATTATTTACTTTCTTAAAAACCTTTTTCATGTTTATAATTACTTTTATTTCTCTTATTTCAATTTTGTAACCAACTACTTAAACAATTAATTTTACATTGGGTGTTTTGACTATATTCAGTTTATGTGTCAAAAATGACTTTAGTAGGTCAACTATGGTCAAAGGGGTCATTATATAATCATATCCAGAATAATAATCATAAAATAATTATAATATTTATACATGAATTATAATTTTAAATCTAATCATGAAATATGGTTATAAAAAATTAACCAACATTACAATCATAGAGATATTAGGTTATGCGTTCGCATGAGTAACATTGCCATTTTTTCAATGATCGTTATGGAAAGAAGGTAAGTAACATTATATATTTAAAAAATGATAATTATATCATAAATACCATGTAAATTAAACATATATACTTATATATATAATTCTTATGATTTAAAAGGAATCACATCGTGTCAAGCGGGCGGTAGTCCACACTTCCAAAAACAATGTTATCGTATTTACACAAAATGGAAATCATAAGGGTATTTGTTATATAAAAATTAAATAATAATAAATTAATTATAAATATAAAATAAATCATATATAAACATCATGTCCATAATAATTCTCAACCATGAGAAGTGGTAAAGAAAAAACAATTGATATTGTTTTGTGAGGCGGTAGTTCGTCGTACACATAAACAGTAAGTTTGTTCCCCATTAGATGGAAGTGTGTGTAAGTGTAAGTCAAAATATTAAAATAAAAAAAAATATAATAGTATTTAGGATACTTTTTTTATTATATAACCATTTAATATTTATATTTTATGTGGTGGATAATGAAAAAAAGAAAAATATATTGAGGAAGGATGTTACCTCTTCTTTGGGTGACTCCTTTTGGTTAGCACCAAAGGGATTACTTGGATGGATTTCTACCCAAATGGAGGATTATAGGATGAGGTGATATATTTTTAGAAGCTATTTGGTCAGATTTTTGCAATCAAAATTGGATTTATAGGTTTTAGGAATAGGGAAGTGTGAGTTCTTTTTGATAGTGGAGGAGGAGTGGCATTCTTGTGAATTTTTTAAAAGGTAATCTCGCCCATGATTTTCCTATGAAACATGTCTCTAATAATGAAAAATATTATATAAAATTTATTATAGGGCTTAAATATGACTATAAAATGGATTTTTGACAAGTTTATAGGTTATTTTGGCTCTTAAGTTTAAGTTTTCGTCCCTTGTTAAGCTAATTTTTCTATTAATCATTTAATTAATTTTATTTAATTTCACTAATATTTTGGGTAAAAAACTAATTTTACCTTATTATATATTATAAATTATGTGGTTTAAAAATATGGAATCCATTTTTCCAAATTCCAATCACATAAGTGGAATAAATTAATTTTAATTTAATTCTGTAGATGGGACGACAAAGCGAGTTTTTAAAGAAAAATTTTAGAATGTTTGAGATATTTTTATATCCAATATCAAAGTGAAATTGATTCCAATAACCTAAATTGGTTTAATTTTCATAAAATTGATCTAATTAAGCTATAAAACCAATAAGAATAAAATTTAAACTTATAAATAAATTAGACAAAAAAGAAGTTTTGAATTAAAATCCATTATTTTTCACTATTTATCAAAAAATGAAACATCACAGAAAAATACCAAAAATTCATCCAAGCCAAATTTTGACATTTATCGTTCAAAATTTAAGTTTATTTTTTCATATTAAATTCATAAAAGTTTCAAAATTCATATTTAATGTAGGTTCTCCATTAAAAGGTGGTAAAATTGCCTTTATGAAAATATAGGTTTTTATGCGTAATATTTAGTTTGTTCTTATCTTATGATTATAAAATATATGATATGAATGAAACAAAAAAAATTATTTAATATAATATATATATATATTACAATAATATCACTCACTAATTGTAATTAATTTAATTTAGTAGGATAAAATGACTTCGTTAGCATAAAAATAGTTTTTTATAAAAACATCTTCTTTATATTCAATTGGTTCTTATATTCATTTATAATTAATTTTTAACTAATGAATTAAACCATATATTTTAATATTTTAGTTAATCATAATCATAACTATCAATTTAATGGCTAGGTTGTAAATTATTATATTAAATAATAATATTTTTAATAATATATTATTGTTTGGTAAAACTCGGTATTGTATATTATGCAATCCATTGAGGAAAGTCAATCTTGCAAGTAACTCAAGATAACATTGGTGTTCCATGTATATCAAGCTAAACTTTAAGTTAATTGTAAAATAATATTATCATGGTGTTTTGTATAAAGCAATCTAGGAACAAAAATTAAATTTATTTTAAAAAGGAAAATATTGTAAAGTATTAGGGTGTTACACTGATTGTGTAAACGACACACAACACTGAGCTCAGATGAAAATATAACACCCCAATACTTTATGATATTTTTATTTTAAAATAATATTAATATCTTTTATAACTTTCATTGCACGCAACACCTATTTTGAATGAAATGTGATACTCTATTAAAATATTATTATTTAAATATTTCCATTATAACCTAGCTATTAAATTGATGTATATGAATATTAATAACTAAATTATGAAAATTATATTGTTTAAACATAAATAAAATTGATATCTATTGATTATAAATAAAATTAGAATCATTTTAAAGAAAAATAAATGTTTTTTGAAAAACTGTATTTTTTTCTAAAAGACGGTTTAGTCGCACTTTACACACATAATTTAATATTATTTTTACCACTTTTATAAAATTTATTTGAAAAAATAAAATTCATTTTTCAAATCAGAATATAAAATTTATTTTAGGGTGATGTTTTGGTATTTTTCTAAAAAGTTTCATTTTTATGAATAGTGAAAAATACTCAATTTTAATTGAAAACTTTATTTTCATTTAAATTATTTATAATATTAAATTATATTTTTAATTATTTTTAAAGTAAAATTAGTTCTATTCTATATAAATTAATACAATTTATGTCATTTTAATCATTTTCATATTTAATTTTTCTATAAAAACTTTATAAACTTTTGAACATTTTCTCTTTAAAAACCCACTTTCTCATCGCCTTTGTGGGGTTAATTTTAAATCAAATTTTTCCAATTTTTTGAATTTAATATGTAAAAATGGGTTCAATATTTTGAATAATTATAATTTATAATTTATAATTATATCAAGTTAATTTTTTACCAAAATTAATAGTGAAAATAATAAAAACTCATTATCATGGTTAACGTAAAAATAGATTTACCGAGGTGTTAAACTAAGAAGATAATGGTTAAAAGTAACCTAAAAACTTGTCCAATTCCCATTTTTTATAAATATTTCAACCTTATATATTTTATTTTCTATAATGGTCCATTTTTTAGGATTGTTTCATGATACAAACATGGGTATGATTGAATCTTTTCAAAAAATTACAAGTATGCCACTCACCTCACTTATAAAAGGTCACCCACTCTCCTCTCTTCTTCACACCTTAAAAACAATTTGGTTCATACAAACCCTACCCAAATAACTTACCAACTCTCCTCCACTCATATTATAATCATTAATTTTTTCATAAATCCAACCTAGGAAGGAATTAGTGAAAACCTGAGGAGGATACCAAAAGAAGAGGTAATGTTCTTCAATGAGCATCTTTATTTTATTTCTTTATGCGCCTCCTTAAATTATTATTAAACCATTATGATATAATAACCTTATAATATTATATATACTTTTATTTTATTATAATAATTTAATTACTAACAACCATCTCCACTTCCATCAAATGGGTTATGAAATAGTCATTCGTGTGTATAGCAGACTACCACCTTGCAAACCAATGTCATTCATTCTTCCATTACAACATTTCACAGTTGGGTATGATGATTAATACAAATTTTATATATTATATTTATAAACTATTTATAATTATTGATTAATTGTATCATATAATATTTTTTACCTTCCATTTCGTAGGAGATATGATAACGTCACTCATGTGTACGGTAGACTACCACCTCGTGAAGCGATGTGATCCATCTTTCACTAACGCTTCTCATGGAAGGTGATAAGGATAATTTTAATAAATATATATTATATAAATTAAATATTTATGATATTAAATACATATTTATAATTATATAAATATAATATATCATTTTATTTATTACATTTTCACTCACTGAAAAGGTGATAATGTCTTTCGTGTACATGTGGACTACCGCATTCACGAAGCGATGTGACTCTCTTTTTTTCACCAAACCAAAATAATGATATATATAAGTATATATAATTAAATAATATAGTATTTATGATATAATTATAATTATATAAATATAAAATATTACTTACCTTCCTTCTATAAGGATCATTAAAAAATGGAAACATTACTCATGCATATGTACGACCTACCATCTTCATGATCATAACGTTAGTTCATTTTTCATAACCATATTTAATGATTGGTTATAAAAGTATAATTTATGTATAAATATTATAATTATTTCAGGATTATTAATCTATATATTTTTAAATAATGACCTCTTTGACCATAGTCAACCTACAAAAGTCATTTTTGACACATAAGCCAAGTATGGTCAAAACATCTGACGTAAACTAAAGTCATTTTTATCTATTATCAAGTTTTTTATAGTTTTATTTAATGTTATTATTTCATGGTCCTTATGATTCAAATATTTCAAAAGTGATAATGAAATTTTCTTTAAAAAAATTATTTTTTAATGTTTTCCTTCTAAATATTTTTTTCCATGTACATGTTTTGAAAATGATTTTATAAAATTTTATATACAGTGATAAAAATATTTATAACTTAAATTTTATGTCTCTTTTACTTTATTTCAATGGTTTTAAAAATAAATATTTTTATGTGCTTTATACAGAATTTTTTGAATAATGATAAAAGGAATGTTCTGTTTTTAATGTACATAGTAAAAATGACTTTTCTACGACTATATAGATTATTTGAATTATATATTCCTTTTCAATATTTCATTTTTTCTTAAAATAAAAAAAAACGTTTAGTTTTTTGGGTATTTTGGTATTGAAAATGGTTTTTTAAAAGAAAAAGGTATTTTTAAACGAAAGTGTTTTCATATGGGTTTAAAAGATTTTTTCAAAGGGTTCAATGATGAAATTTTTTTGTTCATGATATGTTAAATGACAATAATATGAAATGGGTGAGGTCTATATATCTTATACTAAGGTTTAATCCCAATTATAACACATAGGTGAGCCCGATATAGTTTATATGAAGGGTTAAGACCCATTATAGCTTATGAAAAATGTGTGAGGCTGATAAAGCTTATATGAAGAATCAAGCCCCATTATAGCTCATAGGTGAGCTTGGTATATATTATATTAATGGTGATCCCCATTTTATCTCTTCAATGAATTTGTTAATTATTATATTGGAATTAGGATGTATAGTTATTCCAATTAAAAGGGTTTTTAAATGGTTTTATGAATATAATTCTCTAAGTTTCCAAAAGGTGTTTTTAATTATTTTATATGGGTTTTAAAGGATTTATTTAAGAAAAATGTGTATTTAATCATGTGAAAATGTTTTATTTCATACACTCAAATAAAATTGTATGTAAAGATAAAATTTATATGAGTTTTTCTATTTTTCTCTGGACTAGTAGTTTTTATGTTTTATGTCCCTTACTGAGCTTTTTGTGCTCATCCCACATTTTAAAAAACATTCATAGGGTTTAAGGATGGGTAAGGGAATGGAATAATTAAAGTTAAAATTTTTGGAGATTTTCCATGAAAATAAATTATGATTTATTTTAAAAGTTTTATTTTATGGTAAAAATGGATACTAATTGAAAGTTTCCAATTTTTATTTTATGGTTTTGTTGTGTATAAGTTAGGGCCGAATTCTCTAAAACTATAAACCCTAAATGATCCTCAAATGTAAGGAAAATAATTATTGGATTAAAACTCAATATTATGTAATGTTTAAGGTTAATTACTTATAAAACCTATGGTGTGGGACTGGGATGATTCGATGTGAACATTGTTCATTCATTCTCTCGCATAATTTACCATATAGAAATTGTCTTTGGTTAGACCTTTTCTTGTTCTTGGGAATCCCATATTGAATATTTTATATTTATTATATCATTAAAACTTGTTTTGAGACATAATCATGATTATAAAAACATTTTTTATGTCCAAATAGTATTTATGGGATGTTTCATAGATCACTAGCATTAATGGTAATGGAATAGAATGTGGATTTTTATTCCTATTACTTTATAGTATGTTTAATTTTCTTATGTGGAATACTTTTAATTTTATTAATATTTTTTTATTATTATTATATATGTTTCTATGATGTATCATGAACCACATATAATATTAAAACATCATATTATCAATAAATAATATACCATTTGAGTTATCAAAAAACTTAATTTTCTGGTTGTACCAATTTGGAAATAATGTCTCTCACTATGTGTGATTTTGATCATAAATTATTTTCATTGGTTATTAAACAATTGGTATAAAAAACTATATTTCCTTATCATTATTAATTAAATTAAAACTATATTGAGTAGTGTCATATTTTAATCCTAGCTAAAACATAACAAAAAAATGATTGACACAAAGTTGATCATGTGACTAATTTTTAAGTTGGTCAAATGTTTATCCAAGAAAACCCATGCCTCAAAAGATAGTTGTGTGAATTTTATAGACCATTTAAGAAAAAAATATTCCAGTAATTCTTTTATAATGACCCTATTTAGGCTTTCCCAATCTGAAAATATTGTAAAAAAATGAACCTGACATGCCTAGCCTCGATTGATATTTACATGAAAATATTCACCCATTGTAAATCACAAGTGTTATTATTGAAATGATTTTTACGTGTATCAAACCCAAAAAAATATTACTTTTTATTTTATATCCTATAACTATGTTCAAATTTTAATGCTTAGGGTTTACCATCTATTATAAATCTTGTTTCCTATGTTGAAACTTCTCCCTCCTACTCATGGATATAAATCAAATAATATAGCTTAAATTTATTTTTTATTAGTGTTTGTGTATTTGTTTCATAATTTAAGATTCAACTATTGATATCAAATAATCCTTGTTAGTGATGGAATATAGTTAAAATTTATTTAGTTTTTATGATTAGGTTCTTCAGTAAGTCATTGATGAAGCAACACTTATAGGACTTTAAAAGAAATTAGGGAGAAAAGTATGAAAAAATCCTTGATAAATAGACTATATAAAACAAAATCTTTACACAATAAATATTTTATAATTTTTGTTGGTATAATAGAGCCATGATAATTTCAATAGATATATCCTGGGGTTATAAGGTGTTTTGGTGAAGTTATGGGGTGAACATTAGATGATTTTTATTTTATTCTAATTTTCAGGATCCTTTTAAAAAATTATTGAAACCATGATGTATAGTAGAGAAATAATTAATGTAAATGATGTAAAAAATTCTATGAAATCATATTAATTTAAGAATAAGGTTTCGATACATGGTAATTATTCTAATCTAGGTCTGTAAGTTGGATGGGGAAAGAAAGGAAATGCTTGAGAATTTTAAAAATGTGTAATGATTCAAATCAAAGTCATATTGGATGCGATGAGATTTATATAAGAAGAAAATAAATTTCAAAATATATTTTTCATAAAGATAAAAAGGAAGTGAGATGAATGAATCGAGTATTAATTGATAGATATATTAATTAAATCCTTACACATTTGATGTGTGTTTAGTTATATCATACGATATTATATGGTTGTATCTTGAGGTATGTAATACGATACATGACACTACCAATTAGTAATATTTCACAACTTGGATATATCATAAGAAAATATGAATCATAATTTAAGATCCATGTAACACCCAATGATTAATAAGGCAGTTGAACATTAAATGGTTAACATTAATATTTATTTCTTGTTTGGTTATCATTGATAAACTTTTATATGATAAAATGTATGATAGGATATGGTCAGTTTATGGATTCAATTTTTGTAAATACATATCATTAACTCATACATTATGAATTTATAAGTAAAATCATGGGTCTCATGGAGTACACT
The DNA here is from genome assembly GCA_963277665.1 of Viscum album. Classification (NCBI taxonomy): domain Eukaryota; kingdom Viridiplantae; phylum Streptophyta; class Magnoliopsida; order Santalales; family Viscaceae; genus Viscum; species Viscum album. Next base: position 683,880,553 of record OY728121.1, read on the forward strand.
CAAAACCTATATAAATTAGGCTAAGCTATCAAGATCAGGCATATCTAAGATTTTAGTCGATTCTCCCTATGCTCTATTTATCCTCCTCCTTTTTTAGTGATACTATCATACCATGGATATGAAAGAGAATCCTATTTGATTATCATATGATTTGGTTTAGCCCATGGATATACCATATAGAAGGGAGTATGATGTCTTACTTTGTGATCTTATTTAAATGTATGGTTGAAGATAGTAGTAGTGGAATTCGTCAATGAGAGGTTCATAACATTGTTCTTTATTTTATTTTATACATTTGTTTGGTTTCAATGCATGTTTGATCTTCGGATTAGAGGTTTTTAATGTCTTTATCTATGTTTATAAAGTTTCGTTTGATCCTAAGAAACCTAACACAGGTATCAAAGCTTCACTATGCTTTATGGTTTAGGAAATCATGTTTTCAAATTTAATAAATCATATATCATGTTTTTATCATAGTGGATATCATAAAAATGCTATATAAATTTCATTATGGATGGATATATGGTATATGGTATCGTTACTTGTGATTATACTAGTATGTACAATATATGATATTATATTAGGAGATTTTGTGTAATCCTTTAATTTATCCTATGTCATACTGTAAAATATATGAAAATTGTAGCATACGATAGCACTGATCTATGTTTATAAAATAGAAAATTGTATCATATGAATGAAATTGATGCATGTTATGAAGTAAGACTCCCTACGTTAAAGGGTTACTCTTATGCAGTGGCTTATCATAAGTTATGATACCAAGCTGCAATGAGTTAATGTTACGTATGAACCCCAACTTATCATGAGCCACAATATCAATCATAAAATATGAATGATAGCACTATATACTTGTATCATTAAATATTATATTTGTGGAAAATTTATTTTCTAAATTGCAATTTAAATTTTAATTATATTTCTCTAAATTTCATATGAATCATTTGAAAAGACATTATTATATAATTATTTAATTTATAAATTGTTTATAAATTTAATTAACTATAAAATTTTTATAATTAATTGTTAAATTTTTATGAAACATCTATTCAAAAAATATTTAATAATATTTATTATTAATATTTAAATTCCATTTTGAAATTTATGTGGCATGTTTTATAATTTAGATACAAATTTTTTATATGTAAATTATAAGAGAAATTTATAAAATGTTTATAAATTAAAAAATAAATAAAAAAATAATATAATTTATATTTAAGGTTATGAATCATTCATAATTATTAATTTGAAATGTTTAAATTAAAATGTATTATTTGAGAAATTAGTTAAATAATATCAAAATGAGTTTTGATAATTGATATAATCAAGATTCAAATAATGTTTGATATGTGATATTTAGATTATATAATTTGTTTACATAATAGATTTGAAATATAAAATATTTATATTTCATTTAATGTCATATATTTAGAATAAATTCTACACTACAAGAAAACAGTCGTTTCGCGGCGGTTTTTTCGCGGTGGTTTTAAAAACCGTCGCGAAATGTGTAAAAAAAAATTAATTTTTTTTAATTTTTTTGATGATTAGCGGCAGTTTTTTAAAAAACCGCCGCGAAATAGCGGTGGTTTGGGTAAAACCGCCGCGAAATGAAATGAAAAAAATAAAAAAAACATGAGAAACCGAGAAATCACTAAAACGACCATAACTTTTGATCTGAGCGTCCGTTGGAGCGCCACGACCAGTCAAATCAAAGCTCATGAAGAGATATAGAAGAAAGTATAATCAAAACCATGAGACAGTCTAAGGTGCAGAAGATATGAGAGTTGTAAGAAAGTTGAAAAAAGTTATCCAACTTCAAACGGCCATAACTTTCGCTCCAAGTGTCCGTTTGGGCTCTACCACATATCAAATCGAAGCCAGCGAAGAGAGCTACGCACCAGATCAACACAAGCAATCTTATATTGTGTCTTTCAACCCCAAAAACCCCTATGAAGGCATCCGAAACTCCATTTCTGTCACCGGTGTCCCGTCGAACTTGTCTTCAAACGGACTTAACTTTCGATCCGTGTGTCAGTTCGGACTCCTCCACCTGCCAGATCGTAGGTCGTTCCATAAGCTTCGGTTTGACTAGTCGCGGCGCCCACATGGACTCCTGGATCATAAGTTATGGCCTTTTTAGTGGGTATCGAGTTTGTTATGTTTTTCGACGCCTCGTTTCTAGCACTCATTCCTCGTCAGCTTTTTTTTAAACAGTCGTAACTTCCGATCCATCGGTCCATTCAATCTCTTTCACCTATCAGCTTGAAGATCGTTTTAGGATCTTTTATTTGACTGGTCTCGGATATGGAACGGACTCTCAGAACATAAGTTATCTCTGTTAATGTGAGTCCAATGTTTTTGTCACTTCATGACCGTTTTGATGGGTTTTAACGGTTGCTCCATTTATTACAGTTTATTTAGGTTTCCATGACTTGTTATCTTTATCAATGGTTTTTTGTGGGTTATTATGATGATTGTGTTGAATTCTTAAGGGGTTTTCCAGAGTTGTCATGAGTTTTCATGCTTTCTCATTCTTTCTAATGCCTCATTCTTCATGCTTCTCCATCCGTTTTCATGCGTTTTCATGATTTTTCATCCCTTATCATGTCTTTTTATACTTTTTCATGTGTTTCATTTATTATTTATTATTTATTATTTATTATTTATTATTTATTATTTATAATATACTTTAATTTATTTATTATCTATTATTTGTTACTCGTTATTTATTATTTATATTCATTTATTATTTATTATTTATATTTATTTATTATTTATTATTTATTATTTATTATTTATTATTAATAATAATAAAATATTATTATTATTATTATTATTTGTTTCTGGTTATTTATTATTTATTATTTATTATTTATTATTTATATTTATTTATTATTTATTACTTATTACTTATTATTTATTATTTATTATTTATTATTTATTATTTATTATTTATTATTTATTATTTATTATTTATTATTTATTATTTATTATTATTTATTATTTATTATTTATTATTTATTATTATTTATTTATTATTTATTATTTATTATTTATTATTTATTATTTATTATTTATTATTTATTATTTATTATTTATTATTTATTATTTATTATTTATTATTTATTATTTATTATTTATTATTTATTATTTATTATTTATTATTTATTATTTATTATTAATAATATTTTATTTATTATGTGTTATTTATTATTAAATATTTATTATTAAATATTTTTATTCTTTTTTCTTTATTCTTTATTATTATTTATTATTTATTATTTATTATTTATTATTTATTATTTATTACTTATTATTTATTATTTATTATTTATTATTTATTATCTATTATTTATTATTTATTATTTATTATTTATTATTTATTATTTATTATTTATTATTTATTATTTATTATATGTTTATTATTATTTATTATTTGTTATTTATTATTTATTATTTCTTATTTATTATTTATTATTTATTATTTATTATTTATTATTTATTATTTATTATTTATTATTTATTATTTATTATTTATTATTTATTATTTATTATTTATTATTTATTATTTATTATTTATTATTTATTATTTATTATTTATATTTATTATTTGTTTATTATTATTTATTATTTGTTTATTATTATTTATTGTTTATTATTTATTATTATTTATTTTTATTATTTATTCTTTATTATTATTTATTATTTATTATTTATTATTTATTATTTATTATTTATTATTTATTATTTATTATTTATAATTTATTATTTATTATTTATTATTTATTATTTATTATTTATTATTTATTATTTATTATTTATATTTATTATTTGTTTTTTATTATTTATTATTTGTTTATTATTATTTATTGTTTATTATTTATTATTATTTATTTTTATTATTTATTCTTTATTATTATTTATTATTTATTATTTATTATTTATTATTTATTATTATTTATTCATTATTTATTATTTATTTTTTATTTTTTATTTTTTATTTTTTTATTTTTTATTTTTTATTATTTATTATTTATTATTTATTATTTATTATTTATTATTTATTATTTATATTTATTTTTTGTATATTATTATTTATTATTTGTTTATTATTATTTATTGTTAATTATTTATTATTATTTATTTTTATTATTTATTCTTCATTATTATTTATTATTTATTATTTATTATTTATTATTTATTATTTATTACTATTTATTTATTATTTATTATTTATTATTTACTTTATTTTTTATTTTTTATTTTTTATTTTTTATTTTTTATTTTTTATTTTTTATTTTTTATTTTTTATTTTTTATTTTTATTTTTTATTATTTATTAGTAATAATATTTTATTTATTATGTTTTATTTATTATTCAATACTTATTATTAAATATTTTTATTCTTTATTCTTTATTCTTTATTATTATTTATTATTTATTATTTATTATTTATTATTTATTATTTATTATTTATTATTTATTATTTATTATTTATTATTTATTATTTATTATTTATTATTTATTATTTATTATTTATTATTTATTATTTATTATTTGTTTATTATAATTTATTATTTCTTATTTATTATTTATTATTTCTTACTTCTTATTTATTATTTATTATTTATTATTTATTATTTATTATTTCTTATTTCTTATTTCTTATTTCTTATTTCTTATTTCTTATTTCTTATTTCTTATTTCTTATTTCTTATTTCTTATTTCTTATTTCTTATTTATTATTTGTTTATTATTATTTATTATTTATTATTTATTATTGCCTATTTCTTATTTCTTATTTATTATTTCTTATTTCTTATTTATTATTTCTTATTTCTTATTTCTTATTTATTATTTATTATTTATTATTTATTGTTTATCAATAATAATATTTTAATTATTATGTGTTATTTATTATTTAATATTTACTATTAAATATATTTATATTTCATATTTATTATTTATTATTATTTATTATTATTTATTATTATTTATTATTATTTATTATTATTATTTATTATTTATTATTATTTATTATTATTTATTATTATTTCTTATTTCTTATTTCTTATTTATTATTTCTTATTTTTTATTTCTTATTTCTTATTTCTTATTTCTTATTTCTTATTTCTTATTTCTTATTTATTATTTATTATTTCTTATGTCTTATTTATTATTTTTTATTTTTTATTTTTTATTTTTTATTTCTAATTTATTTTTTATTATTTATTATTTATTATTTATTATTTATTATTTATTAATAATAATATTGTATTTATTATGTGTTATTTATTATTAAATATTTATTATCAAATATTTTTTTATTTCGTATTTATTATTTATTATTATTTATTATTATTTATTATTATTTATTATTTATTATTTATTATTTATTATTTATTATTTATTATTTATTATTTATTATTTATTATTTATTATTTATTATTTATTATTTATTATTTATTATTTATTATTTATTATTTATTATTTATTATTTGTTTATTTATTATTTATTATTTGTTTATTATTATTTATTACTTGTTTTTTATTATTTATTATTTGTTTATTATTATTTATTGTTTATTATTATTTATTACTTATTATTATTTATTATTTATTATTTATTATTATTTATTATTATTTATTCTTTATTATTATTTTTTATTTTTTATTTTTTATTTTTTATTTTTTATTTTTTATTTTTTATTTTTTATTTTTTATTACTTATTATTTCTTGTTTATTATTATTTATCATTTATTATTTATTATTTATTATTTATTATTTATTATTTATTATTTATTATTTATTATTTATTATTTATTATTTATTATTTATTATTTAATTATTTGTTTATTATTATTTATTATTATTTATTATTATTATTTATTATTATTTATTATTATTATTATTTATTATATCTATTATTTATGTGTTATTTGTTTTTTCAATTAATATATATAAGTATATTAAATTCGGTTTATTAACCACATGGCGAGCTTGCTGGAGTGGTAAAGTCCTTGGAAAATATGCAAGAGGTTAGGGGTTCAAATTTCACCAAACGCAGTATTTCTTTATATTGCATGGGCATGTGGATTTGCATGTGCATGGGATGTGCATGCGTGGATAAATAAAGTAAATAAAGTAATACGAAATAAATAAATAAATAAAGTAAAAAAATAAATAAATAAATAAAATAAATACAAAATAAATAAAATAAATACGAAATAAATAAAATAAAAAATAAATAAGAAATAAAATAAATAAAATCATAAAATAAATAAAATAAATAAATAAATGAAATAAATAAATACGAAAAATAAAAAAGAAAAAATAAATAAATAAAATAAATACGAAATAAATAAATAAATAAATAAGTAAATAAATAAAATATAAAATAATTAAAAAAAATATAAAAAAAACCCGCCCCTAAATCATTTAGAGGCGGTTTAAACCGCCGCTAAAAAACCTCAGCGAAACGTTTTGCGACGGTTTTGAAAACCGCCGCAAATAGTTTCCCGACGCACGATTTCACGGTGGTTTTTCAAAACCGTCGCCAATCTATTTAGCGGCAGTTTAAACCGCCGCGAAACGTAAAATCAAACCGCTGCTAAATGCCTTTTTTCCGTAGTGCTATATAAAAGAATAATATTAAGGATTTCATATTAGAGATAAATATAAAGTGCTTATATTTATTTAATTATGGAATATCTATAATGCATGGCTAAATTATAATGTTTATAATTTCTCCATTTATGATTTTTTCATAAATTGTTTATCTCGTGTTTAAATATATTAATTACTCAACTATTTAATTTATTACTTGTTTTAATCAATGATATAATTATTATATTATGAATGGATGTATTCTTTATTTTAGATTATTAAGATGCTTCTCTAAATTTTGATACATGCATATAAAGTGTCATATACTATGTATGATAATTTATTTGGTTTTTTTTCTTGGATTTGGATTGTATTGGATTGTGAGCTTGAATTTAAAGGTGAACTATAGTTTATACATATTTTGTTTTAGAATTGTAATGGAATTAAGGTCTCTCTTGAGTAAAGTAATCTTAGGTAGATGTAATTTGGTTTAGACGACTCACTGGCCTAGAGACTTATGCCTTGACTAGAAGAGTGGGGTTGATTATATATAGCTTCAAGCTTACTCATGTGGGGATTTTTTATTCCATGTGATCCTATGCCTTTACAGGAAAGGGTTTCATATACCTTACACATGGGATACATTTACCTGTGTACAAATATAGTTTCCCTTTAATTTAAGTTAGTAAAACAAGTTATGAATTTTGTAAAGAGTTACACAAGAATATGGTGTCAACATATTGATTTGGTAGAAGGAATAGGATTTTGAACTAAATTATTAGAAGCATGTATACATATTAATGGAATAATATGAGATAAGATGGTGTGATTAATTACCCTTTAAAATACTAAGTGTTATATTCCTTATAAATAAAAAAATTTCAAGGCCTTGATCATCCAACTAGGTAGGTCATGTTAAAGTTGGTTTCCCCTAGATTATTATATGTAGGGAAATAAATTAATGGGTAAACCTAATATGATAAGTGACTGTTTTTATAATTTTATTTATGTTTTTGATATAAGTATTTCATGAATACATTTTAGGGTGTTTTAATATATTAATTTATGTAATTTAATTGATATTATAGAAAATATTTAGATTGTTTAACTTTTTTATGTATTATTAAAAGATACAATAAACATCAGAAAAAGGAACCAAAATATATGAATAAAAGAGCTGAAAGACACTTCATGTCACAACACGAAACCAGAATATTGAAGCTAGAATCTAAAATCATTTGGAGTGAAATAAGATTAAAGAACCTAGATGAAAGAGTTTACACGTCGTGTAAACAATACACATTGTGAATTTATCGAATACTATATTTCCCCAGACATCCATGAAATGGATATTCAAGGCTTGTGAAATTACATGTAGTGATAATTTCATGATAGAAAAGATTCTTGGATCTACCACCGTCGCATATTACACATCGTGTAAATAGTACAAAATTTGAGTTCATTTAGGAATAGATATTTTAAATTTCATGGAACCCTTATATCGGGTGATGTGATTGTAAACAAAAGTGCTATTAGGGATTATTTCTATTTTCTAATCATGTTTTGGATTTCTACTACTCTAATTATCTATTTCAATTCATCTATTTTTTTATTGCACGATCATTATATGCAATCATAGGAGTTTTATTTTCATCAATTAAATTCCCTAGATTTTTTATGATAACTATGAAATATAGGTCAATTATGTTTAAATAGGGATTTGGGTTTCCTAGTTTTGTGATTTAGCCTAGTAGATGACCATTCAAATGGTTCAATTACAAGATTAGTGTAGGGTAACCAGACCAAGGATCCTTAAAGACCCAACTCTAAAACCAACTCATAAATGAACCCATAATCAATTGAATCCCTGGAACATGAACCTAAAAATCACTGAGCCTGGAGTGTCCCATCTATTGATTTCAACCTCTACTTTTATTCACTTTATCTCTCTTTAATCAATAAATCAATTTCAATTTCAATTCTTTTAATTAATTTAGGTTATACATATCATCCTTATGGGTTCAACACTTCGGTTTTCCAAGTAGTATATTTTTAGTTATGTTATCTAAGTTTTATTATTTATTAATTTTGTATATCCCTATAATAATTTAACGACATCCTATGGGCTATCAAATTTTTAGCACTGTTTCTGAGGACAGTTACCATTATGATTAAATTAATTATAAATATTGATAATTTTTTTATTTTTATTTTTTATTTTACACTTGATTGTGTTGTGTTATTATTTCAGGTTCAAATACTTTCCATGAATAATCCCCTTGAGGGAAAAAGAAATTTTATGATCTTATATATGACTCAGAGTTGGAATAGGCCATTTTCAAGAAAATTAAGTAAAAGGAAGAAGTCAAGCAAGAACATGACATCATGGATAGAAGAGATCAACATCAAGGAGATGATCATAAGTTAGGCCAGAGAGCAGGACCAGATCTCTAAGGAATAAATCAAGGGGGAAAGTGATGATCAATTATGAATGACCCACAAACATGGGGTTCAATCCAATTATTATCATACCCTAATCACTACTCAAAATTTCTAGATCAAGTTGGTGGTCATCCAATTGATCACTCATTCACTCCAATTTCCTGAGCTACTTCATGAAGACTCTAACTCACACATTAAGATTTTAATGGAAATTTGTGACAAATTCTCGTTTTATAATGTTAAAAATGATGCTATGAGAATATGCCTCTTTAGATCATAATTTAAGGATAAGAAACAAGATTAGATCCAAAGTCTTCCCCCGCATTCAATCACCAACTAGGAGGATTTGGTAATAAAATTCTTAACAGGGTTTTTTCTTTCCTTAAAGACAATGGATCTGCAGGTAAGTATTTTGAATTTTGAGAAATTTACTAAAGAATATTTATATAGTTAATGGGATATATTTAATGGTTTAATAAGATGATTTCCTCATCATGGCATCAAAATTTGGCTTCTAATACAAAATTTTTATAAAGGACTTTTGCAAGGAAATCACTTAATAGTTGATGTTGCTATAAGAGGTTCACTTATGAGGAAATCACTAAAGAAGAGCTATGAATTTTTGGATGATATATACAACAATAGTTTTTAGTGTAATATATAAGAAGTTTTAGAAAAAGGAGTGCACATGGTAAACAAAAAATGGGTTTCCACCCAAATGGATTCCATGTTAGAGAAACCTGATGAATTGATGGACAACCAAAATCCACAAGGTATGTAATATATAGATGTAAATTATTTGGATTATAATCATCAAAATTATGTACAAGGATGTATCCCACAATAACCAATATAGTAAAATCAAAAATCAAATCTAAGTATTTTAGCTGAGACAATTAGGTTTTTAACCTCAACATCAAGGGCCAACACCGACTAGTCAAGTCCATTCATTAGAGGAGACCCCTGAAACCTTTGTGACTACCAAAAGAGATACAATTAAAGATTTTATATCATACTCCAAGGATAAAGTAAATGTAGTTAGTGAATTAATAGAAAACTCACAAAACTAATGAGATGCAATGAAGAACTTGGAACTAAAGTTAGTCAGATTGTCGAGCAACTTAGAGAAATTACTAGAGTACTTATAGGATGCCCATACTAGTATCCCCATGTATATCTGAATTTTGTATTGATTAAAAATGGGATTAATAAATAATAAAGTGCTATATAATTTATAAAAAATAATGAATAACAACTAGTAGGATCAAGGAAATAAAATCATAGAGAATTTGAGTAACGTAAGTAAGAGGAAGCATTGCTACCATGTGAACCACCACTACCATTTCCAAGTCGGTTAAAGTAGTTAAATATGGATGAAATAAAAAAGAAAATTTCTTAGATATGTTCAAAAATATACATATCAACATTCCATTTTATGATATAATCACAAACATTCTCTTCTATGAAAATTTCATGAAGGAGTTGGTGATGAACAAAAATAATCTTGAAGAATTATCCACCCTTCCACAGATAGGAGAATATTCAACAGTAGTATCAAAGATCCTACAAAAGAAGAAAAGTGATCTATTTAGTTTTTACTTTATAATTAATATAGGTTCTAATGATTTTATTATTGATTTGTGTGATTTATGTGCGAGTGTAAATATGATATCATATGAAACATTCAAGATCTTGGGATTGAAAGAGATACAGCCAACTTGGGTTATACTTCAACTAGCTGATACAATAGTGATACTTACTTGAGGAATACTTAGATATGTCATTATCAAGGTAGAAAAGTTCTATTTTTCAGCATATTTTTGTTGATGGACATAAATTAAAAGAAGGTCCCAATAATCTTGGGAATATTTTTCCTAACTATGGGAATGGAACTGATTGATGTTCAAAATGGGGAACTATGTTTAAGAGTTAGAGGATTATAATTGAAGTTCAAATTTCACTGGTCAATGAAGAAATCAAAAGAAATAGTTGATAAATTATCTAAATATAGTCTACTAGAAGTCGAGGATTTTGTTTTCCATGGAATAAGAGATGAACTAGCTACTATAGAAATTAAGAAAAATCTTGAACAAGATAAGAAATTTATTGAAAATCTAAACATAGTAGAGAAAATTTCATATAATAGGAATTATAAGATTGAGAATAGGTTTTGGAAGTCAATGATTTTCTATTTTATTATTTTGGAAGGTCCAAGAACTTATATATTAGGCCCATGGATATTGATAATGTGTTAACTAATGGAAGAGTAAATCTTGTCTCAAAAGAAGGAGAGGAACCATATACATGGATGAATAACATCTTTGAGACTTGTTAGATCTTGATTGGGTAACCACTTTTATATTATCCACCACATGATATAAAGGAGGTAAGGTCAATCCAATGATGATAAACAAAATCACTTCTAGGTGGAAACATTAGTTTTTTAGGATTTTTCTTTATTTATTTTATGTTTTAGTCCCATTCACTCTTCCCCAAATATTTGAAATTTCATTAATATAGTTTTTACATTCACTTGTGTATTTTTATTTGTTCAGGACCATCAATACCCCATCAGTAAACAATCATCATGAGGTATGCAAAGAAACTATAGGACCAATTCACATCATGAATATGATGTTGGAAGAACCTGCGCATCCATGTACAATGATTTTTTAAAAGGGGGTAAGGGTTTTAATTCTAAATTTTTATAATGTATTCACCACATTTAATTTATTTAATTTTTTAACTACCAATTTCATTCCCACACTTGATTCTTTATTTACTCAACTAAACTATGAGACATAAACTACCTAGAATAATTATCATTCCATGAATTTAAATTTCTTTGTCAGTAAATTTGAATGATAAAATGGGGAAAAGAAATAGTAGGGATAAGCATATAAAATAGGATTTTGAAAATAATTATTTATGTAAGAATATTAATCTTTTTAAATGAAATTTTTATTATCCCCCCTTGAATTTTTAATATTTTCATTAATTGATTTAATTATTCGTATGCATTACCATGAGTGATTACCTCAACTATCATTATAATTCCCAATACATTCTCTAAGACTCATATTTCCCATTCCTTTTATAGTTTATTTGTTGAGATATTCAGGTATTTTCACTTCTAGAAATTTCTTTTCATATTATCAAAGGTATGACTGCACAAAATCACTTTTATTATGAGTGAGGCATCTTTTTTAACCCTTTATCCGTGTACCCACCTAAAATTAATCATTTTTAGGCCTATATAATCCATAAATATAATTTTTAGGAAATAATCCATATTACAAGCATATTTTAACCATTCTTAACTTCCTCTAAATATATTGCGTTATATTTAAAAGAATAATTTGGGGGAGAGACTTTCTATGGAAGATAGGGATATATTTCATTGAGAAGACTATGATGGGGTTTCCTTGTTATTTTTGGATAGAACATGTATTTTTCAATATTTTTTATTATTCACCTCTCTTTCTAAAAAAAACTTTTAAAAGTAAAAAATAAAAAATAAATGGGTTTTTTCTTGGGAAAATTAAAAATCACCATTGATAGACCAATGATCTTTTGATAATATGCGTTTAGGTGGTGCATGTGATATTTTTCTTAAGTATAGACTTCAAAAAAATAAAAGTAAAAAAATAGTAAGAGAATTTGATTATTTCATTATGGCTACTTGTATCATGAACCCACTTTGAGTTTTTTGGGTTTAAGAGAGAAATGAAATATATGAAGGGAGATTTTTATGGAGCTTATATTTTTATATCATGCATTATGATTTAGTGTCAAACCTTATTTTTGAGAATTTTACATCATTTACCAACCTACCCGAAAGTATCAGATTCATTTGATACTAAATGGTGAAGCACTTGTGATTAATTGGGATATCTATCTTTATATAGTGGAGATGTTAGATGCCTTGTAAGCCTATGGTAAGTGACATGTTTTTGAGGTATCTGTTGAACTCTATTAATATTTTTACCTCGATGGTGAGTGGAAGAATTCAAGTGAGGTAAATTGAAAATGGAAAGCTTATTAGTAATGAATTGAAAAATAAAAAATGATTAATGGAAAGGCCTAGCTATTTCAAAGGAGAAAAGTAAAATACTTAGTTGATTTATTTTCATTGAAAAATGAGGCGTTGAGGAATATTCCTCTATGTTTCATAAATATTTAATTTCCCATTTTATCAATTACCTTTATTGATATTTAATTTAAATCATGGTAAGGTGGGTGTCCTTTGTAGTATGTTGAGATTACATCCTTGAGGACAAGTCTGAATTCAAGTGTGGGGGTATTTGATATCTGTATTTCATGAATACATTTTTGGGTGTTTTAATACATTTATTTATGTAATTTAATTGATATTTCTAGAAAATATTTGGAGTTTTTAACTTGTTTCTTATTTTATGTCAAGATAAAATAAATATAGGAAAAAGGTAAAAAAGAGACAAATAAAAGAGTTTAAAGACACATGACGTTGTGATATAAATCATCGCGATGCCACACCAGAATATCGAAGTCAGAATCCAATATCATTTGGAGAATAATCAGACCAAATAACCAATAAAAAGGAATTTAAACATCCTATAAATAATAAATTTCTTGAATTTATCAAATAAATCATCTCCCCAGCTAGTCGTGAAATGGATATTCATGGCTTGTGATGTTACACATCATGATATTCCTCCACATCATGAGAATTTTGAGACAGAAATGATTTGTGGAGCTGTCATATCTATATATTAAAAAACATGTAAATAATACATTACATGAGTTCATCAAGGAATAGATACTCTAAATTTCATAGTTCCATTTCATGTCGTAAAATTTCAATCATTTACACAATGTGTAGACAATACACATCATGAACCAGTCGGAATGTGTGAATTGTTTTCCACTAGCGGTCAAGGTTTTGATGAAAACTCTTATATATTCACCCCTTCAGCCACACCTTGATAGGATGGGATACCTAGGTGGATACACATATAACTTCCATATATTAGATTGACACCACAGAGCCTTTCTTCCCTTCCTTTCTTCACCATCATTCTTCTTCTAGTATCCATACTACTCATTCTCATAATGTCCAGCATGAGTGAGTAGTTTTCTTTATGTCGGGTGATGTCATTATAGAGGGAAGTAATGTTAGAGATTATTTCTATCTTATAATAATATTTTGGATTTATGCAACTTTTTTTTATCAATTTTAATTCTTATTAATTTCATATTGCATGATCATTGTTAGCAATTTGAGGAGTTTTATTTCATTGCATCAACTAATTTCTATAGTTTCTTTATGATCTTTATGAAATATTTTTCAGTTATGTTTAAATAGGGGTTTGTGTTTTATATATTTTTTTGGATCCTAGTAGATGACTATTCTAATGATTTAATTACATGATTAATATAGGTTACCCAGACCAAGGATCCTTAAAGACCCAATTTTGACACCAACTCATGAATGAACCCATAATCAATTTAATCCCAAACACATGAACCTAAAAATCACTAAACCTATCATGCATCATCTCTTGATTTCAAACCTTGAATTTTCTACACTTTTTCTCTCTCTATCTCTCTCCATTAAATCAATCAATTTAAATTTCAATTCCTTTAATTAATTTAGTGCATACAGATCATCCTTATGGGTTTGACACCTAGGCTTTCCAAGTACTATATTTTTAATTAGGTTTTCTGAGTTTTATTATTTATTAATTTTTTCTAGCCCCATAGGAATTTAAAAACTCCATACGGGTTTTTAGTTAAAATTATCTAGGAGACCATAATAGGATTAAATTATTAGAGGAATAATATTGAGTAAATCCATATGATGGATTATGATAAAAAAATTCACTTAAAAATCAAAGAATAATATCTAATTTGATTGAAATTACTGTCTACCTATATAGATAATTAATGGGGTAGATGCTAAATTAACCCAAAATTTAGTGAAATATTGATATTTACTAACTAATAGGTATGTTGTAATTCAAAAATGGGTCATTATCTTAGTTTGAGCACATTTAATAATATTCCTTATTAAATGAATGTAAAACATGATACTCATCTAATAAAAGTTTATGGTGTAGATAAATGTCATCATTATCATTGAACATTAATATGAGATCAATCATAGAGAAAGAGGAATATTAATGTAAGTAACTTCTTAAATTGGTGAAACAATTAAGAATTTTTCTTAAGAAAGCAAGAAAGATTCTATGTGTTAGATAAAATGATTACTTAAGTAGCCAATTATTGAAATTTTTCAACACCTAAATCGATATTCTTATGAGAAGAATAGAATTATTAAATTATGATTTCAAAGGTAATAAAATATGACCAAGGAACTTTATTCTCCACTCATATACTCAATATAAATAAGTGTTCCAATTACTTGGTGAGACTAAAAATATCCTTTAAGGAATGATCTAGATATTGAATTCATTAAGAATCATCCTAAGAAAATTTCTAACATTTTAAGTGAGTTTAATAAACTTTTACCTAGTTTACTAAAATAATTTAGGATATATTAGCATAAAATATGATGTTTAGGATCAATTATAGTACTAAAAATATAAAAGGGTAAAGGTTTAATCTAGTAGGAAAAGGTTGAATTGTCTAGTAGTCACCCTTGGTTATTAAAATCTTAAATTAGTATCAGAAATGAGGGTAAATATTTCCATAGGATAGAAAATATCTAATTTGTCTGGAGGGGTTTGTGAGACTCCATGGAGAATCCATGTTTGGTAAAAATGTTATAGAAATCAATTATTTTAATTTTAAGGGTATATGATTCCACATGTATGATTTAAAGATGTTGTAATTATATATGATTTAAAAAAAGTTAATAAATAAAGATTATAGAGTGAATTCAAGTAATGAAGTAAAGTGATTCTTCATCATGGAGTTGAATTAAAATGAATATTTCAAGATCAAATAGATCTATAAAAATGATGTGTATTTTTATCTTATTTCCCTTATATGATAAGAGAATTTTTTTTACTATGAGTTATTATAAAGAATGTGAGATTATAGATTTAGTACATATGGTTTATGATTCATTGTATTCTATAAAATGTTTGAAAATATGAAAAAGATAAAAATGAATTATCTAGGATAAAAGATTTTATCCCAAATATTTGTTAAAATATGATGGATTTGATCCCACCACCCTTTAGTTGAATTTTTTAAATGTTTAAGTATTATTTTCATAATATTACTCTATATAATTTATAAGAAGATATTGAGATTATATTTGGACTTAGATAAGTTCAATTGCTCAAAATAAATAATTATAACTGTCAAATTACAAATTAAATTTCACTTTATATCATAAAGAAGTTTAGGATGTGTTAGTAAAAATAATAATAATCTAAAAGTTACATTAGTTACTAAGATGATATCAGGGAAAAAATTTGATAGAAAGATCCCAAGAAAGATGATAATGATAAACTTAGAAGGTGTTACAAAATAGAAGCTATTAATATCTTATCAATGGGTGTTGTAAAGTAAAGAAGTTTGGATACTATCTTCAAAGTGTTTCCCTTTAGAGATATGATTCTTAAGTCTCACCGTTATTTAAACTATCTTTCATCATAGATATTACTCTGTAAAAGAGTTTATTGGGAGGTTTTTATTATATAGTCATGTAGAGATGTGGAAATAATTACACAGAGATGTTATGAGTTTAAAAACCCTAAAATTTCGCCAAATATAAGGACTCTATAGATATTTATCATATAGGATATTATTAGATGGTTTCTTAAGTATGGTTTTTTATGATTATTAAAAAATTTAAGAATATGAATTATATTATATTATATAATAATCAATCCCCATTTTATCATTCTTTTATATTGTCTGTATTTATACAAGAAATTAAATTATAATTAACCTCTCAAAGTATGAATTTGAGTTAGCATAATCAAATTTCATCCTGGAGTATTATATATTGTGATTAAATTTTAAGGTTTTAATGGATAGTATTTCATATAGTGATACAAAATATTCTTATGAGGTACAGAATTGGTTATGTGTGTTTGATGAACCTCTAATTATACTACATGGAGTGGCATACACTATATATTTTGTATATTAGAGGTTCATTTTTCATATTTAATCATCAAAAATTAATTTGGGTAGATACCTAGAATGATAACCTTCATACACTATTACATTTCGTATGTATTCTTAGAGTCTTAGTTAATCAGTGGGTGGTTTGGTATGTGTTTAATCATGTTTCCAGTTAGATCTTAACACATATGGGATTTTTCCTCTCCTATAAATAGTATGACATTGATACCCTAATTTATATAAAGTAAAGAAGTGTTTTTCCATACCTTGATAAATTACATATGATGTTCTTATCTATTTAGGTGAGGGGAATGTGATATGATCATCTTTATAGATGAATGAAAAGTGATATATTTGTTGACCTAGTTAGTCTATACTCAAAGAATTGAGAATTTATGAGGAGGTTATATGGTATTGACATACTCTATGTCTCATAGTTACTCAATGTTTTATAAAAAGTGATTATATTATTATCCATACTTTCATATGATGTAGTTAATGGACACATGTATAGAGATGTATTTTTTTGATGAATATTGTGCTAGATCCCTTTGTAACTTGAGTAGTGTTGATGCAATTATAATTGGTTCCCTAGAGCCAGAAAACATTATACTTTTTATTACCAGAATATAAATAAATATATTATCACATAATTATTATTCTTTTATATAACATTAATGTGTTAATTTCCTTAGATTATTAGTTTCATCAAAGGGTTATAGCAGTTTTTTGCTATAATAAGAACCTAGAAATACTATGATAATATTATTAAATAAATATTACGATCTGGATGCATCAATATTATGGGAGATGGGTTATTTCTACCTATTAGGTGTTAGAGTCACATAAGAAATTGAGGCTTCTTCTAATAATTTTTTTACTTGGTTATCTTCAATAAATTAGTTCATGATGACAGACCCACCAATAGGAATTCAACATGTTTATGTGACATTAGATATTTCTATCTAGGAATATTTTTAATGGTCCTTATACTTGATATTATTATTAATGTATATCATGAATCATTTACTTTTTTGTATGGATAAAAATTGTGATGACATATACTCATGGAGAGGTAATATATGTTGGGTGCATCATAAGTGATATAACTTTAATTAGATAATTTAAAAAAGGATTTTTCCATTTAAAGTTAATGGAATAAGACATATTTATCCCTTTTATGTAAATAGAACTATCTAGTTAATCCATGTCCATAGTACTTTATAGATGAGTTCATTTCAAAAAATCAAAAAAAAAGATAAATTGAGCATATAGGGTGATGACACAAGTATGAATCTTGATTGATGAGATATTATGACAAAGATATTATATTTCACAATAGAATTCATATTAAGGTTTTTTTTATGACATTAACCTATTTATATATTGGTTCCTTGACATGTTTCAAGAAACTAGTGTTGGAATTTTAGTAAGTTCACTTGTAGCTATTAATAAAGAGGCCTAAAAGTTCACACACTAAGTTTATCTAGAATCTCATTAAATTATATTGAATATTAATACAAATAATAGTTTCATTATTAGTTTATGAAATAATAATTATTCATGTAAAGATGAAGTCAAAAATTCAATCATGAGATATTCAAGTTTAGAATATATATGTGAGTTAAATTTTTATCTCTTGTTTAATTATTCACATGGTAATAAAAAAATATTTATTTACTCACCATTTTAGTGAATTAGATTAATATAAATATTTATTTAATTATGTCAATATTAATATAAATATTTATTTCTGATTTTAGTGAATATAATATTTATTTATTTATTGAGAAAATAATATTTATTTGAATAAATATTTTATTATTCAAGATTTAGTAAATTCCATAGAGAATTAATGGGTTGATTTAAGGGCATAATAGAAGTGATATATTTTATTTAATATCATTTAAATAAATATTAATTTATTTATTTAATAAATTATATTTAAATAAACAAATTTCATGGAAATATTATTATTATTATTATTTTACATGGGGATTACTTAGAATAAATAAATAAATAAAGGGTCATTATGTAATTATCAATTATTTAACCCTGAGTATAAATTCAAAGTTATATAATTTTAGAGGGTTTGAGACTTATTGTGTACAAAAAAACCTCTCTATAATTATCTCAAACCTATAGAGAATAATAATATAATCCTCCCTATCAAGAACATATAGAGAACATGATAAACTTCTTATTGTGATCAAATAATGGATGTTATAAAGCACTTGTATCTACCACGCTAGCACCAGGAGATTCAAAAACCTCATCCAAAAATTCATGGACCATGTATGGATACACCTAGATGAATCCCCACTTTGGTTATCCACTACAATGAAAATGAATCAAGAGAAACAACCGAAATTGATTGATAGTATTATCACATTTGAGGTAATTGTTATTTTAAATTAATTATAAATTAAATGTGAAATATAATATCATAAATATTCTTGGGTGGGTTCATGAAGTCCTTTGAGTTTTAGTCATTAATATAAATGAAAAAATAATAATTTAAAACCTTCCCAACCCTTCCATTATTCCCATAAACCATTAGATGATTTGTTAGAGGCTTAAATTTTCTTACATATATGAATTTTTGAATTTATATTTGTTTCCAATGCTATAAATTCATGAAGGGTCACACTTTTTGGTTGACTAAATAGGGATTTTTTTTTTATAAAATTTAGTGGGTTGCTCTAAAAATGATTCAGAGTTTATCTAGAATTGCTTTTGGATGTATATTTATAAATTATTACATATCATGTGTTACATGGTGATATTTGATTATATCTTTACAAAAAAAATTTGAAATATATCTAAAATAAGTTATAGATATTGTTTAATAAATTATTTTATATAAAAAACAAGTTGAAATGGAATAAAGTATATGAGGCTTTAGTTCAAGGTGAGATTTATAGAGATATTCCCTAAATCCCTATACATTTGACATGTATTTGGCTATATCGTATGGTACGATATAGGTGTATTTTAAGTCATGGTATATTATATCATTCCACTACTTGTCAATCATATTTTATGTATTGTATATATTATAAGTTAATATGAATCACAATGTATGATTCATGTGACATCTTATGATTAATAAGGCAGTCGAATGTTAAATGGTTAACGTTCATATTTCGTCCACATTTGGCTATCACTAATATAAATGTTCTATATGATGAAATTTATGAGAGGATATGATCAGATGAAGTTTACTCATGTTGTAACCAAAAATAATTAACTTTTATATTTTGAATGTATGGGTAAATTCATGGGGACTAAGGTGTATCCTTAAAGCCTATATATAGGAGGCTTAACTATCAAGTTGGTTGGTTCAATCTTATCCAAGATTTCAACTGCTTCTCCTGGTTCTCTCTTTATCCTCCGCCATTTCCACTATGAGGTACTAGAATACCATGGATATAAATGAGAATATCTCCCAGTCATCATGTGATTTAGTTCAAGTCATGGATACACCATGCAGGAGGGAGCATGATGGTTTCCTCTTTGTAATCTACTTCAAATGTATGGTTGAAGATAGGGAGTAGTGGAATTACTCAAGGAATGGTACAAAAAAATTCTTCATTTTATTTTATACATGGTTTTAATATTGGTATTAGAGGTTTACAATGTATTCTATGGTGTTGAGTAAGTGTTGTTCAATCCTAAGTAACCTAATAAAAATTTTAGGGTGATGAGTGATCAAGATATTTTTTAAATTGGATAGAGAAGTGATGTTTTGACTATCATCACATCATGTTTAGATAAGTCTTGGGTACTTGAAATTTATGCTTAGTATCACATGTCTTTATCTATAGAATTATTATATTTTATTAAGAAGTGGTTAGGTAGCAAGATTTTGAGAGGATGATGGTGATCTTAAAGTTGATGGAAGTGGCTAAATGAAAATCTAGATGTATGATAGGATATTTAGATCATTTGATGTCTATTATATCCTGATATTATTGAAAAATGTTATTCCATTGGGTATATTAAAAAATATGGGATATCAATTCTTTGGATAGTTTTCATAGGTAAAAATCTCAAAGGGTTCCTTGGTTGTAATGTGTGGGAAGTTTCAGAGTAGAGTATATTTTATAAAGGATAACTTGATGACAGGGGTATATAAAGTTTCATGTTCATTTGATGAGGTTGATCAAATATAGTTGTGGAATTTAATACTTAGGAAAATTACCTAATGAGTGCTTGAAATTATAAGTAAAAAAGGTATTTATAGAGGTTAATTTTAAGAAAATTAATTTTTTTTAAGGCTCAGGTCATGGGAAATAAATATAGGGTGAGATTTAGTGATGACACAAACTATTATGAAGGTATAATTGATTATATTTATTCATATTTGAGGGGTCAAGATTTGGTAGACTCTAATAAAGGTCACAGGTAGTTTATTACTTATTGATGAATTTTTAAAATAGAATTGGGTTTATTTATTAAAATATAAAGATAAAGTGTGTGATCAGCTTAATAAGTGGAATAATATAATGGGAAAATATACCAATAAATATGTTAAACTCTTAGATTTGATAATGTTTCATAGTTTTTCAATGAATTCTTTGATGGATTATGTAGGGATGAGAGGATAGTGACTTACCACATTGTCTGAAATACATCACATCAGAATAGTATGAAAGAATGTTTGAACCAGATACTTCTACAAAAGATAATATGTTGTATGTAAATGAAGGCATTCCTAAAAAATTATAGACGTTCCATGATGTGGTATTTTCTTGTGAAGTTGTTTTATTCCTGGTTAGTTTTTATTTGCATTTCTTCCTCAATGAAATCGTTGAATAATTTCTATGATTCTCTATGTGAGATCTTTCTTTTTGATGTTCAACCGATGTTGAAGTCATATTGGGTTTATGGTTTCGGTGATATTTTCTTCTGTGCGGTGCCAGACGTTGGTGTCGATGGTGAATACAAAGATGAAGTGACAGTGGGGTGGCTTAGGTTTGCTATGGATACCCAGATGCTTGTGATCTGCTCTTGTTTCCAGGTTCTTCGTACCCTCCCAGGTCGGTTGGGCATGGTAGCTTTTGAGGAGGTGTTTGTGCTAGTGTATGGGTGTCCATGGAGGCGTGAATGGTTCATTGGTTTCTTTTCGGGTGTTCAAGTGATGTCGACGATGTCTTTTTGGAGACGTCAATGAGTGGACATTGGTATCGAGCGATGAGGACTGCAAGACGGTGATGGTAGCTCCGGTGATGCCAGTGATAGAAGCTCTGATGACGACGATGGTGGTAGTTCCAAGAAGAGATGTTTATGGAGGTTACTAGATGGATGATGCTTACGATGTCCGGTCGAATCGAGGTGGGTGACTAAATCAGTGTCTACATGACTTGATGCGGTTCTTGGATCAACTTTCATTGATTATGGTTGGCACATGGATTGGAAAGTTGTTTATGTTTGTGAATTTTAATTTGAAAACTCTGGAGGTGGCATGACACTTTGTCTATGAAGAAGGTGGGATGTGAGTTTTTGTAATGTGGTGCTGTTTTTTAATTTTTTGATGTACGGTTACCACTTTTCCTTAAAGTGGATCTTAGAAAATATCAAAAAAAGGATTTGGAGGATAGAGTACCAAGAAAAATAATACTTCTAAATTTATTATCAGTAATGATGTGATTTTTATTGAGTATATTTTGTGTGGAAATAATTATGAGACTAAGGATCATATAGTAAATAAAAAACATTTTTTAATCCAAAAGGTGAAGTTTAATGTTCAAACCCCTATAAAGGGTTCTTCAAACCATGTGGATAAATCTAGAGAGGTTTGATAGGTGCAGGATACAAAGAATGAAAACCTAGTAGTTAGAATTGAAAGACTAAAAAATAGATAACTACTTAAGTATGTTGATTATAATGGGATTTATAATACTAATCATATAGATTTTACATGGGTGGTGACAAAGAATATTGAATCTGATGAGACTCAATCATATAAGGAATTAGTTTAGAACACAAAGAGATTATATTGGCTAATAATTATGACTAAGGAAATGCTTCCATTATAAAATAATCATTCTTGGGATGTTTTACCATTACCAAAGGGATTCAAGGATTTTGTATGTAAGTGGGTCTTCAAGAAATAGGAGGGAATTCCTTGAATTTAGTTAAAATGGTTTAAGAAAATATTGGTGGAAAATATTTTTCACAAAAGGAGGGTATCAACTAGCATGTTATTTTATCTTATTTTTAAGAATAAAACCATTAGAGTTTAACTATTAATAGATAATATGTTTTATCCCGAGTTGGAGTTGGTTGATGTAAAAATGATATTTCTCTACAAAAATTAGGAGGATCATATATTTATGTTTTGGCCTATGGGGTTTTCCATTTATGGAATTGAAGATCATGTACACTTGATAAAAAAATATTTATATGGGTTAGATTATTCTCCAATAAAATAGTAAAAGAGATTTGATTCATTAATGATGTCTTGGGAATTTCACTAATTGTTTTTATAATTGTATTTATTTTAAGATATTATCTGATTTTTTTATCTATATATTATTTTATTTTTATGAAATGATTATTGAAATAATAAGAATATATAAAATATAAAAACATAAATTTTAGTTAAATAGAGAGTTTTAAATGAAGGATTTTAGAGAAACAAATAGGATTCTTAACATGAAAATTGTGAGGAATAAGATGGTATAATGACTTTATGTTCCTCAAAAAAAATACATTGAGAATTTTTTTGAAATCATTTTAGATGGAGAGGTTCAACCAGGTTGGTACACCCTTGAAAACTCATTTAAAATTTAATTTTTACTCTTTATATATCTCAATTATTGAGAAGAGATACATGAAAAAAAATTGTATTCTAGTATTTTTGACAGTCATATGTATGTCCTGAATTTCACTAGGCTGGATTTATCTCATGAAATTAGTGTAGTGATCAAATTTATGAGCAATATGAAGGTGATATTCCTTAAATACTTTAAATCATATGATGGATTTTTTTCCATATCGCATTATATGATTGGTGAAATTTGTATGGTATGACATGCCTAGAATATCATTCACTAAAATATATGTGATATAATAATCACTACCATAGTTTATTGTTTTATATGAAGGAAATGTAATTTTTAATAGTTAAAATTTAAAAAAAATATCATTTCCTTTCATTAACTAAGTTGTTTAATAAGATGGAACACATGGGGGTTGCAATTATATGATGAATGCATAACTAGATGAGTCATTACTCATGAATTTTGGAATGCATGAGTAAATTCTTGTATTTATTGGGAGAGTTATGAAGGTTTTATAAATGAGAATACTTCCATACAATGGTATAATCTTACAAGTGTATTATTTACTGAAACTCACTCGATCATGTGGCTCTCTTCCTCTTTACTTTTAGCCTTTATAAGGAACTAGAATCTTGTGGGTGATGAGTGGATCCCGTTTGAGCATTGTGTGATTCATCATAGCCCATGGATACCTCTGGAGGAAGGATTTCATTCAACAACCTCTAGTGTTATCTTAATCAACCATAGATGGTGAAGATTAATGCAACAGTGCAATAGTGTAATGTACGCATCATTGGTTCTTTATTTTAATATAGCATGATTTAAGTTTTTTTCATGGTATATCTTGGTTTATAGGTTTTTTATTCTTATATTGATTAGTTTAATAATTAAATTATATTGATAAATTCATCATTGGTATCAAAGATTTACCATACATTATATTCTCAGAAAAAATTAAAATGGAGAACCTGAGTGTCATAATCTGAAATAGGATATATCATAATATATGATATGATATGGTTGAGTGTCATTCGTTGGATCACTCTACCTGGATTTGTGATATAGGACATTTTAATGCATGGTTTGGATTTCTCTTAGTTGTAGGATGAAACTGATTTTTATCATAAGGTATGATACAGAAAGGTCCCATGGTTTTATTCAATACCATAAGCTATGAGATATGTGATATCATAGGCTATGATTAAAACTTGAGTTGTGAGAAAATATATCATTGAATCATAATTTTGATATTAGTGATCTCATCAATTATGATTTTCACATATATAAGGGTTAATTTTCAGATAAATGAGGGTAAAATCATTGGATATCTTAAAACATCATATTCATGGGTTGATGTGTATGGGATACACTACTGGTGACATTTACTTATTCTTTTTCACAACAAGTAATAAATATGTATGTATTTTCCCATGAATAAGAGTTTGTATATTATACTTTACATATTTCATTTTCCATGTGTAATAGTTGATCTAGTTACCTTTATGTATGCTTTTTTCCCATTTCTAAGAGTCAAATTTCTAATATGTTTCAATTTTTCATTTTAGTATAATTTAAAACCTTGATATGTAAGGGTCACCTTATGCAGGTTTCTTATACTCTGAATGTCCTAAAGGCCTTCTATTTTTATTCATTTTCGATAATCCCCCTTTTAAGGGTTTAATGGGAACCCTAACATGGCTCATAGGCTTCATGACATTACATGACCAGAAGACCTTAGAGGAATTCATCCAGACTATAAATACTTGGAACCACCCCTCTCCAGCATCTACATCATGATGTCAGCTCTCCACCTTCATGTGGCTATTTGGATAGGCTTCCTACGCATGCACAGGCTAGTACTGATGGAAATTGGCATACCCTCTCATTCTTTCAGATCTGTTAGCTCTGCTCTGGTGAATGTGCCTACTCATTATAGAGTCAACCTGTTCCATTTAAGTACAATTTCATGTGGCCCTTTGGCCTTGAGGTAGCTAGAATGCCTTGATGTGGCCCGAAAGCCTTACTGGCCTAAAGGCCTTGAGTGGCCCGAAGGCCTTGAAGGATGCAAGGATCAAACTAGTGGCCTGAAATCCCAAATAGATGAATAGTTCCAGTTTCTACAGTACCGAATAGTACCTTCTACAGTAGCTTATACAGTGCCTACTACATTACTTCTATATTAACCTGAAAATATTTCTCTGCTCGGATTTTATCTCGAGTCTCTTAGATGCACTTGTCTATTCCTCACCAACCGATCTTAGGCTCTTGTGTTATGCTTGTTTCTTATCATAAGTGAAAATAGGGTTATAAATCATAAAACATGATTGATATCACTTAAATGTTGTAAGCATTTCATCCCCATCAATCATATTATATAATTATTCATATATCATTAAATACATTTTTTGAGAAATTCTTTTTCTTAAAATTCAATTTTGAATTGAATTATATAAATTATTAATTATTTATAAATTATAATAAAATTTATTTTGGGATATTTATTAATTTATAAAAGTTTTTATAAATTATTTAATTATAATGTGATTATAAGTAAGTAATTAAATGTTTATGAAACATTTATTAATAATTATTCCATAATAATGAATGTTAATATTAAAATACCTTTTAAATTATACTTCATGCCTTATAATTTCTAAATAATGTTTTTATTTATAAATAATAAAATTTAATTTATAAAATGGTTATAAATTACAAAATAAGGCTAAATATAAAAGATTTTATATTTAAATTAAGGATTGTTCATAATTATTAATTTGAATTTTTTAAATTAAGGCCTTATTTGAGAAACTTTTAAACCTTATCAAAATTATTTTTGATGATTGATTTGATCAGGGTTTAAATAATGATAAATATTTAGTATTTAGATTTTTGAAATAGTTTAAATAATATAACATATATTATAAAATGTTATATAATTCATTAATATCATATATTTAAAGTAAATGTCATATAATTTCCATATCCCAAAGGGATTATATTTTTTTATTATCATTAATATCATATATTTAAAGTAAATATCATATAATTCCCCTATCTCGAATGCCATATAATGAATAATATGAAATATATCATATTATTAAGTTAATATAAAGTTTTTATATTCAAAATTATGGTATGTCCAAAAAATTAACTAAATTATAAAGTGTATATTTTAGCTTTAATTAAAAAATCATAAATAATCTATCTTCTATTTAAATACTTTAATTATCCTTTTTTTATTTATTCTATTATTTATATTCATAAATATAATTTTTATATAATGAATGATTGTATGCTTTAGTTTATGTTTTTAAACAACTTAGAGATATTATCATACATTAATCTAAGGAGTTGCATGCTAGGTATGAAAATGGATTTAGTTTTCTTCTATGTTAACTTTGTATTTTATAGAATTATGAGCTTGATTTAAGTAATTACTTATGATTTTTACATGTTAATTGTTATAATTGTGATTAAATTGAGATAAAACTTGAGTAAAGTGTCCTTGGGTAGAGGGAATTTGGGTCAGGTTTCCCACTATCCTAGATGTTTATTCCATATTCTAGAAAAGTGGGGGTTGACTATATATGGTTCTAAGATTAATCATATGGGGATTATTTATTTCATATAATTCTAAAAAATTACATGAAAGAGTTTCATTTACCTTATCTATAGTGAATATGAAATGTATCTTGACTAAGATTGATGACCTTTTTATCATCTCAAGGGAGCCCATTGGTTTTCAAAATTTGATCTGAAATTGGGGTACAATCATCTGAGGATCTAAGAGGAAGATATACCTAAGATGGAATTTAGGAGAAGTTATGGTCATTATGAGTATCTTGTTATGTATTTTGGCCTTACTAACTCTAAAGTGGTTTTTATGGATTTAATGACTCAAATATTCCATTGATTATTGGATTCTTTCATGGTTTACTTTGTGGATGATATTTTTGTTTATTCCAGATCAGAGTAGGATCATGATAAGAATTTGAATATCATACTTGGAATCTTGAGAGAGTGTCATCTATATGAAAAGTTATCCAAATGTTAGTTCTAGATTCAAGAAAGGGAATTTCTAGGCCATGTAATTTTTGAGAAGGGTGTCTTAGTGAATCCCAAAAAGATTTAGGCAGTGATTTTTTGGGAGCAGCTTGAAAATGTGTTTAAGATCTGGATTTTCATAGGATTATATTGTATTATAGGTGATTTTTTGGGAATTATACAATATTTCATCCTCTATGATAGAGTTTTCCCATAAGGGTGTAAATTTTGTTTGGAGTGATCAGTCCAAGATATCTATAATGGATCTGAGAGTGATATTAACTTCAACTACAATATTGATTCCTCCTGAGCCAAGTATTTGTTATGATGTTCACTAAGAAACCTCAATTATGGGTTTGGTTTGTGTTCTAATGAAAAATATTCAGGTAGTAAATTAAATTTCTCTTTACTTTTTCCTCATGATAAGAACTATCTCATTCATGTTCTTGAGTTGGCAATAGTGATGCATGCGCTTAAGAGTTGGAATCACTACCACTTCGGGGTGTGGTTTATAGTGTATTCAAACCATAAGAGTCTAAAGTGTATCTTCACTTAGATGGATAAGAACTTGAGAAAAATAAATTTTTTAGAATACCTTCAGACATTTTATTTTGATATTTCTTACACCCCCATAAAATGGAATGTGGTCACAAATTCTTTGAGTAGAAAATTAACAACTTAGGTAGTAAAGTAATTACCATAAGAGTGGTTCTTAATGAGTTTGTTTTCTCAGATACACTTGGATGAATGGAGAGTTGGTAGACAATTATTCCTATATTTTTCTTATGATGTATCATTTATGGATGATCAAGTTCATCTTGTATAGGCTGAGGATGTGGAGTTTTAGTTTTTTTTAGGAATATTTATGGTGGGGAGACCTTGGGTGAGTGGTCTCAATATCCCAATTGAGTTTTTCATTTATAAGTAAGGATGATTGTTTTGATAGACTTAAGACAATATTTTATGGATAATAGACACCGATCGAGTTATTTTATGCACCCTGGAGTCACCAAGATGTACAAATGACTTGATACATCATTACTAGTGGTCGGGAATGAGGTGATTGATTATAGGTTTTGTGTCTTGGTGCCAAATATGTTAGATAATTAAGCTGGAACACCAAATTCCTACTGGTTTACTGTAATGTTTACCCATTCCAATATGAAAATTGGATGATATAGTCATTGAATTCATGATTGGGTGACCTCAAACTCCTAGCAGTATGGATGTGATATGGGTGATTATTGATAGACTCATGAAATTAGTGAATTTATTATCTATAATTGAGTAAATGAAGGTAGAGTACATTGAGAACTTGTATGTATAGTATATTTTTAGAATTCATGGTGTACCATCAGTTATCATCTTTTATATGGACCCTCACTTCACATCCTATTTTTGGAGTGGTTTTCAACCATCAATGAGTTCTCACATCAAGTTGAGAGAAACTTATCATCCCTGGATGAATTTCTATACTGATAAATCCATCTATATTCTTGAAATAATGCTCTGGGAATGCATACTTTACTTTAGTGGTTCATGGGAAACAATAGATATTATGAAATTAATCAGGAAGATATTGAAGATGGCTCAGATTCACTATAAATCATATGTCAATCGGAATCATCACCCATTGGACTTTGAGCTAAGTGACTGGGTTTTTCTCATAGTTTCTCCTTGGTTGGTACATGAATGTCCAAGGAAACAGGGTAAGTTAGCACTATGTTATATCAATCTATTTGAGATTTTAAAGAGACTTTGGGGGTGGATTATCAATTAGACTTACCTTCTTGTCTTACTTATATCAATAATATGTTTTCCATTTCCTAACTAAATAAATATTATCAATATTCATCCAACATGATTGAGTGGTGGATGTTGAGATTGAACCTGATACCTCTATGGTTAAAATACCAGTTCAGATACAGTACTAATATGATAAGGTGTTTTGTGGAAAGATAGTCTTATTGGTTTGATTGAAATAACAGTGTGGTAGAGACAACCATGAGACATGGGAGTGTAAGGCCTTGATGATATAGAAATGGAATTATCTCTTATCAAGTTCATGATCTTGAGCCTTTGTAGGGATACAAATATTTTATGGTGGGGATAGTTTTCACACCCTAGTATGTGGAATCTGGTACAAATATCATTTTTGTTTTTTTTTGAATTTTTTATCAAATATAAGTTGGTAGAATTTTATTGGGAAGTTGGAGGCAGTAAGAGAAAACCATCTAGTTAGTGATATCTTGTAAAATACCTACATGTATATAGGTTCCACCGACCATCTGATGGAGAACCTTTAGGGGTTGGAATTCATCCTGCACCCACTGGCTAGCTAGTGGAGGACCTTTAGGTTCATGAATTATTTCTGTACAGACCATTCCACCGATGATGCCCAGTGTCTAGCTGATGACACCATTGTGCATGCATATTTTATGGGTTTAAAATTACATTTAGCTCTAAATTAATTTTTTTATCCTTTAATATGACCCTTATGACCCTAATTTATTTTCTATCAATTTAGGAGCTCCTTGGTGACAATTTTGGATCTCTCCCTCAATATGTTTGGGAATATCCATGCATGTTGGAAGCTTGGTTCTCCATTGGGTGTAATATGATAATTTTTATCCTTTACCACCTATTTTTTTCTCTTTTTATCCATAAATTTGGTTCCTATTGAGACTATATCATTGTATATAGCATGGAAATAGAGGATTGACTTTGTTTTCCTTATATCTAGGTTCTTTGGGGTCTGATATCTTCCTATCTCATCATCAGTTAAGAAGGAAATGTTATTTTAATCATTATTGAGGTAAGTGTATCTATCCCATGTAATATCTCTTAGTAACCTTAGATTTATTATGATGTTTTCCTTTGTTTTAATTTATTAAATTGAATATTAAAATTGGATTTGATATTTGGTAGAAATAAATAATATTTCAAAAGGGGTTTCTTTGAAAATTTTATTTATACACATGATGTGTTTGATAAAATGAATAAAAGATGAATTTGAAATGAAAGTGTTTTTTCAATCATGGGATCAGTGTAGCATCATTACAGAAATTTTTTTATGAAAATGTGGAAATGGATTTGAAATGGATTTTTCCATAGAAATTTTTGTGAAATAGGATTTTCTTTTTCCTTAAATGTAATGATGATATAATAAAACTTTGGGAGGCCTTAGAGTATGGGGAAAACAAGACATATGTGAGCCCAAGTGGATCTATGTATCACTAGGGAAGGTTCCAATAATTCCATGTTTCTAGTGGGTAGACTTTCTAGGGAACCAAGGTTCCCAAACATTAGGATTAACTTATTTCGATTAGTGTCTTAGGTTTGTCTAAGTTGTGTACACCCTCATGTCATGGATATCCATTGGTGATTTTTGGATACACTATGTTCATGTACATTGATATTCCTATTTTCCCACTTGATCTTGATATAAATATTTATTCTTGAGAATTATTTTATTCGTCTTTTATACCTCATGGATATTTGTTATGTCATATTGTTTTGCCTATGTAATATTGAATGTTTTTTTAAAGGAAACCAAAGGATATTTAGATATAGAAAATGATTTATTTGAAATGTTTATAAATCTATTTTATACAAGAAATAATGGATTCATGTGGATATACATTGTATATATTCTTCGTGTAATCATACTAATCTTTAGTTCTCAAACCTTACATTTTTCTTTAGGTGTTTGTATCCTTGGTTTTGCAGGATACTAGTAAAGGGAGTAGCATAATGTATAGGATGACTCTTCTAGATCATGTTGCCTTCTCATTGGGGTTAGGATGGCGGTGACATATGTTTATGAAAATACAGACCCATAGGTTGCTTTGTGTTCCATGTTTGTGGTCTTTCAGTTGATCGTTTAGAATTTTTCATCTTGTTGTTGGATTATACCTTTTGGTTTGGTTATTTTGAAATATGATGTATTATGGATATATATTGTGATACTCTGATTATTTTTATCCTATCATATGTATATTGGAGGTTGAAATCATTACCATGTTTCTTTGTGTGATACCTTGGTATTTTTTATCAGACTATGGAAATCGGGAATACTCTTCAGGCCTTATGGTGGGCCAAATTAGGTGACATTATAGGTTGACCCAAGTTTTTCTATTATAAGTTACACCACTTGAAACCTTTACGTATTCCTTTGTGAATAAGGTGACCAAAATGTATAAATTTTACCATGAATAAGATTCAATCTGGTAAACTTTACACATGCCATTTCCCACCTGTAATATTCGATCTGGTAAACATTATGTATGATTTTTCCCATGTGTAAGTTTCAATTTTCCCAAACATTGGAGTGTTTTCATTATTGTACAAATGAAAACCTTGATATGTAAGGGTCGCTTTATGCCAGCTACTAATCATAAGATAAAATAAGCTTATCAGTCATAAAATATGATTGATACTACTTAAATGGTGTAAGTGTTACATCCCTATCAATCATATTATATGATTCCTCCTATATCATTAAATACATTTTGTAATAAAAACTTTTTTCTTAAAATTATATTATGAATTTAATTATTTAATTTATAAATTGTTTAAAAATTATAATAACAGGTATTTTGGGATATTTATTAATCTATAAAACTATTTATAAATTATTAAATTTTAAAGTATTTAAAACTAATTCATTAACTTTTTATGAAACATTCATTAAAAAATATAATATTAAAAGTTAATATTAAAATAACTTCTAAATTATATGGCACGCCTTATAATTTAGAAATATTGTTTTTATTTATAAATTATAAGGTAAATTTATAAAGTGTTTATAAATTAAAAAATAAGGCTAAATATAATAGTTTGCACTTAAATTATAAAATTTCTAAAATTATTAATTTGAATTGTTTAAATTAAGGCCTTAGTTGAAAAAAAAAATTATGTCAAATTATTTTTGATGATTGATTTGATCAAGGTTTAAATACTAATAAATATGTGATATTTAGATTATATAAATAGTTTACATAAAATAAACTTGATTATAAAATGTTATATAATTCATTAATATAATATATTTAAAGTAAATTCCATATAATTCACCTGGATCGAAGGCCTTATATTTTATTATTATCATTAATATCATATATTTAAATTAAATTCCATATAATTTTCCTATCCAACTTCCATAAAATGAATAATATGAAAGAGTTATTATAAGGAGATTAATATAAAGTGTTTATATTCAAAATTATGGTTTTTATGTAAGGTTAGAAAAATTATAATGTGTTTATTTTATCTTTATTTATGAATTCTTCATAAATAGTCTGTCTCGTGTTTAAATACTTCAATTGTTAATTTTTTTTATTTATTCAATTATTTCATATTCATTAATATAATTATTATATTATTAATGGTCTTATACTTTAGTTTAAATTTATAAACTACTTAGAGAGATTATTATCCATTCATCTAAGGAGTTACATGCTAGGTATGGTAATAGATTTAGTTTTATTCTAACTTAAATTTTTTTTGTATTGATTTATGAGCTTGAATTAAGTAAATTCTTATGATTTAAACATATTACGCATTATAGTTAGGATGGAATTTATCTCTCTTGATTAAGGTACCCTTGGGTGGAGGGACTTTAGGTCAAACTTCCCATTATCCTGAAGGCTTATGAATTATTCTATAAAAGTGGGGGTTGACTATCTATGGATCCAAGCTTACTCATATAGATATTTTTGATTTCATATAATTATAAACCATTACATGAAAAGGTTTCATGTTCCTAATCAATAGGATTTGTTTATTTGTGTATAAATATAGTTGTATTTTAATTTGGGTTAGTAATAGAAGTTATGAGTTGTGTAAATAATT
Organism: Viscum album; assembly: GCA_963277665.1. Classification (NCBI taxonomy): domain Eukaryota; kingdom Viridiplantae; phylum Streptophyta; class Magnoliopsida; order Santalales; family Viscaceae; genus Viscum; species Viscum album. Next base: position 683,914,390 of record OY728121.1, read on the forward strand.
ACACATAAATATGGTTTGAACATATTGATTTTTTGTAAGGAATAAGATTCTGAACTAAATCATTAAAAGAATGAATACATTATTAAGTCTTAGTTAAGATTAAAAAGGTATAGAGGGGGTGAAAATGGTTTTAAAATTTAAAGGGTTGAATTAAATCTCTAAGTTAATTAAATTTGATATCAAAGTTAATTGTCATACATATGAAATAATAATAAGCATAAAAAAAGTAAAGATAGATCGCATGAACTTTTTATAGTAGTTTGGTTCAATGTGAACCAACATCTACTCTCTACACCCCTCTACTAATTGAGAGGTATGGTATTCACTAAGGAACTAATTTTTAAAGTGGAATCATAAACCAATTACAACCTACCTTTTATAATGGAGGCACAAGAAAAATGACACCTATTTTTAAAAAGTGTATTCACAAACCATTAAAATGTGTACATTTTGAGGAAAGTATAACCAGCCCTAATTTTAGAATACAGGAGTCAACACCTAAAGAGGATGGATACTTTTGGGAAAAAATCATAAATAGGACAGTGTAAGTGTTGGATCATAATATAGATTTATATGTATATGATATGGTACAATACAAGAGGGGGTGAATTGTATGTTTAAAAACATTATATTTAAAACGCTCAAGAGAGAACTTAGTTTAAGAGGTATTAAACTAATAAAATTCACAACTAATACAAATAACCATATGAGTCTTAGATCCAATGGATATGATATGATGTAATGCCACAAGTAAAGAAAAAACAAGTGTATTTGAATTGAATACAATTATCAGAGTAATACAAAATTAAATGATTCTACCATACATCATATAGAATCTCTTAATACAATATGTAATGAATGAATCGTAATTGAAAAAATTACAATAGTAAAAGAATATGAATAGAAAGAGTAAATAATACAATTCCATTTCTATTAAAAATAGCAGTGAAAATGTTAAGGTATTAAAATTATTTTATCCCAAAGAGTAGGGTATACTTTCACCAAGGATAAAAGGTATGCCTTACCATGACCTTGGTAAGCCCTAGATATGAAGATCAGCACGACTATCTTCCTATCCCCAGAATCCATCGATTAAGAAGGTAATCATCACAACTATCTTTAAAACACTTGAAATCCCTTGATATGATGATTAGTAGAACGTCTTCATATCCCCAAAATTCCTCGATCATTATCATAATGATCAGACACATAGAGCATAAACAAAGAACTTATAGAAATACAAGAACTTGGAACAAGTTGTTCACTTCTTGTATCTTCAAGGATTTCACTCGAAGTAAGAGAGAGGTAAATCTATCTCTCTCTAGAACTTAATAGTAACAAAATTTATATATTCTAGTTTTAATGACCTCCTATTTATAGGCCTCGGGTTTCAATAGTCATATTTCTTCCAAAGGTCATATTTCTCCAAAAAAATCAGAGGGACTTAGACACCTGGCATTACAACAGTCAAAACAAATAGAATACACGACATCATTTTGTTTATTGTATACTAACTCAATGAAATCATTTTAGTTATATAATAGTAAGTACGAAAGTATGAAACAATGAGTATGAGAAACATGTAATTGGTATTGAAGTTAATACATGAAATCAACACATTACATGAGTACCATTAATAATATGCTCACAATACTTGTCATGATTATGATGCATATAATAGTTACGATACAAAACAAGGTTACGATGCTTTATATGAAAAGGATTCATATTGTGGTTATGGTTTATATCATGGTTATGATGCATGATGTAATTATGATGTATATCCTAGTTACAATATATGTTTACGATGCATATTATGATTACGATACATATCCTAGTTATTATGCATGTGATTACGATGCATGTGGTTACGATGCATGACATGAGGATGATACATGACCTGGTTACAATGAATTATTATGATACAATACATAATCTGGTTATGATACAATACATACCTTATTTATGATACACATGGTTACGATACAATACATAACCTGGTTATGATACATGTGGTTACAATACATATAGTTACGATACAATACATAACCTGGTTATGATACACATGGTTATGATATAATACATATCCTGGTTATGATGCATGTGGTTACGATACATATGGTTACGATATAATAAATAACCTAGTTATGATACATGTGGTTATGATACACATGGTTACGATATAGATCGACAGCATGTGTGATTACGATGGACAAAAAAATATGTGATTACGATTGTATGTGATTATGATATACGTGATTACGATTGTAAAACAACATATCTAGTTACTTTGTAAAACAAAATACACGATAAACAAGAAGTAATTTATGATTTTCAAAACAAAAAGATCAATGGAAAAGTCAAAACATGTTTTGACTCAACAATCTCCCCCTTTTTGGAAAGTACGAAACAACATAAAGAATAAAAACTTATCTCCCCTTGAGTTTAGTAACTCTTTTGAAATTAATAGTGAATACGACTAATTCCACCCTTTGTTTAAACAAATCACTACGGATCATATTATTTTTACTTTTACTTGTGAGTTCTACCACTTAATAAGGTATAAATCATCAAATTCTTCTTTTCAAAACCATTATCCCCCTTTTTGATTTTCAAAAAAAATAAGGGAAGACATTTTTTCCCTATAAAAGGTTAGAGAAATAGGGTATAAAACAACTGTTCTTACTTGGAACAAAAATTATATTACAACAATAGTTCTACAAATCATTTTTCACCTTTTGTTTTTCCAAAAGATTGAACACCATGAGATTCATTTTCTTGAAATATTTCTTATCCTCTATCACCTTGTCAAGACCTTCTTCCTGAGCCTTCGTCTTCACATCCTATTCAGCAATAACCATTTCGTACTTCTGGAGCCTTTGTTCTAGAATCCAATTGATTTCTTCTTGATCTTTAAGCTTTACTTTATGATAATTGATATCATCCAATCTAAGTCTATAGGCCTTCTCTAGGATTAAATCTCTATTTGAGAGTAAAACAACCTAATTAAACTAATTCTATAATTTTTCCTTTAGACCAACAAGCTCTTTAGAGGTTATTCCTTGTCAGGTACCGGGTCTTTGAAGGACTTCAAGTTTTTCATTCAAATCAGCAGTCGTCTTTTGATACATAGAATTGAGAAAATTTACCCGATGTACCAATTCATCTTTTTTTCAAATGATTCGTGAGACTATCATCAACATTGTATGACCACTTCACAACCTTATTAAAATCCTTACTGTGCTCAACAGCACATTCTTTAAAAATATTGAAATCGAATTCAAGACTTTGAAACCTATTCATCATAACCTTGACAAAGTCTATTCTATTATTATGAGAATTTGAAAGGATTTCTAACCTAGCTTCAATATTTGGAATGAATGGAATCATATTTTCCAATCTATTCGAGGCTTGTTCAATATACTGAATTCCTTTCAAAGTGATTTTCCTTTCAGAATCTGTATCCTCAATGTATTCAGGGAGATCACTAAAATGAGTTTCAGTACCGATCAATTGAGATCTATGATTCTGATTCTTATTAGATTCTTCCTCTTTTTATTATTTATCTAAAATATAAATGAATTTATTCATGGAAACCCTTTAAGACACTTTCTTATAAGTTTGAGGATCAGGAGATGGAAAATTAATTGATGGAACTTCTGAGGATTCTACGGTATGACTTATCTTGTTTTCGTCTTCTTTCTCTTACATTTCTATTTATTCTTGACATTATTCTTATTCACCTTATTCTTCTTGGTCTTGTTCTTATTTTTTTCTTATTCTTCATCAAATTCTTTAATAATAGATTGTGTATCCTATTTTTTAGAACCTTGTTTTTACTTGCCTTTCTCTGCTGGATCTGATTGTGTCTGAACTGGTGGCTCCCTTATTACAATTCTAGTTTTTTCTTGCTCATCTTTCTTGAGAATACTAACAATGTCAATCTCTTGGGCCTTTCTCTTCTTAATTCTCTTCTTTTTTTCTTCTTTTTTCAAAGTCCCTTCCTGTCTTATTTTTATATCCAGTGCTTCAACTAGATCCAAACCAGACAGAGGATCCCCTTCTTTCCCTTATTCTTTCTTATTTCTCCATTCGGCAGCAACCTCATTGGATAAAGACTTTTTTTTATTTGGTGCCTTTAGAGTTGTAGTCTTAACTACCTTTATTTTTATTGAAGTTGTCTTGGATGGATTATAAGGTTTCTCACTACCTTCAACTACTTCCTTTTCTTTCTCAGTATCCAGATCATTCTCAAACTTTTTTGATTCTTGATTGAATCATAACTTGAGCCTCCTTATTGTATCCTTACTAATTAAGGGCTCTTTGAAGGATGTCATATCAGATTTGATTTCACCATTACACAAGCTCAATAATTCCTTTAGAAACTTACTGATAATAGTGGGAAACAAGACCAGCTGTGATTTTATGGCACCAGATTTGATCTTTTTAATTATCAAGAAAATGAATCCCATTAGATTAAACTTCCTCGTGTTCACCATATAATCAAGCACATAAAGATCTGAAACTTTTAAAGTTTCCTTGTCACCTTTTATCGGCACTAAAAACCCTTTCATCCATAGGGCTTTGAGTCTATTATCTCTTGATAAATGACTCGCCTTTCTTTTGTCCTCATTAATCTCAAAACGTGATTATTTAGATTTAGTCTTATCAAAATTTCTATTAGATTCCAGTAATTTATGAGAAGGACAAAGGGCATCACCTCATATGGTACTCCTAGAAATGTAGCTTCTTGTTTTATGAAGTTTGTATACTTCTTGTCATGCATCATAAAATAAATCTTAAGACCCTTTTTTATATCCATTGATTTATAGAATTGTAACACCTCATCATGATATACATAATCCTAATCAGAATATGGTCTTTCAACACAAATAGATTCTCAGCCTTGGAATCTTATCATCCTTTCCAAAAATGAATCAAAAGACTCATAAAATATTGAGAGACTAACCTTTCACCTCAAAATTTCATGGTAGAGAAATCTTTAGGAGACATTTGATTTGGAAAAGAAGTGGTTGGTTCAGACATGAAAGACTAACTCGGCCCTAAATATTTTCCTAAGGTTAGTAGATCTCTAATTATGAAAACTATAGTAACACTGATTACAAACCGCTCTAGGTATTTATAAAACATCAAGACTACGGAGAAAATTAGAGGAGTTCAATGTGCGATAGGTTGGGAGCAGTTCTTTAAAAAATAAATTGACGGCTATGATTAGATCCAAAAGATCCAATGGTTAAGAATGATTTTGAACTCTTGAGGTTTTCCTTAAAAGAAAATCATATTCATAATGAAACTGATTATGAGTTTAAAATAAATAAATGAGATACAACTATTTGGAAAACAAAAAAAAAGAGGTTTTAGAAATTGTACCTGTAGGAGTATTAGGATATATGTATTGGTTTCCGTATATTGTTCTTATGATCATAATAAAAAAATGTAAAACTGATAAAATAAAATAAGCTGGTACTGATAATCTAGTACCGATAGAATAAAATACTGATAATCTAGTACAGATGACATGAAACATGAAACCGATAAAGATTATACGGATTAAAAAATGAAATTGATTATAGTGAAACTAATTATAGTGAAACCAGTTATAGTGAAACTAATTATAGTGAAACTGATTATAGTGAAACTTATTATAGTGAAACTGATTATAGTGAAACTGATTATAGTGAAACTGATTATAGTGAAACATATTATAGTGAAACCAATTATAGTGAATCTGATTATAGTGAAACTGATTATAGTGAAACCGATTATAGTGAAACTGATAAAATTATGTATACTCCCCCTTTAAAAAGGAGTAACTTAATATAAAGAGATGGTTTAAACAATAAATAGATATGAATGATTACTTTATAGTGATCATTCCTAGTTTCTGTTTAATTTATTCAAATCTATCAGAAGATAATGGTTTTGTGAAAATATCAGCAAGTTGTTCTTGCGTTCCGATCAATTGTAAAATAATATATCCTTTTAGTGTGTGATCCCTAAGAAAGTGATTCCTACTGTCTTTTTGTTTTGTACATGACTGATGTGTGGGGTTTTTACTAATATAAATGGAACTAGTATTATCACATAGTATTTGAGTTTTGGAAAAACTCATGCCATAGTCAGTGAGTGTGTGTTGCATCCACAACACCTGAGCACAACAACTTCCAACTGCTACATATTCAGCTTTAGCAGCGTAAAGTGCTACTGAGAGTTGCTTCTTGCATGACCAAGAAACTAGTGAATAACCAAAAAAATGACATGTTCTGGATGTACTTTTTCTATCCATTCTACAACTGCCAAAGTCAGTATCTGAAAAACTTTTCAAAACAAAATCATTTCCAGAATAATAGAATAGTCCTAAGTACATAGTTCCCTTTAAGTAGTGAAAAATTCATTTCAATTATTTTAAAAGAGATTATTTTGGATTAGATTGGTATCTTGCACATAATCATACTGAAAAAATTAATTCTGGAAGAATAACTATTAATATAACAAACATCCTATCATACCTCTAAAATGTGTTTTATCTACTAGTTTCTTAGTTTCATCAAGATCAAGTGTATTTGAGGTACCGATTGGAGTGCTTATATTTTTTAGTGTTGTCGTATCCATACTTTTTAAGTAAGTACTTGATATACTTATGTTGGGATATATAGGTTCCTTTTGGTTTTTGAGAAATTTGAAAAACTAAAAAGAATGTTAACTCACCCATCATACTCATTTCAAACTCATATTTAATTAGATTTGAAAAATAATCTGTTAGAGATAGCTGAGTTGATCCAAATATAATGTCATCAACATAGATTTGAACAATCAAAAAAAATTCCATTTTTATAAAAAGAGTTGGATCTGCAGTACCTTTTTCATAATTGTTTTGTAAAATAAATCATGTGAGTCTATCATACCAAGTTCTAGGGGCTTGTTTAAGGACATATAAAGCTTTGGTAAGTTTAAAAACATGATCAGGATGTTTTAGATCTACAAAACTATGAGGTTTTTCTACAAAAACTTCTTCTTGTACAAAACCATTAATAAAAGCACATTTTACATTCATTTGAAAAAGTTTGAAATTGAAGTATGTTTCAAAGGATAATAGAATACGAATAGATTCAAGTCTAGCTACCGTAGAATAGGTTTATTTATAGTCTATTCCCTCTTGTTGATTATAGCCCTTAGCAATAATTCTTTCTTTATTTCTTATAATGACTCCATTTTCATCATATTTGTTTTTGAAACCCCATTTTACACCAATTACATTTGTTTCTTTTGGTATTTTAACCAAGGTCCAGACTTGATTCCTTTCAAATTCATTTAGTTCATCTTGTATTTCCTTAATCCAATCTTCACCACCTAAGGCTTCATTCGAAGTTTTAGGTTCAAATTGAGATAGAAGATAAAGATGTTCTATTTCATTTCTCAAGGAATTTCTAGTCCTTACGGGTTGATTTACATCACCAATGATATTATCACTATGATTATTCCTAAGAAATAATTGATTTGGGGTTTTTAAACATGTTCATCAATATAAGATAGAAAGTCTTCTGGATAAATGTTTAAGAACCATTTTCTTGAATATTTACCTTTTTAGAAGAGTTTTTAATCAAGGGTTGAAAATTAATCTGTGAAAACACGTCTGATGATATAGGTAAGGATTATTTATAAGCAAATGGTTCAGTTTCATAAAACTTAACATGCACTGTTTCCTCAATAGTACAATAGTTTTTGTTAAAAACTCTATAATCCTTAGAAGTTGTGGAATAGCCTAGAACGATTCCTTCATCAGATTTGGGTGAGAATTTATGTAGATTATCTTTAGTATTCAGTATGAATAATTTGCATCCAAATACTCTGAAGTAAGAAACATTAGGTTTTCAACCAATCTCCAGTTCATAATATGTTTTATTAAGAAAAGGTCTAGTTAAAACTTGATTTATAGTTTAACATGTAGTACTAATATATTCATCCCAGAAATTCTTTAGCAATTGATTATTCACTCAACATAGTCCTTGTCATTTCTTGAAGAAAAAAATTTCTTCTTTCAAAAACATTATTTTTCTGAGGGGTTTTTGTAGCTGAAAATTTGTGAGTAATACCTTTATTATTACAAAAAGTTTAAAAATATGAATTTTGAAGTTAACCACCATGATCCCTATGAATAGTTATCAGTGGTAGGTTTTTCTCATTTTTAACTTGGGCTCTAAAAGTTTTGAAAAAGAAAATAGCTTTAAATTTCTTTGCTAAAAATAGACACATGTAAATCTAGTGTAATCATCAACTAAAACAAATACATAGTATTTTCCTCCAATACTTCTAGTTTTTGTAGGACTAAAAAGATCCATGTGCACTAACTATAATGAATTAGAAGTTTAAACTTTATTAATTGATTTAAAGCTAGTTTTATGTTGCTTTCTATATTGACAAGGGTCACAAACTTTTGAAGAATCATACCTTAAATCTGGTAGATCCTTAAAGTATTTTCTTTGAAATTTTACAAAGGTTACTAAGGTTACACTTTCCTAAAATTCTATTCCATAAACAATATTGGTCTTTCATTGAACTTAAGAAAGGTAATTCTTGGCTCCTAAGGTCTTCTAAGTTGATTGTGTATACATTCTCATGCCTGTGGCTAGAGAGAATGAATTCATCCTTGGAATTGTGAACTAAACATTTATCATTCCTAGAATTTACAAGTTAACCTTCATTACATAATTTAATTATTCTTATAAGGTTTTGTTTAAGACCCTTAACAAACAAAACATTTGAAATTAAAACTTTTCCAAAAAGAACAATATTACCTATACCAATGATCTTTCCCTGAGAATTATTTCTGAAGTTCACTCTTCCTCTGTTAATTTCAATAATCTTTTCAAATAAATCTTTTTTTCCAGTCATATTTTGAGAACAACCACTATCCATGTACCAAATATTCTTGTTGTTGGTACACTTTTTTGTTTTCCTGAAAAAGAAACAATTAGTTTTTTGGAACCCAAACTTGTTTGGATCCGAAAATGTTAGATAAAATAATTTTAGGAATCCACATTTGTTTTGAAAAATGAGCTTTATGAAATCCTAAATATTGAGTTTTATTAAGTGAAAAATTTCTTTACCAATATCCACCACATTGAAATTTTATGTAGAATAGAGCATTTTGAGGAACAAAATAGTTATGACTAAAAAAGGTTTAGGATGAGTATAACCAATTCCAAAAATATTCCTTAGAGGAAAAATTTGAGAATACATTTTATCAAATTCTTTCATTCCAGCAGTGAAATTTGACAAAAAAATTATTAAGATAAAAGATTTTAGATTTATTCTAATGAATAAATTATCATTATCACAAGAAATTATTTTGGAATTATTTTTTGTATCAAAAACATTTTTCTTTAAAATAAGTTTTTCAATGTCCTTAGAAAGTTTATCCTTCTCAAAATTTACTTTCATAAGGTTCTTTGAAATATTATAAAAATCAATATTTTTCTTATCAAGATCTTTTGAAAGATCTGATATTTCTTTTGTAAGAATAGTTATTCTAGAGTTTTTCTTATCAATATTTTTCTTGAATTTGGAATTTTCATTCTCAAGTAATTTGGAAAATCTGGATACTTCTTAAAAAGAAGGAAAATTTTCCTCTACTGAGGAAGATTCTTTATCCAAAGATTAAGAAAACTTATCATCAGGGTAATTTTCATTTAAAGATACATTTGTAATAAATTCTTCATTATGTACCTTGGCCATGAAACAATGATTTTCAATAGGTAGTTTGGCTATGAGTCCTATATTCTTCTGACCAGAAGTTTTTTATTCTAAAGATCCATCTAATGAATCACCACCACTTGCACTAAAAGTACCATTTGCTTTCAAGACTTTATTTGTATTAGAATTTTAATAATTTTTCTTGTTTCTTTCAGAATGATTATCTTTCCTGTCTTTTCTTTTGAGAAATGGACAATATAGTCTAATGTGACCTTCTCTCTTACATTTATAACATGTTACTTCTAAGTTTGTCTTGTCCTTTATATATTTATTTTTAAACCTATACTGAAAGTATTTCTTTCCAAAAATCTTGTTCATACTTCGAGCAAGATTAGCTAATTCATTATCTAAGTGATCACTTTAACTTGATTCTGATATAACAATAGATTTCTTAGCTATGGATCTTGTTACCATTTTTGGTGTCTTGGATTTAGATGTAGTAGTAAAAGATACACTTCCATTACCATTATTTTTCTTGTTCAAATCAGAATCTCTTTCATTCTTGTCTCGTGCTGAAGAAGATTTATAAATAACTCATCAAGAGTGATTTGAGTAACTTTCCTATTTTCATCAATATAAATCCTTTTTTATTGCCACTCATTTGGAATTATATCAATTATCTTGTCCACAAGTGTTTCATCATCAAGAACCTTTTCACCGATGGATTGAACACTATTTACAATTGTCATAAATCTTTGTTTAACCTTTCATATCGGTTCTCTGTAAGGAAAAATAAACCCATGATATTCATCTCAAAGCATGGCCCTTCTTGTTTCAATAACTTTAGATGTACCAAAATGTGTGACTTCCAATTTTTTACAGATACAATTAGATGCTTCACATGATGATATCTAACTATATATATTCCTAGACATGGAACACAACAAAGTATTTTGTACCTTTTAGTTTAATTTATATTCGTGTTTCTCTTGTTTGGTGAAAGAACTGACTTTCTTGTCTAGAATTTTATAATCTCTAGTAAGCATTAAAAAGTTATCCACTTCGGTATTAATAAAAAATGTCTTCATTAGATCTCTCCAATACTTATAATCATTCCAATCAAAAATAGGTGGTCTAGTTGGGTTTAGGTTGTCAGTTGATCCAATATTCATTCATTCTATCTTCTAAAACAATACTTTTCAACTCCACATGTTAGTGTAGTAAGTAATTATAAATAAAATATTTATAAAAGAAATAAAATTGTCTTACAGAAGGAAATAAATCCAGTAATATGAATCTATGGAAACCTGCTCTGATACCAATTATTGGATCGTAATATAGATTTATATTTATATGAGATAGCACAATACAAGAGGAGAGGTGAATTGTAGGTTTAAAAACTTTTTATTTAAAACAATCAAGAGAGAACCTAGTTTAAGAGGTCTTAAACAAATACAATTCACAACTAATACAAATTACCATATGAGTCTTGGATCTGATGGATTTAATATGATGTAATACCATAAGTAAAGAAAAAACAAGTGTATTTTAATTGAATAAAATTATCAGAGTAATATAAAAGTAAATGATTCTACCATACAGAATATAGAATCTCTTAATACAATATGTAATTAATGAATTGTAATTGAAGAAATTAAAATAGTAAAAGAATAGGAATAGAAAGAGTAAACAATACAATTCTCTTTCTATTACAAATAGTAGTGGAAATGTAAAGGTATTATAATTATTTTATCCCAAAGAGTAGGGTATCCTTTCACCTAGGATAAAAGGTATGTCTTACCACCACCTTGGTAAGACCTCGATACGAATATCGGCATGATTGCCTTTCTATCCCCGGAAGCCATCGATTAAGAAATTAATTGGAACCTCTATCTTTCAAACACTTGAAAGCCTTCGATACGATGATCGGCAGCACGTCTCCCTATCCTTGTAATCCCTCAATAGTTATCATAATGATCAGATGCACAGAGCAGAAACAAAGCACTTATAGAAATACAAGAACTTGGAACAAGCCATTCACTTCTTGTATCTTCAAGTCTTTCACACGAAACAAGAGAAGTGTCACTATATCTATCTCTAGAACTTTATAGTTACAAAAGTTATATATTTTGGTTCAAATGACCTCATTTTTATAGGCCTCAGGTTCCAATGGTCATATTTCTTCCAACGGTCATATTTATCTAAAAAAATCATAGGGACTTAAACACCTGGCATTACAACGTTCAAAACAAACAAAATACACAACATCATTTTTTTAGTGTATTACTAACTCAATGAAATCGTTTTAGGTAGAAAATAGTAATTAAAAACGTATGAAACAATGAGTATGAGAAACATGTAATCAGTATTGAAGTTAAGACATGAAATCAACACATTACATGAGTATGATTAATAATATGGTCACAATTCTTGTCATGATTACGATGCATATAATAGTTACGATAAAAAACACGGTTATGATGCTTTACATGGAAAAGATGCATATTGTGGTTATGATTTATATCATGGTTACAATGCACAACATGATTATGATGTATATCCTAGTTATGATATATAGTTACGATGCATATTATGATTATGATACATATCCTGGTTATGATGCATGTGATTACGATGCATGTGGTTATAATGCATGACTTGAATACGATACATGACCTGGTTACGATGCATGATTATGATACAATACATAACCTAGTTATGATACACATGGTTAAGATCAATGCATAACCTGGTTATGATACACATGGTTACCATACAATACATAACCTGGTTATGATGCATGTGGTTACGATACACATGGTTATGATACAATACATAACTTGGTTATGATACACATGGTTACGATACAATACATAACTTTGTTATGATGCATTTGGTTACGATACACATGGTTACGATACAATACATAACATGGTTACAATACATGTGGTTAAGATACACATGGTTACGATGTAGATCGACAACATGTGTGATTACGATGGAAAACAAAATATGTGATTATGATTGTATGTTATTATGATATATGTGATTACGATTGTAAAACAACATATCTGGTTACTTTGTAAAACAACATACATGATAAATAGGAAGTAATTTGTGATTTTCAAAACAAAGAGATCAATGGGAAAGTTGAAACATGTTTTGACTCGACAGTAAGAATAATAGAGAATAATATAAAGAATGACTACAATAACAAGAAAACAATATGTAGAAGTCAATGTAGATAGAAGAATCATGATAACTGGTTATTTTTTCACTCCAAGGTAGTAAGGATCTCAAAGATTAAGTTCCTCCTTAATAGTTTCCTAGAAGATTGAAACTTTGTTCACATAGGATAACTTGTATGTTCATATAATCACACAATACTTGAGTTCTCTATATAAGTATCAGTTTTCTATCCATGAGTCTCAATCCCTTCAAATAAGACTAAACAACAACCATGTGATGATTAGTGTAATTCAAAAATAATAATGATAATAATCCAAATTATCACAGATAGTGAAATTAGTTTTTTGTAATTATCATTCTATAATTATCATTGATATTTAAAAACATCATAATAGTTTAAAATAATTTAAATCCATCATTTTAATAGTTCAAAATATATTCCATAATAATCATTCAGATATATCCCATAAATCTTGCATGATAGTTCATTAACAGAAACATTCAAAATTCAAAATAGTTACCACATTCATATAGATACAAATAAAAAAATATACCTTACATTAAAAATATTAAAAAATTAACAGATATTATTATTATCATTAACAATAAAAAATAATTTAGAAACTCCAAAAACAATTAAATTAATCATAATAAATAAATTTAAAATTCTAAAACATCATGTCTTAATCTTATGTGAGAATGAAGAAGAGGTTTAATATTCATTTAAATCTATATAAAACATTCTAAAATAATTTCTCATAGTTTTTTATATAATTAATATGAATTTTTATATCACACAAAAAGTTAAAACATCTAATATGAATGTAAATCAAATACAAAATATCAAAATAATTGAAAAACTAAGTAACCTGTGTCAGTGCTCCATAACCACCATTATGCACACAACAAATTTTTGTTTCTAAAAAAATAAATAAACTGAACATGGTCATTCAAATAATGTGGTTTCGTCGCTCAAGCTGTTTTTACATCCTTTGATATGATATGATATGATATAATACACCACATATTCTCAAAAAAATCCAACTTATGCATCATATTTCTTGTAGATATTTCTTTAAATTAAAATCCCTTATAATGTAGAGTGGTTTAAAAACACTGGTCATTTTAACATTCTCATGAGGGTAAGTAAAAAAAATCTATATTCGATAAAGGTACTATGTGTATGTTGTGTCAAGGTAAGTTAAATAAATTAAAAACTGAGTAAATGTTATATCAATTGGAACTACATAAGGGTAAGTTAGAAATCACTATGTAATGGTAAGATACACATATTTAGGAACACATAAAGTAAAGTAGGATAATTAATTCTTTGTGTAAAGATAAGTTACACAAGCTATGTAAAGGTATAATTAAACTTTCATAAAGGTAAAAATAATATATAACAAGCTATGTATATAGAGACTCATACTTTACATACATGGTTAATACTTCAAAATTGAAGCATACTTATTACAACATATAACAAAACCATGAAAGGACCGTATAGGTATAGTGTCTTTAGAAACTGGGAAACATAAACAACCGGTTCATAAAGAATCTACATTGTCTCCCATTTATTTCATCATATCTATAGTCCCTTTTTGGAATATCTTACTTAATAACCTTCTTCCTGACCTGGGGAAAGAAAACATACAAAAGGGTGAGCTCAAATGCTCAGTAAGGGTAAACAAAAGAAATATCAATCACATCAAATTCAAAAGAACATAAAATTTTGGAAATCTTAACCTGCAAAAGAGATTATAATTTCATAACATGGGATAAATCATAGTAGTGAAATGTAATCCCAATAATCATAAAATAAAACATGAAACTTTGTGGCATACACACATAATCATAGAGAATCATTTCTTAGTAGTCAAGACTCATTGCCAAGACTATCTTAGCAGACAAAGTCCATTTCTGAACCGATTTCACTCCTCGTTTCAGTCCTGTTTCACTGAACTGGTTTAACATGTCGTTCCAGCCATGTCTATCTCATGAGATATAAATCTTTACCCAATGCATTGGAGGGATATATAGGTCCCACCCATCTCATAATTATATCATTCTTATGTGTGCCACAAAATCATAAATCATACATCATTGCATAACCCATGTAATAAAAATGGTATTCTTAAACATCGTGACATCATAAAACAATTCATATAAGATAAAGGAATTCATAAAAATAATTCCATCACAACATAATCAAATCAATTTAATAATAGGGATAGAAACAAAACCATATATTATCTTATATGGAAAATAATTTTGATAAAACACTTGAACTCCATTCTTGAGGAAAATAACCTTTCTACTTCAAAAACATTTTTCCTTTCTTAACATGTCATACAATTTTAAACTAAAAGAAGTTGATTAAAAATAAACTTGAAAACTTGTAAAGGAAGCTTATTGGAAATAATGTTTTAAAAATCCATTCATGCCATATAAGTTAAAAAAACATTCTTCTTGTACTTTTTTCGGAAAAGTCAAAAAGTACCTCGTACGAAAAATGACAAAAGATTCCTTTCATATATTTTACTAAAAACTCACAGAAGGGTAAAATTGGACATAAAATATTTTAGAAGGATATAAATATTACATATTGAGGAAACATGGATGTGGATGATAAATATTCCCCAGTAAATTCTGAAGTATAAACAATCTCGGATAAAAATGAGATTGCGAGATTTTCCCTTACCTTAGGTCCGATTTGCTTCGTAAGTGTCCGAAACTTCTGTATAATGATTTAAATAATGTCATTGACTTATTACAGAATCATACGCATTGTTATGATATCATATATGGTCATATTCTTAGCTTATTATTAGTAATATTTCATTACTACTTGTTATTCGGGTGTTTATTACTTTTTGTTCTTATGCGTGTTTTGTCGAATAAATTCTTATTCTTCTCTTTAGTTTATAGATACCTCATTTAAAAAATGGTATTAGTGTACTATATATCATATTTATTCATTCAATTCATTTATATAATCATTATTCAATGAATATCATGTAGAATGAGTCGCATCACATCGTGGAGACGGTATTCCGTACGTACACACGAACGATGATATCGTTCCCATGATAATGGAATTGTATTGGAGTGTATGTATACTATTTCAGAATCAATATCACTTTAAAATAATCATATATAGTTATTATTTACACCATTATACCCATCCAAGTAAGGTGGTGGTGGAAAATAGATTACACCACGACGTAGAGACGGTATTCCGTACGTACGCATGTGCGGTTCGTTTTCCGTAGGATGGATAGACAGTGAAATAGGGTTATTTCATACTTATAATAAAATAACAGTATATGAGTGATACTGATGTTATTACTTCATAATGAAACAACTAAAGAAGAAAAGTGGAAGAAGAAATAAAGTTGAAAGAATCGGTAACAGATATTACCTCTTCTTTGAAGCGCCTCTTTGAGACCTCCTCTTAGGGCACTAAAATTGGTCTTTGAAGAAGAACAAGACCTCTAGGATGTTTCTAGGGAAGTGGGGAAGTGAAATGGGAATGGATTGGACGATATTGAAGGCTAAAATTGGTGTAAGGAGGAGAGATAGGAGGTTCCCTTTTATAAGGGAGGAGAGGGGCACCTTTGGAAATATAAGAAATATTAGTTTATATTAAATCCCAACCCCACTAAAAAACTTCCAAAATGACTCATATCAGAATATTAGATGATATGGGGTTGTAATATCATCAACCAATAAAATTTAGACATGTTAGGAATTTATTTTAAACATTATCAACTTGATTTATCCTTATTTATCAATTTAATTTTATTTGTGGTAATAATATTCTAAATTTTAAATTATTATAAATAATTACATATGTGTTGTGAATTTTCCATAATTTGAAAATTTATGATATTGTCGGCCATATAAAATTTAATTTATAATTTTTAAATATTTTTGTGATTTTTAAACAATTTTATAATATGTTATTTTTATAAAATAACAATAGTGTCAATTTTGAAACTATTCATTTATTTGAATTTAAATAAAATATATACAGAAGATATGTTCGAAATAAAAGCTTTAATAGATCCATAAAATTTCATATGTATCTAGAAAATTAGTGGATCACATTAAATAGTTCATATAATATTTATTTTAATATTTTTAAAACCATTTATTTGATATTTTAATTAATAAAATAATTTCAACATCACTATTGTGTCATAATTAATGATAATTATTTAATCCCTAAAAATTCTAAATAAATTTCTATGATGTAGATAATTGTATTAGATTTCTCGAGACTATTAATTTTTGAAGTTTTATTAATTTTATCACTAAATTAAAATTATTATACTTATAAGATTAAAGAAAGTGACATGTTGTCACATTCTTTGGTTTTAATAATAATTAAATTATTTTCATGGAAAAAAGTCCATTAAATGAATCTAATCATACCCTTAAGTGATATGGGTCGACTTTTAGTCATCCAATAGTATTTTGGCGGGTGTTAGGGTAATTTTATAATCTTATATTTACCCTTAATTACCCGATTTACCTTTAACTATGGTAAATAAAATTTAACGTAGTTACTATTCATAATGCCCAAAAAATAAAAAGTAGCCTATTTACATAATTTGGACCCACTGATTCCAAATATGGAATCCATTTTTCAAAATTCAAAACACATAAGTTTCAGTAATTAATTTAAAATAAATCCAGTTGTTAAGAAAACAGGTTTTAGAAGTTAAAACATTGTCAAAGATTGAAATGTTTTTACCTATGAATTCAATGTGAAATTAATGTTAATGACATAAATTATATTAAATGGTAAAAATATATTATATTTATACTTTAAAACCATTCAATATTATAATTTAACCATATAAATTATCTCAATGGAAAAAAGTTGTTTTTAATTAAAAATTAGCGTATTTTTACTATTCATCAAAATATGAAAGTTATCAGAAAAATATCAAAAAAATTATCCAAAGTAAATTTTTATATCCAGATTCAAAATAAGAATTTTATTTTGTCAAATTGAACTTATAAATGTGTCAAAAACTAGATTTAATGTGGGTGCGCCATCAAAAGGCGGCAAAACTGCTATTTTTGAAAAATATTTATTTTACCTGAAAAATTTATTTTGTTCTCTTACCATATTCTAGAAAATGTGTAAGATGAATAATAATGTTATAAAATTCGAAATGTAGTTAATACTATTCATAACGACTAGTCCATAATAATATATCGTTGTTTAGTGAAACTCGGTATTGCGTACTACACACGCTATCGAGGAAGGTCGTGATTGTGTGTAATGCAAGCCAAGTCCGTATTGTGTGCTATGAAAGATTCCTTTGGTGTTGCGTATAACATAAGGCATAAAAAAAATATTTCTCATAAAATCTCAGGGCGTTACATTCTACCCCCCTTAAAATGAATTTCGCCCTCGAAATTCGTCACTTCATTACAAACAGATGAGGATACATCTCCCTCATCATATCCTCAAGTTCCCATGTAGCTTCTTATAATTGGTGGTTCCTCCATAAAACTTTCACCAAGAGAGTGGTCTTATTCCATAGGAATTTTTCGCTACGATCCAGAATCTCTATCGGTTGTTCTTCATAAGAAAGATCTTGCTCCAGCGGTACAACTTCTGAGCTGAGCACATGTGAAGGATCAGGTATGTACTTTCTCAGGAGAGATACATGGAACACAACGTGAACTTGAGAGAGATTTTGTGGAAGCTCCAATCGGTAATCTACCTTCCCAACACGATCCAGAATTTCAAAAGGACCGATATATCTAGGGCTCAAATTTTCCTTCTTTCCAAATCTCATGACCCTCTTCTAGGGAGATATTCGTAAGAATACTTTATCACCCACTTCAAACTCTAGGTCTTTTCTTCTGTTGTCGGCATAACTTTTTTGTCGACTCAGAGCTGCTCTTATGTGTTGTTGAATAGATCTGACATTTTTTTCCATTTCATCAACAAGATCAGGTCCTAATAGCTTTCTTTCCCCAACTTCATCCCAGCAAGTTGAAGTCCTGCATTTATTTCCATAGAGAGCTTCATAAGGAGCCATCTGAATACTGGAGTGAAAGATATTATTATAAAAAAATTACACCAAAGTTAGGTGTTGATCCCAAACACCTTTGAAATCTATAGAGGAATCTCTCAACATATCTTCTAGAGTTTGAATTTTCCTCTTAGACTGACCGTCTGTCTGAGGATGATAAGCAGTGATGAAACTCAACTCTTTATCCAGAGTATGCTGAAGACTTCACCAGAACTTCGAGGTAAACCTCGGATCCTGATCAGATATAATGGAAAGTGGTACTCCATGCAATCTTACCACTTCCTTTACGTATATCCTGGCAAGATGATCTAGAGAGAAATCCTCTCTAATAGCAATGAAGTGTGCAGACTTTGTAAGACGATCAACTATGACCCAGATAGCATTATTGCCTTTGGATGTTTTAGGAAGTCCAGTGACAAAGTCCATAGTGATGTTTTCCCATTTCCATTCTGGTATGGGTAATGGTTGTAACATCCTCTTAGACTTCGGTCTCTCAGCTTTAACTTGCTGACAAACCAAGCATCGAGAGACATATTCAGCAACATCTCTTTTCATGTCATCCCACCAAAAGTACTCTTTCAGGTCCCTATACATCTTCGTGCTTCTCGGATGAATAGAGAATAAAGAACTATGAGCCTCATCCAGCATCTCCTTCTTTAATTCTGGGATGGGAGGAACACGAACCCTATTCCTGAACTTTATTATCCCATCACAATCAAGGTTGAATTCAGGAACATTTCTCACCTTCTTTTGTAACTCTAAATCTTCTTTCTGTGCCTCTTTAATCTTCACATGTATAGATGGTTGAACATTCATTTGAGAAAGATACGATTTTCCCCTTCCATTATAATTCCAAGATCCATCCTTTGTAAAACCATAAATATTGGATCTTTTGTGATCCTCATCATGGATAAGCTAGCATGGTCTTTTCAACTTAATGCATATGTCACCTTGTTTGCTTTACCAGGGTGGTAATGAATTGAGCAGTCATAATCCTTAATCAGCTCCAACCATCTTCTTTGGCACATATTCAGCTCATTTTGTGTGAAAATATACTTTAAACTTTTATGATCAGTATAAATATCACACCTTTCTCCATAAAGATAATGCCTCCAAATATTTAATGCAAAGATTACCGCAGCTAACTCCAAATCATGAGTTGGGTAATTTTTCTCATGGATTTTCAACTGTCATGAGGCATAAGCTATCACCATATCATTTTGCATAAGAACACACCCCAGCCCCTTCTTGTATGCATCACTATAGATCACAAACCTTTCTCCACTACAAGGAAGTGTGAGTACAGGTGCACTGGATAACCTTCTTTTCAACTCCTTGAAATTCTCTTCACATTCCTACATCCAAACAAACTTAACTCCTTTCCAAGTCAACTTGGTGAGTGGATTAGATAATCGTGAAAAATCTTTCACAAAACGTCGATAATATCCAGCCAAACCAAGAAAACTTCAGATCTTAGTTACTGTTGTTGGTCTCGACCATATTTTGATAACCTCTGTTTTTTCTGGATCCACAGATATCCCCTCTTTTGAGATTATGTGACCCAAAAATGCAACTTTTTGAATCCAAAATTCACACATGGTAAATTTGGCATAAAGCTTCTCCTTTCTCAGGGTCTTCAATATAATTCTCAAGTTATCTTCATGTTCTTCCTTTCTCTTTGAATAGACAAGAATATCGTATATAAAGACTACCAAAAACTGATCAAGATAGTCTCTAAAGACTCTATTCATCAGATCCATGAAGATAGCAGTGGAATTAGTAAGACCAAATGGAATCACTATAAATTCATAGTGTTCATACCTTTTACGGAAAGTCGTCTTTGGTATATCCTCCCTTTTGAACCTTAATTGATGATACCCTGAACGAAGATCAATTTTGGAAAAGTATTGAGATCCGCGTAGTTGGTCAAATAAGTCATCAATGCGCGGGAGAGGATATTTGTTCTTGATAGTGATCTTGTTAAGTTCTCGATAATCAATGCAGAGTCTCATTGATCCATATTTCTTCTTAACAAACAGAATAGTTTCTCCCCAAGGTGATGCACTAGGGTGTATGAATCCTTTATCAAGATTCTCTTGGAGTTGCTTCTTCAATTCCTGCAACTCAATTGGGGTCATTCTATAAGGTTTCTTTGAAATAGGCAAAGCACCCGGTATGAGTTCTATTGAAAACTCAACTTCATGATTTGGTGGAAGACCCAGAAATTCCTCTGGAAAGACATCATCAAACTCCCGTACAATGAGAATATTCTTAATCGTGAGTTTCTCACCAACCATTTGAGATAAATAACCTTCATTTAGTGGAATCAAGACCCATAAGATGGAAGAAATTTCCACTGGAATGTTATGTTCATCCTTGCATCGATAGATGATCATAGATTGATCTGGAATATGAAATGTGACTTACCTTCTTTGGAAATTGATATGAGCTCCATATAAAGAAAGTCAATCCATGCCAAGAATCACATCAAATTCCACTATAGGAAGGACCACAAGATTTGCAGGAATCACTTTCCCACAAACTTCAATCAGAGAAGAATTATAAAGTTTTGATGTGACTGTTGTGCCATTAGGGGTTGTCACAGCTAACTCAACATCTAATTGTTGAGGTAATACGATGATACCCTTAGAAAATTCTTCAGAAATAAAAGATTGGGTGGATCCAGAATCAAATAAAACATTTTCTACTTTAGAGTGGATGGTAAGTGTACATCTCACCACTTCGTTGTCGTAATCCACATCGCCGATAGTAATTACATGTGACTTTCCTTTGTCTTTGGCCTTAAGAGTTTGTTGACGTCGATCATCATCATCAACCCTTGGATTTGGGCATTGATTGGCATAATGCCCCATCTCCTTGCACTTGAAACATTGAAGTGTAGTAGGTTCATTATGAGTATCCCTTCCTTTGTTTGCATCATTAGACATCTTCTTCCCATTATTTCAACATTAAATTGTCCGATGACCTTCTTTTCCACACTTATAACATTTTCTTGTCCCCTTAAGACAATTTCCTCCATGTTTCTTTCCACACTTTGATCATAAGGGAAAGCTCATCTTCTTTTTAGTGTGGTCTTTAGATTTTCCTTTGAATTCCATTTTCCTCTTCTTATCAAACCCATATGATTGATGGGTTACTCCAATCTCCATATCAACCTAGAGAGCACATCAAACGATTTCCTCATAGCTATTGAAGTCCCTTATGGATAACGCCCTTAGAAGACTTGGTTTTAATCCACTAAAGAATCGATCAATCTTACTCTCAGGTTAGATAATAATACCAGAAGCGTACTTTTCAAGTCTTGTAAAATTTGTTTCATAGGTACCAACAGATTCATCATACTTTTTATTTAGTTCAAGAAATTCCTTATTTATCTTTGTTCAAAGAATACGAGGGAAATACTTATTGAAAAATAAGTTCTTGAACTCGTCCCATTCCATGGACTCAATTTCATCCCTTTGCCTCATATTCTTAATAAGATTCCACCACTGATCATCATCACCTTCCAAACGATACACTGCTAAGATGACTTTATCATGTTTAGAACATTGAAGAACTGAAAATATCTTTTCAGTGGTACTGATCCATTGTTCATCCACTAATGGATCAGAAGACCCGCTGAATGAAGGTGGACGCTGCCTGATGAAGGATTCAACAGAATGTTTCTCCTTCCTTTGCTCATTTGGAAGTCCTTCATGATTCATAGCTTGTGAAAGTTGTGTGAGCATGGCTACAAGATTTTTCATTCTAGTTCCCATAACGTTTGGTTGCTCAGGGGGACAATCATTGCATTTCCCGTCGCATTCCGCATTAACACGGTTCCTTCAGGTTCCAACCATTGACTAAAACCAAGAAGAATAGTGTGAGAAAAACTAATTATAATAGGAAAACCACATAATCAAGAATAAAATTTCACACTTAAGGTCTTATCATAGGTTTTTCATGGCCATTTCTAAAACACTAAGATTGGGTTCTATGCTTAGACATATCCTTAGGTTTCTTACTAAGGATTTCACATCCTAGTTTCCAAAGGTTGACTATAACCTTTCCTCTAATACCAACTATAGAGACCCATACTTTACATACGTGTTCAATACTTCAAAATTGAAGCATACTTATTACAACATATAACAAAACCATGAAAGGACTGTATAGGTATAGTGTCTTTAGAAACTGGTAAACATAAACAATCGGTTCATAAAGCATCTACACTGTCTCCAATTTATTTCATCATATCTATAGTCCCTTTTTGGAATATCTTACTTAATAACCTTCTTCCTGACCTGGGGAAAGAAAACATACAAAAGGGTGATCTCAAATGCTCAGTAAGGGTAAACAAAAGGAATATCAATCACATCAAATTCATAAGAACATAACATTTTGGAAATCTTAACCTGAAAAAGAGATTATAATTTCATAACATGGGATAAATCATAGTAGTGAAATGTAATCCCAATAATCATAACTTAAAACATGAAACTTTGTAGAATACACACGTAATCATAGATAATCATTTCTTAGTAGTCAAGACTCATTGCCAAGACTATCTTAGCGGACAAAGTCCATTTCTGAACCGAGTTCACTCCTCGTTTCAGTCCTGTTTCACTGAACCGGTTTAACCTGTCGTTCCATACATATCTATCTCATGAGATATAAATCTTTACCCAATGCATTGGAGGGAGATATAGGTCCCACCCATCTCATAATGATACCATTCTTATGTGTGCCACAAAATCATAAATCATACATCATTGCATAACCCATGTAATAAAAATGGGATTCTTAAACATCTTGACATCATAAAACAATTCATATAAGATAAAGGAATTCATAAAAATAATTCCATCACAACATAATCAAATCAATGTAATAATAGGGATAGAAACAGAACCCTATATTATCTTAGATGTAAAATAATTTTGATAAAACACTTGAACTCCATTCTTGAGGAAAATATCTTTTCTACTTCAAAAACAGTTTTCCTTTCTTAACATGTCATAAAATTTTAAACTAAAAGAAGTTGATTAAAAATAAACTTGAAAACTTGTAAAGGAAGATTCTTGGAAATAATATTTTAAAAATCCATTCATGTCGTATAAGTTAAAAAAAACATTCTTCTCGTACTTTTGTAGGAAAAGTCAAAAAGTACCTCATACGAAAAACGACAAAAGATTCCTTTAACATCTTTTACTAAAAACTTACCGAAGTGTAAAATTGGACATAAACTATTGTATAAGGATATAAATATTACATATTGAGGAAACATGGATGTGGATGATAAATATTCTCCAGTAAATTCTAAAGTATAAACAATCTCGGATAAAAATGAGATTGCGAGATTTTCCCTTACCTTAGGTCCAATTTTCTTCATAAGTGTCCGAACCTCCTGTATAATGATTTAAATAATGTCATTGACTTATTCCAGAATCATAATCATTATTATGATATCATATATGGTCATATTCTTAGCTTCTTATTAATAATATTTCATTACTACTTGTTATTCGGGTGTTTATTACTTTTTGTTCTTATGCGTGTTTTGTCGAATAAATTCTTATTATTCTCTTTAGGTTATAGATACCTCATTTCCAGAATAGTATTAGTGTAATATATATCATATTTATTCATTAAATTTATTTATATAATCATTATGCAATGAAGATCATGTAGAACGAGTTGCATCACATCGTGGAGACGGTATTCCGTACGTACGCACGAGCGATGATATCGTTCCCATGATCATAGAATTGTATTGGAGTGTATGTATACTATTTCAGAATCAATATCACTTTACAATAATCATATATAGTTATTATTTACACCATTATACCCATCCAAGTAAGGTGGTGGTAGAAAATAGATTACACCACGGCGTGGAGACGGTATTCCGTACGTACGCACGTGCGGTGATTTTGTTTTCCGTAGAATGGATAGATGGTGAAATAGGGTTGTTTCATACTTATAATAACATACCAGTATATTATTGATACTGATTTTATTACTTCATAATTAAACAAATAAATAATAATAAGTGGAATAAGAAATAAAGTTGAAAGAATCGGTAACGGACATTATCTCTTCTTTGAAGCGCCTCTTTGAGACCTCCTCTTAGGGAACTAAAATTGGTCTTTGAAGAAGAACAGAACCTCTAGGATGTTTCTAGGGAAGTGGGGAAATGAAATGGGCAGGTATTGTCCGAGCTTGAAGTCTCAAATTTGTGTGAGGAGGAGAGGGAGGAGGTGCCCTTTTATAAGGGAGGAGAGGGGCACCTTTGGAAATATAAGAAATATTGGTTTATATTAAATCCCAAACCAACTTAAAAACTTTTCAAATGACTCATATCCAAATATTAGATGAGATAGGGTTGTAATCTCATCAACCAATAAAATTTAGACATTTTAGGAATTTATTTTAAACATTATCAACTTGATTTATCCTTATTTATCAA
Organism: Viscum album; assembly: GCA_963277665.1. Classification (NCBI taxonomy): domain Eukaryota; kingdom Viridiplantae; phylum Streptophyta; class Magnoliopsida; order Santalales; family Viscaceae; genus Viscum; species Viscum album. The sequence goes on from OY728121.1 coordinate 683,939,821, forward strand.
TTTAATTTTATTTGTGGTAATAATATTCTAAATTTATATTATTATAAATAATTACATATGTGTTGTGAATTTTCCATAATTTGACACTTCATGACATTGTAGACCATATAAATTTTAATTTATAATTTTTAAATATTTTTGTGATTTTTAAACAATTTTATAATATGTTATTTTTATAAAATAACAATAGTGTCAATTTTGACACTATTCATTTATTTGAATTTAAATAAAATATATACAGAATATATGTTCGAAATAAAAGCTTTAATAGATCCATAAAATTTCATATGTTTCTAGAAAATAAGTGGAGAACATTAAATAGTTCATATAATATTTATTTTAATATTTTTAAAACCATTTATTTGATATTTTAATTAATAAAATAATTTCAACATCACTATTGTCTCGTAATTAATGATAATTATTTAATCCCTAAAAATTCTAAATAAATTTCTATGATGTAGATAATTGTATTAATATTCTGGATACTATTCATGTTTGAAGTTTTATTTAGTTTATCACTAAATTAAAATTATTATACTAATAAGATTTAAGAAAGTGACATGTTGTCACATTCTTTGGTTTTAATAATAATTAAATTATTTTCATGGAACAAAGTCCATTAAATGAATCTAATCCGACCCTTAGGTGATATGGGTCGACTTTTAGTCATCCAATAGGATTTTGGCAGGTGTTAGGGTAATTTTATAATCCTATATTTACCCTTAATTACCCGATTTACCTTTAACTACGGTAAATAAAATTTAACGTAGTTACTATTCATAATGCCCAAAAAATAAAAAGTAGCATATTCACATAATTTGGACCCACTGATTCCAAATATGGAATCCATTTTTCAAAATTCAAAACACATAAGTTGCAGTAATTAATTTAAAATAAATCCCGTTGTTAAGAAAATGGGTTTTAGAAGTTAAAACATTGTCAAAGATTGAAATGTTTTTACCTATGAATTCAATGTGAAATTAATGCTAATGACATAAATTATATCAAATGATAAAAATATATTCTATTTGTACTTTAAAACCATTCAATATTATAATTTAACCATATAAATTATCTCAATGGAAAAAGTTGTTTTTAATTAAAAATTAGCGTATTTTTACTATTCATCAAAATATGAAAGTTATCAGAACAATATCAAAAATTTATCCAAAGTAAATTTTTATATCCTGATTCAAAAGAAGAATTTTATTTTGTCAAATTGAACTTATAAATGTGTCAAAAACTAGATTTAATGTGGGTGCGCCATCAAAAGGCGGAAAAACTGCATTTTTTTGAAAAATACTTATTTTACATGAAAAAATTATTTTGTTCTCTTACCATATTCTAGAAAATGTGTAAGATGAATAATAATGTTATAAAATTCAAAATGTAGTTAATACTATTCATAACGGCTAGTCTATAATAATATATCATTGTTTAGTGAAACCCGGTATTGCGTACTACACACGCTATCGAGGAAGGTCGTGATTGCGTGTAATGCAAGCGAAGTCCGTATTGTGTGCTTTGAAAGATTCCTTTGGTGTTGCGTATAACATAGGACATAAAAAAATATTTCTCATAAAATCTCAGGGTGTTACAATGTAAGCATAAAAAAATTAGAAATTCAATTTTATATAGAATATAACCACAATAATAATGAAGAATAATATGAATAAATGATGAATAAATAAATTCCAATAATAAAAGAATAATTTAAACAATGGATAACAACCATAAACAATATAAGACTTAGTAATGTTGTGAGAAACTATAGTTATCAAATATGAAATTTAATAAACAATATGATTGAAAAAACAATCAATTTAATTCAGGGGGTCACTCAATTCAAGGGGTCACTCCATAAATCTCCCCCTTTTTGATAATTATAAAATCAAATTTTAGTTCAAAAATTTCAATCCCTTTTCAAAATTAATCAAAAATAGAAATATTTAAGAACATAAATATTTCTAAAAATATATCTTTATTTAAAAAATAAAATTAAATTAAATCAAAAAGTATACAATTTAAAGTTAAAATTTCAATCACAAAGTATACAATTACATATTAAAATTTCAAAATGAAAATATATTTATAAAAGATTAAAAAAATTAAAAACTACACATGAAAAAACTATTAAACTAGGTTTTAAAAATTAAGAACTGCATGTTTAAACAAATTAATATAGATTTTAATATGAATAAAACAATAAGGATTCACTTTAAATGTAATAATAATAAGCAAAAAATCAATATGTTTAAGACTAAAAATATAACTCTAATGTTTCAACATGATCAAGAGGAATATTATAATTAATATTTCTACATGCTTTAGGTAGATATAAAACTTCTACCAATTTCTATATCCTTAAAAATATTTCAAATAGTTTTAAAGAAACTAACTCCCCCTAACTTCATGAATCAATCAATACTATAAATAGAACATATTAAAGAATAAATAAATATGGAATATTTAAATATATAGCTAAAGGGATGATTGAAATCAGAAAATAAATTCTCCCCTTTAATTTGATCTTTTGTTCAATTTTAAAAATAAAATAGTGGATATCCAATGAACTCCACAAACTATATAAAATCATGAATTATATAAGGATATGTGAAAATAGGTTAATAATATTCAAATAATGTGTAAAAATATATTAAATGAATTAAAAAACTAATAGTTAAGTTTAAGATATTAAAAATAATACATTTAGGAAAATTATAATAACCCCCCCTCAAACTAAGAAAAAATATCAAATATATTTAGTGAATTAAATGAATGTTTTAGTCACATGTCATATATATTAATTATAGAAGATAATAAGATGTTACAAAACCAAAAATACTAATATTAAACTAATCATTTCATCACATGAAATAATAAAATAGCATAGTTCATGTTAATAATCCCATGTCAACTGATAACATAATAAAAAAATGCATCAAAAATATTCTTCAAATCAACACATGCAAATATACTAATAAATAAAACTATTTCAAGTATATATTCTAACAATGGTAACTAAAATAAATAAATGTGTCATGTGGATAGATTTAGGTCCAACTTGATTATAATAAAAACCTTAATGAACCCATAGAGATTTTAAACTTGTATTCATGGGTAATCTTGAAAATAAATTCATGGAAATAAAAGTTTCAGTATAGCCTAAAGACTAAGAAAATATCGATGAACATTCATTAGTATAATGTCCTTTCATTCCACATATAAATAATGTAAAATTAAATATAAATCATTTAGAAATGTTATTAAATAAATTATTATATAATTTATGTATTTGTTTATTATATCCAAAACCACTCTTATCTTTATTTGTTTTTATCAATGACATCATTTTATCATATTTTTCTTAACCTATAACAAAAGTAGAAAACTTTTCTTTCAAACTCACAATTTGTTTATTCATATTCTCATTATCTTTTTTTGAAACATATAAATCATTATAAGCTTTTTCATTTGAATAAGAATGTGTATTTATAATAACTTTATTTTCTTAATTTAGTTTATTTTTTTAATAAGATTCTTATTTTAATTTTTTATACAAGTCATAAATTCAAAAAACATCCTTATGCAATTTTTTATTTTTTATTAATTATTTCTTTTATACTAGTTTTTCCATATTAAGAATCATAATATGAACTAAAATGAAAATAACTACTAGCCTTAATCATATTAGTCACCATTAAGTAAAGGTTAGTAATTTCTTTTTTACTTCTTGTTTCATCACTTCAATTGGATTCTTCTATAAAACATCATCCTGCCATAAAATCTCTTTTCTCTTTGTTTTTATATTTATTATCTTTCCTTTATTTATTTTTAGACATTACTACTTTATGTGTCCCTTCTTTCTATACTTATAAAAAATTAGTTTTAAAACATCATTATATCAAGTTTACCCTTCCTCTTTCAATCACCTTTATGATTATACTTTCTAAATAATTCCTTGAATCATAATTTTCTTTTTATAATTTTGAAAATGAATTTAGTAAATTTATCTTGTTATTTATCTATTTCTTATAATTCGGAATTAGAAGAGTAATTGGGAACAATCATATTTTATTTAAAAGCAACACCTTTATTATTTGAAGTATCCTATTCAGTTATTTTCTTCAACACCAATTCATATTAAAGTAATTAACCAATTATTTCATCCAATGCATATTATTTTATGTTCTTGATCTCATATATTGAAACTTTATTCATATGAAACTTCTTGGGTAGAGCTCTTAATACTCTTTCAATAAGTATAATATTATCTAAATTTTTCTCTAAGGGATTTCATTTTAATCACAATGCTAGTGAATCTATGGAATATCTGGTTATCACTTTCATCTTCAACAATGTTGAAATATGATTACTTATATCAAAGAATTACAAGATTATTTCTAATTATATTATTTGATTCAAGGTGAGTAACTTTCAAAAAAATCCAGATTTCATGAGTTTTCCTGCCCGTAGATACATGACTAAAAAAATTTCTATTAATTTAAAAGTACAAAATATTCACAATTTTGTAACTAAAAACATATTTAGCGGTATCACTTTCTGTAAGATATTCAAGGTTAAAACCATGTAATTTATATTGTTTTACCATCATATTCTAGTTATTAGTACTTAGTTTCATGTGGTAGGCTTCCATTTAGTATTTATAGTATTCATATTCATTTCTATCAAAATATAGTAGCTTCTATGGAATATAACCATCATTGAAGTTCATTACTTACATCATTCAAATATTTTTTTTCTTAGAATGTTAGGTCTAGGATATACAAGTTAGAAAAATAAACTTAGTATTCAAAAGTAATATGCTATAATACAAATTTTAATTGTATCTATGAGAGAAATAAATTAATCTATCCTTACAAGGTCATGATTTGATACCAATTGGTAGGTTCCAGTAAAGATGAAAAAGTCCTAGATTTGTGTTGAATAGATCAGTTTTAAAATTTAAAGAGTTTAATTAAATCTATAAGTTAATTAAAGTCAATATAAAAGTAAATTATAAGAAACATGCAATAATAATAAGTAGAATAAAAGTGAAGAGAGGGAACAAACACTTTTTATATTATTTTAGTTCATTATGAAACAACATCTACTCTTCGCATCCCTTTACTCCTTGAGAAGTATGGTATTCACTAAGGTCCTAATTTTTAAATGGTAATCATAATCCAATTACAACCTACCTTTTCTAATGGAGGAACAATCACACAAACATTTTTCTTTTAAAGTAGAGTCACAACCCATAACAACACATACCTTTTGAGGAAGGTATAACCTTCCCTAACTTTAGAATCTAAGAGTCACGGCCTAAAGTGGAAGAATTATTTTTGAAAGGAAAGACATAAACCAGACACTATAACCATAATATATAAGAATAGAAACAATTAATACATGCATAAGAAACTATGATTTAGAAGTCAATGTAGATAGATGAATCATAATAATTAATTCATGTTCATCTCCCTAAGGTAGTAAGGATTGCATAAGATAAGATCCTTATTTAGAGTTCTCCGGATGATTGAAACCTTTTTCACACAAGATCACTTGTATTTCTATAAAATCACACAACACTTGAGTTCACAGTATCAATATTAGTTTTCTATCTATGAGTCTTGATCTTTTTAAATAATGTTAAACAACATCTATGTAGTGATTAGTGTAATTCAAAAATAATAATGATAATAATCCATAATTATCATTGAGATAGAAATTATTTTCCATGATTATCATTAAACAATTATTGTTGATATATAAAAACTTTATAATAGTTCAAACCAATTTAAATTTATTATTTGAATAGTTCAAAACATATTCTATATTAATTAATCAAAGATATACCATAAATCCTTTATGATAGTTCATTAATAGAAACATTTGAAATTAAAAAACATGTACCACATTCATGTAGATAAATGTAAAAAAATAATTCTGCATTAAAAAATTTAAAAATAATTTTGAATATCTATAAATATGATCATTATCATTTAACAATAATTTATAAAAAATTAAAATAAAATAATTAATCATAATAAATAAATTCAAATTTTTGAAATTAATGTTGTAAGTTTATATGAGAATGAATAATATATTTGATAATTATTTAAATATATATAAAACATTCCAAATTCATATATCATAGTTTCTTTATAATTAATTAGTTTTTTTGAAACAATTAAAACATCTGATATGAATTTTCATCAAATCAAAATATCAAAATAGTTAAAAAAAGAGTAACCTGTGTGAGTGATCCAAGCCCACAGTAGCTCATTATTTCCAAAAAATAAAACAAATAAACTAACCATGGACACTAGTATGATGTGGTGTTGTTGCTCAATCTTTTTTAACATCCTTTCAAATGATATGATAGATTACACCACGGTTTCTCAAAGCGTCTTTTTCAAGTATCCTATTTCTTGCAGATATTTCTTCAATTTAAAACCCCTTATATGATATCATGGTTTTAAAACATTGGCTATTTTAACACTTTCATGAGGTTAAGTTGTAATTTTTCAATAATTCATAAAGTTACTATATATATGTTTTATCAAGGTAAGTTAAATTAATTAAAAACCATGAAAATTTAATATTAGTTTGGGATATGTAATGGTAATTTTTAACTCATTGTGTAAGTTAAGAAACTCATATTTAATATCAATAAAGGTAAAATTCATAATTCATTCCTTTCATATGGGTAATTTACACTAGATATGTAAAGGTATAACTAAACATTCATAAAGGTAAACATAATATATAATAATCTTTGTAAAGGTAAAACAAAACTTTATAAAATTAATTTTACATAGAATATAACTATAATAATAATGAAGAATAATATGAATAGATAATGAATAAATAAAAAACAATTAAAGAATAATTTAAACAATTAATAACAACCATAAACAACATAATACTTAGTAATGTTAATAGAAATTATAATTATCCAATATAAAATTTAATAAAAAATATATTTTAATAAATAATCAATTTAATTCTACACGAATATTTTCTTCTAAAAAATATTTATTTTTCAAAACTCATGTTAAAGGGAAGAAATTAAAAATGGGATCTTGTAACTATGAAAAAAAATTGGTTTAAGTGGTCACTCCAATATACATATAAAGGTAATAACATGAGATAATTTGGTTACATCAAATCCCATTCAAAATACTAAGTGTTATATTCCTTACAATGTGGCACTTATCAAGACCTTGATCTTCTAACCAAGTTAGTCATGCTAAATTTGGGTTCCCTAGGACTATCTTGTGTAATTAAATTATGTAATGGGTGATTCTATTAGGATTAAGTTCATGTAATTGGAAATTTATTTGGGTCACACTTATCTAGGAGACCCTGATAGGATTATGTGACCATTTGAATAGATTAGGGTTTATCCACTTAATGTATTTGCAAAGAGTTATTCACTCAATTATCCAAAAATCATATATGATATAATTGGGATGATTCTCTAACTAAATATTTGTGTAATGGGAGAAATACTAAAGTGACCTAAAACTTAGTGAAATATATATCTTAGAGCACTAATGGATATGATATATTTTAAAAGGGGTCATCATTTTAGTGGGAGTTCATTTAATAAAATTATTTATTAAATTTTTGTAAAACATGATACTCATCAGATAAAATATTTTTCTATAAATAAATAGCATCATCGTCATTAAAATTAACTTTGAGATAAATCAGATAGAAAGTATAATCTTAATGTAGGAAAATTCTAAGATTGTTAACATGACAAAAGTTATTAAGTAAGAAATATTATATGTGTTTGAGTAAACCTTTGTTGAGTAACCATGTGTTGAAGTGGTTCAATAAATTAATCAATATGCTTATGATAAGCATAGAATCATTCACTTGTGGTTTCAAAGGAATTTGATTCATGATTAACTAATTTATTTTATTCTCTATTCATATACATAATATGATTGAGTATACTAATTAATATGTGAGATGCAAGTTTCCTTAAGTCTTGATCTAGTTTTTAAAATTCATTTTGTTTCCATCAATAGAAATATTCTGAAAATATGAATAGATTTAATAAATTTTTGTCCTATTTTTCTCTAAGAGATATGGAAAGATTGACTAGGCATGTGATTTCAAGATTCTAGTGTTGTATAAATAGTACAATTGGGTAAAAGTTCAAATCAAAAGAAGAAAAGTTAGTTGGAAATTCCAATATTATTTCATTAAGTAGTTAGTCAAGATCATTGAAACCTACAGGATTTATTAGAAAGGAAGGGGGGATAATGATTCCATAAGATGGAATTTTCTAAAATACCTCAATGTATTTTTTTTAAACTCCATGGAAATTATATGTTAGGTAATAGGGTTATGGAAATTAATTATTTGGTTTTGAATGGTATATAATTCCAAATTTATACTTTACAAATGCTATAAATATATAGGAATTCAAAATCAAGGGAGAATTTATAAGGATTTTATTTTTCATTAAATTTTTGAAGCAAACAGTTGATATTCAAATAATTAAATTCAAAGAAATTTATCAATCTTAGATGGATCTTAGTAAATTATGTGTATAGTCATTTGTTTTCTATTAAATGATTATAGAATCCATTTATTCAAAAAATAAATTATGAATAATATAAGATAATACACATGGTTTATGATTTATCAGATTATAATACATGTTTTGAAAAGAAGATATGTATAAAAATGCTTTATCTAGGATTAAAGTGTTTATAAAAATGTTTGTTAAAATATGAGGGATTTGATCCCACCAACTTTAGTGGAATATTTTAAATAATAATATTCTTTTAAATATAATTCTCTAAACATATAAAGTAACATATATGATATGGAAGCAATAGTTTATTTGTTAAAAATTTCTACGAAGAGGAAAGAATTGTTATTTCATAACACAAAGGAGTTTGTGTATCTTAGTAATAATTTTTGAAGAGAATATATCATCTAAGAAGTAAGTGGGAGTATGTTTGTACTTTGAGAAGTTCAATGTTAACAAATAAAATATCATTCCAATAAAAGTACAAATTGAATGTCTCTTAATATCCTAAAATATTTTAGGGAATATTGGTAAAGTTATAATGTAAATAGTTACATTGGTTACAAAAATATTTCAATTAAATTTTTGATGAAAATAATTATAAAAATGATTATTATATACTTATAAAGAGTTATAAGTTGAAAAAAAAAATTAACATCATAACATTTGAAGTTGTTGAGTTAAAAGGGTTAAATATGTTCAAGGAGTTAAACATTAAGAAAATAATTCATAAGTCTCATCATTTTTTAAACTGGAATACTTCATAGATGTTACTCACTAAATATTTTAGTGAGAGAGTTTTATCATATAGTCGCATAAATATATGGTAGGAATTATAGAGATGTAATGAGTTTTAAAAAAACTCTGAAAGTATAGAAATTATAAGGCTGGTTTTTAAGTCCATCATTTTTTATATTTTATACAGGTTCTTATGTATGGTTTTTTCAAGTATTCTTAATGAATTTTTAGAGTATGAAATGTATAATATTATATAAAATTCAATCTTTACTTTATCATTATTTCATGTTGGTTTGATATACATATAAACATATATATGCATCATGAAATTAAATGGAAATTAACCAATCAAAGTATGACATTGAGTTATTCTTAACAAATATTTGTCAAGGAGTATTATAGGATATGGTGAAATGGTAAGTTTGGTGTGATTATAATTCTTGTATTGGGATATAAAATATGATCATGAGTAAAAAATTAGTTTTTTATGTTAGATGACCCAATAAGTATACCACGTGGAGTGTCATATAATATGTATTTGTTATACTAAGGATTTATGGACCATATTTAGAGTCCCATAAACCTAAGGTTAGTGATATTTATAACATGATAACCTTCATACTTTGATATATTTCTTATATAGGTATTGGGGATGATCTAATTAGGGGTGGTTGGGTATGTTTCTAATAATTTCATTGATTGGAGATTAACCAAGATGAGATTTTTCCTCTCGTATGATGAGTATGACATATGATATCGTGATTAAGATAGACTTAGTAATTGTGCTATAAAAAATATATAGTACATATTATGTGCTTATCTATTTGATTGAGGATCATGTGATATGATCCTCCATAAAAGTGAATTACATGTGACGTATTCATCAACCTGGTTAGTTGATACTCATAGAATCAAGAGTGTATGAGTATGCTATATGGGATTGACATACTTCATGTATCATGGTCACTTGATGTCTTAGACAAAGGTATAATATGAGAATACATGATTACATATGATTTAGTTGGTAGAAATAGGTATGTATATGGGTTTGATGGATATCATGTCATATTATTTTATATATTGACTAGTATTGATGATTTTCTAGATTGATCACTTTACTTACATGTATGGATCAAGTGATTGATATTTGTGTTCATGATAAAAAGTTCTATAGGGTCACACTGTGTGGTTGAGTAAATAGGGATTGATTTTGACTCAAAGAGATACTCTAAAAGTGTTTTAGATTTAATCCAAAAGAGTTTTTTATTGGTATTTCACAAGGTATTTCATTTGATGTGATGTATAGTAAAGTTAATGATAGATTTCCAAAAAATGTTTTGGAAAATATCCAAAATTATTTTTATAAGACATCCAAAATGAGTTTTGGATATGGTTTCATAAGTTATTTTATATGATATAGTATAATGTTAAGTGTTATAAAGTCTTTGAGACTTTAGTTCAAGTGGGATATTAAAGGGCATACACCCAAAATCATTTAACATATATGATGATTTATTTCCATATCATAGTATATGATTGGTAAAATTCATATGGTACAACATTAATGGCATTTCATTTACTACGATATGTGTGATATCATAATCACTACCTTATTTTATTATTTTATACAAAGGTAGTGTAATTTTTAATAGTTAAACATTCAAATAACTCCAAATTTGTTATCATTAAGTAAACTATTTCAAAATATGAAATGTACAGGGGTTTCATTCATATACTGAATGTATAACTGGTTAAGGAATTACTCATTTGTTTTTTAATTCATGATTAAATTCATGTAGTTCTTAGGAGAGTCTTGAAGGATATAAAAAATAACCTACTATCATATGATGGTATAATCTTTCTCATTAATTCTTGGTCGAAACTCCCATGGCCCCATTAATCTCTTCCTCTTAACTCATAACATTAATGAGGAACTAGAATTTCATGGGTGATGAGAGGATATCACTCAAGCATCGATTGATTTAGTAAAGCTCATGGATACCTCCAAATGAGGGATTTCATTCAGCTACATATCATGTAATCTTTATCAACCACAGATGATGAATATGGATGAAGGAGTGTTATGGTGTAAGTTATACATTACTGGTTATACATTTTAAAATAGCATGATTATAGTTTCTAGCATGTTCAATTTTGTTTTATATATTTCATTATGATTTCTCTAGATAGTTTAATTATTAAACTATATTCAGAAACACATCACAGTCTTGATAAGGGTCATAGGGAGGTTGTCAAGTAAATTATGTGATATTTTTGTGGTATGAAAAAATTTTGTTTGGTTTATGGATCTAATAGTACTATTGGAGGTGTATCATGGTACAAAAACTTGAATTTTGATATCATGAGGGGTTCTTTAACATTTTTTATTTAAAAAAAATAGTGAGCATATTTTTTAGATAGAAACATTGAAATCTATGGTTGTTTTATCTACTATCGAGGCAAATATTTGATAACATCTATGAATTTTGTAATTTATATTTGTTTTCAACACTGTAAAGGATTTTAGGGTCACAATTTTTAGTTGAATGAATAGAAATTTTTTATTTAAAAAATTCATACGGTTTCTCTAAAAATGTTTTAGATTTTATCCAAAAGTGGTTTTCTATAGATATTTATAAAATATTATATAGCATATGATACATAGTGATATTTGATTATATATTTCAAAAAGTATTTTTGAAATATATCCAAATGGAGTTATAGATATTTTTTCATAGATTATTGTATATGATATAATACAAGGTGAAAAGGTATAAAGTCTATGAGGTTTTAGTGCAAGGTAGGATTAATAGAGATATTACCTAAAGCCCTATACATTTGATATGTATTTGGTTATATTATATGGTATGATGTGGTTTTATCATAGGTCATGGTATATGATATCATTCCACTACATATTAGTCATATTTTATGTATTGGATATATTATAAGTTAATATGAATCGTAATGTATGATTCATGTGATATCATATGATTAATAAGGTAGTCAAATGTTAAATGTTTAATGTTCAGATTTCTTCTGTGTCTGGTTATCATTAATAAAAAAATTTATATGATGAAATTTATGATAGGATATGATCAACCAAAGTTTACTAGATTTGTAACCACATATCATTAACTTGTACATTATGAATTTATGATTAAATTCATGGGGCTCAAGGAGCATCTCTAAAGCCTATATAAAAGAATATTAACCGTCGGGATGGGTGGTTCAAGCCTATAAAATATTACAACTGATTATACTACCTCTATCTTTATCCTCCTCCCTATTCCACTATGTGGTAATAAAATACCATGGAAGTAAAGTAGAATCTTCCCTGAGAATTGGTTGATTCATTTCAACCCATGGATACACCAAGGAGGAGGGAGTATGATGGATGCATCTTTGAGATCTTCTTCAAATGTATGGTTGAAGACAGTATGTAACAGACCAACCACAGTCAAAAAGATAAGACACATGAGCCATCTTGTTATGGTGGTGAGGTATAACAGGATAACAAAAACAAGTCTCATATAAACCAAAACAAGACATAAAACCAGAGTGCAAAATGGAAGAAAAAGAGATACATCCAATATCTATACAAACCAAGACAAATAGGCTAAACTAGAAATGTATGAATCATAAAAGAAAAAATGTCTCCATGTGATCGAGATTCACCTCAAAACCATCCCAAACCAAAGGCTAAGACAACAAGTGAAGCTAGTATGCTACAATATTTTTTTCCCTTTACCTGGATCCTAAAATACAACATCTAAAACAACCTAAAGGAAAAAGTAGGATGTGATCAAAAATACAGTTAGGATACCACCATAGAGTCTATAAAAGTTCTAATATCTATAATGAAATAGTTCTAGATTTAAAAAACATTTTTACAGAGAATTTTCATAAATTACAACTCATTTTAAAATCATTTTCCCTTATCTTTTCATAAAAGCCTTTCATATTCAAAAACCCAAGAATATGACAAGTAGAAGTGTTAAAAAAGGGAGAGCATATCCATACACCATAAGGTAATAAAGTAAACACGCATCTATGGAATAATTCCTCATGTGAAACCATGTGATAAAAACTCATGTGAATAAAAAATGTGAGCAACTATATATGAACAAACAATCATGTGATAAATAACCAAAAATGAAAAATCACTCTTTATTGGGACCTAGCCTATAGGAATACATATTGGACATAATAGACCCTAAACTAGGAATAATTTTAGTACCAACCAATATCGATTCATTCCAGATCCCATTGATATCCTAAAATCAACCCCTAGTTGTGCTATGCACACTAGGGTCACCTATGTCCCTTTCTCGATGAACCCAAGGTTCCCAATATTTTATTGTCAAAAATCATTTCAAAAAAATTATCAAAATTTTATAAATAATTTTCAAACCCAATTCAATCTACTTAAATGTTTGAAAACCCATTTCTGAATAAAAACCACCATTCAAGCATTTAATCAAACAATTGGTGTGCAAAAAACTGTATTTAAAGAAAAACCTCTTTAAAAACATTTAACTTTACAATAAATCCCTTGAAAACATAAATCACTTAAATTCAATGAATATAAAAAACTAATTTTACAATAATTATAATAAATTCACAGAATTAACCCATTTTATAGAAACACCTACCTCAAAACGGAGGTAGCACAAACCTCCCTTTAAAACGATGATTGGGATTGGTTCCTCATGATCCTAGATACATAACAAACAATTTCATTCCTATGTAAAACCCTTTACATCCAACATATACATCCCCTTTGGGTTCTAAAATATGAGAGGATAATGGATCTAATACATATCTACAAATAGGGGATAAACCAGATTAAGAACACAACATACCTCAAAGAGATCCATAATGAACGAAGGATTTCTACTTAGGATCCAATGGGAAAGAACTCAAAAGCACTAGGTAAGGATAATGATGAGATAATATGATATTAGGTAGTTATTAGGCATAAAAATAACCAATTAAATAAGGGTAAATTTCTATTTTTTAATAGTTTGTAAGAGGGTCACACAGTTTTTTAAATGAGGACACATGGTAAAACTAATCGTGTGCCTTAACCATGAGCCCCTACTATCCATTCTATATATTGGTGAATGGTTTTCATTGGAGGGACACATAGTTAGTTTAACCATGTTCAAATTGTAAAAACACCCATTGGAAGATCATAGAGGCATATTTCACAGTTACAACATGGTTAAACTAACCAAGCACCTTAATTTTGCACCTTTCTAGTTTCTCCTGAATTCCTTTGTTTTCAGCCTTCGATCCCCCAAAACTTTATGGAACTAAAAAGATAAAAAATGAGGCTCAACTAAGGCATACCTATGACCCATAGAGTGTAACAATTCTACCCACCAAAAGTGCTTTCTATCCCTAGAAAGTTCTTGAGATCTTGGATATGTAAAGAGAGAAGGCCATTACTGCCTCATCAACTATTCATGATCCATGTCTCATTGGATATCCTATTTGCACTTTCATAGTACCCAGACCATGGGAATCATTTTACCATGTAGTACTATATCCTAGAAATCCATAATTTGAACTGGATAATCAATAATGGGGCTATTGGGATCAAGATCAGTATCCTCCCATATAATCACATGGGAAGGATCTAAGTGATACCTCCTTAGATGGGAAACATGAAACATGTCATGGATTGAATTAAAATGAGACAATGATTCCAATTGATATTCCACCTTTCCAAGTTTCTCCAAAATCTTAAGGGGGAAAACAAATTTTGGTGACAAGTTACCCAGATTACCCAACTAACGATATCACAAGTGAGGTGAAACTCTCAGAAAAACCTGATCACTAACCTCAAACTCTAGCAGTTGATGATGACGATCCAAATAAAATTTAGGATGGCTTTGTTTTCTGGGTAAATTGTACATTTTTTATCATCTCCTAAGCAATACTCGATCCAAAAAAGGACCATGCTCCCAACTTTTCCTAACATAAGGGAGATCTACATGGCCTCCCATACAATTCTTCAAAGGGTTCCATATTTATAGAATCATGATAACTATTTTTATAGGAAAATTTGACTAGATGAAAATGCCTTTCCCAAGATCCACCAAAATCAAGCATGAAAGCCCATATAATATCCTCAATAAACTGGATAGATCTCCCTGTCTGTTCATCCTTCTGTAGATGATAAGTGATGCTCAATTTTATTTGGGAAATAATAGACTTTTTCAAACCTTTTTAGAACCTATATGTGAACCTTTGATCCTTTTTAGATACAACATTAGATGGAACCCCATGAATTCTCATAATCTCTTAAACATGAAAGTCCCCAAGATGTTCCACCTTCATCGTCTCCTTGATAGGTTGGAAATGTGTTGATTTCATAGGTCGATCAATGATCACCAAAATTACGTAATTTACACTATAATTCCATGTAAAATAAATGAATAAGTCCATGAAAATATCCTCCCACTTCCATACTGAAATGGAAAAGGGATTCAAAAAACTAGTAGGTCGCTGGTGTTTTCCCTTAATTTTCTGACAAGTGAGATGCCAAAAAACAAAATCTATAATTGACCGCCACATACCTGGAAACCAATAATGATGTACCAAGTTGTGATAAATCTTGGTAGAATAATGGTGTATAGACTAACATGACCAATTTTCACTGTCCATCAACTCTTGCCTTAGAGAAAACAGGATAACAAACCTACTACAAAGGCATAAAGCTCTACTGGGATACTGAGACCACTCACTTGAGGTCTCCCCACCATAAAGGATTCTACCCAAACATTAGAACATGGTTTCTATAACATGATCAATCTAAAATCACTCATAAAAATATGATTTATCTTTCATTAAATCCAAGAACACCTATCCACCAACTTATTCCACTCTCAAGCTCATCTCAGCAAACAAAATCATCATAGACCACTCCTATATTGATTCCTCCATGGGTTGTGTTAGTAATTTTCTTCTCAATGCATCATCAAGTAGATTCTCTTTCCCAATATTATACAAAATATCAAAATTAAAAGTATAAATATACTTAACCCAGTGTCTCTGTCTCATATTTCGATCCATATGAGTAAAAATATATTTTAAACTGTTATTATCAGAATACACTATAAATCACTCCCCAAAGAAATATTGTTGCCATGTTTTGAGTGCATGAATAAATACTACCAGCTCATGATCATAGGTAGGATATATATTATCATGAGGTCATAACTAGTAAGATCCATAGGCCACTACATTTTTCCCCTACATTAAGATATATTTCAAACTCAAATGAGAACCATCTTAGAAAACATCATAACCCAAACTAGATTCAAGAAGAATCAAAACTAGTGTTGAATTCAACCATACCTTCATCTCCTAAAAGGATATCTAAAATTTTACATTATATTCAAACTTTACACCCTTATGGGTTAAAGTTTTCATTGAAGATGTGATAATGGATAAATCTTGAACAAACTATCTATAGTAACCATCAAAAACCAAGAATCTTCAGATCTCAAACACATTTTTTGGATTCTCCTAGGACATAACTACCTATATATTTTCAAGATACACTAATATTCCTATCTCAGATATCACATGCCCTAGAAATTTCACTTCACATATCCAAAACTCACATTTATAAATCTTACCCTATAGATGATTTTCTTTCAAGGTTCAAAGAAAGATATCCAAATGGTTTTTATGATTCTACTCTCTCTTAAAGTAAACCAACATATCATCCATGAAAACAAAAACAAAATATTCCATTAATCGATGAAATATTCAGTTCATCAAATCCATAAATACCATATGAGTTTTGGTGAGACCAAATGGCATAAACAGGAACATGAAATGTCTATAATGGATTCTAAATGATGTATTAGGTTTATCCTCTTCTCTAAATGTCAACTAGTGGTACCCTAATTAATAGTCAATATTTTAAAACCAACATGACCCTCAAATATTGTCAATGAGATCATCAATCCTAGGAAAAGGGTATTTTTTCTTAACATCACCATATTCAACTTTAGATAATCCATTCAAGTATGAGGCTTCCATCTACCTTATTAGAAAAGAGAATAGGTGAATCCCATGGTGACATGATAGGATGAATTAATCCCTTATCCTCTAGATGCTCAAGTTGGACTTTAAGTCCCACCAACTCAGTAGGTTTCATTTGATATGATGGCATAGAAATAGGCATCATACCATGAAGTAGGTCAATAGTAAACTCAATCTCTCTTTGTGGTGGTAAACTAGGAAAATCATTTGGAAATACCATAGGGTACACACACCACTTTAGAGAGTGAACTACCCAAAAAAGGTTCAACATAATCAAGTAACATATCTGACAACTAGCATGAGATTACCCTATCATAAGGAACAAAAGGCCCCACCCTTCGCGATCTAGAGTCCCACTCACCCAAAAAAACATGAGTGACTCCATAGGAAGATAAAAATTGAACCCATTTATGATAACATTATATCTGGTCCTCAGCGCTAATCATCTATTCCATGCCAAGTATGAGGTCAAAGATTTCAATATTAAGAACTAATAGGTCCCACTCCACCTCAAATTCATCCATCATCACCTAACATGTGTGACACTTAAAACCTTGTTTAAATCTCTTTCCCAAAGTTTTGGAAATATCCAAAAAGTATCATATAAGTTTTGAACATAATCCCAACATGTAAACTAACTTTGATGATATAAAAGAATGAGTAGCACCTATATCAAACAAATCTAGCACCATAAAAGTGGAAATAAACATTGTACCTCTAACGGTATTTGGACCTACTTAAGATTCATTTGGCGCATAATTAGTCACATAAAGTATTCCAGTCTTAGCCAAATGAACATCCCCCTTGGCTTGAGGGTTAAACCCACCACCCTTGGAAGCACCAGTATGAACATGAAAACCCTTGGTTAGAGTGGATCTTGCCTCACTACTCTGGGATATCCTTTCACAAAAACACTTTATATGTACCAATAATCCACAATGATGAAAATTATTAGGAGACTTTGTATAGTTAGGCTTGTTATGACTACGCCTTTCACACTGATAGCAGACAAACTGATGTTTTCCTGAAGATTCCTTGAAACTTCTCTTTAAGAAAACCAATCACCATTGTGTTTCCTTTTCTATCCAGAAGATACACACCGGATAATAACTATACAAACCGAATCTCCAACCAAATCTATTTTTATAGATTTTTATACCTCAAACAAATCTTCTTTATCAAATACCTCCATGAAGGTTGGAAGACACATGAGAATCAACATTGATTGAATATCCATCCTCAATACCAACTCAATCCTTTGAGCCTTTAGTTACTCATTAGTGACTATCTCTAGTGTCAGATGCACCAGCTCAGCAAAGAGGGTGGAATACTCTAGAACAGTGTTCTCCCCTTACTCCAAGGTCAAAAACTCTTAGGTCTTCGTCATACATAACATCTCAGTGTAAAACTGTTGATTAAATATTTTCTTGAAATAAATACAGGTAATATTATCTTGCAACATAGTTTACACAATAGAGTCCCAATATCTCCTTCTTGGTACCCAGAACATATACATAGAAGAACGCACCTTATATTCCTTAGGATTCTTCAATAAGTTTAAGATCCTATCAATATTCTCATGCCACACCTTAAATTATTGGGGTCATTTATCACCATAGAATATAGGTGGATATTTCTTGGTAAATTCATATCCATGATCCACCACATGTCCTGGGTTTAAAACACCCACTTGACCTAGATTCTGAATTGTATGGATTACAGCTTCAACCAAAGAAGGTTCCACTAGAGGATTCACCTGAAGATCCTATCTCACATCTTCCTCTCTAAAATTTATAAGAGATCTTCTCAGATAAATTTTCTATTAATCAAAAGAAAATAACCAATCAACTTTGGAGAATATTCCAAAAATAATATGACCTACTTCAAGAACTCACATCTATGCTTTAAAACTTCATGAATTTAAAGAAATTATGAATTCTATGAATGAAAAAAAACACTTTAATAAGAAAAATATCCATTTAAATAAACTTCCCATATAGTTCATTCAAATGAACACAAACACCAAGTCTCAACATGATAAAAAAAATTCAACTGCCTATGGTAACTCGAGTTCAGATATGGAAGTGAGATATCCAGACACCCTCCCTCACTTACTACCTTGATACCAAAAATCCTAACTCCTATCTACCCAATACATAGAAAAAAACTTAGGCAATGTTAACACACTTTAGGCTAATCATACCTATAATATCAAATTGTAACAGACCAACCCGAGTCAACTAGACAAGCCACCCGAGTTGGCCCATTACAGTGGTGAGGTACAACAAGATAATAGAAACAAGTCTCGTATAAATCAAAACATGAAATACAACCATATTAAAACATAGAAGAAAAATAGATATATTCAAGATCAATGAAAACCAATAAAAATATGCTAAAACAAAAAAAATATGAATTATAAAATACCATAAGTCTCCATGTGACCAAGAGTCACCTCCAAACTATCCCAAAAATAATATTAAGATAATAGTAGAAGTCAGCATGCTGAAAGGTGCCCTTATATTTACCTAGATCCTATAATATTGCATCTAAAAATGACTAAATGAATAATTAGGGTGTGATCACATAGCCTAGTAGGATACCAAAACAGAGACTATATAAGGTCTAGTATCAAGAATACAATAGTTATAGATTTTAAAACAAAAATAGTTTGACAAAGAATTTTCATAAATCTAAACCCATTTGTAAATCATTTTCCTTTGGTTTTTCATAAAATCATTTCATATTCACAAATCTAGGAATATTAAAAGTAAAAGTTTTAAAATAGGGATAGAATATCCATACACCATAAGGTAAGATAGTAAACGCATATTTATGACCTAATCCATCATGTGAAACTCTATGATACAAAATCGTGTGAATATAAAATATGAGCAAGTATTCATGGAAAAAAAATCATGTGATAAACAACCAAAAATGAAAAATAACTAAGTATTGGTCCATAGTTTATGGTAATACATACTATAAATAATAGATCCTAAACTAGGAATAATTTTGGTACCAACCAATATTGATTCCTTCCACAGTCCACCAATATCCTAAAAGCAACCCCTAGTAGTGCCACACACACTAGGGTCACCTACGTCCCTTTCCCAATGCACCTAAGGTTCCTAATGTTATATTGTTAAAAATAATTTCAAAACCATTCTCATAATTTCATAAATCATTTTTAAATCCAATCCAATCTTATTTAGTGTTTGAAAACCCATTTCTGAATCAAAATCACTATTTAATAATTTAATCAAACACTTGGTGTACAACAACTCATTTTTAAAGAAAAATCCATTTAAAAATATTTATCTTTAAAATAATACCCTTAAAAACAAATAAATTAAATTAAATGAACAATAAAAATAAATTTTACAATCGTGATAAAAAATTCATATAATTAACACATTGTATAGAAACACCTATCTCAAAATAGAGGTAGGACAAACTACCCTCAAAAATGGAGACCGGGGAAGAATAAGTTGGATACTCATGATACTAGATCCACAATAAACAATGTAAAACCTCTATCAAACCATTTAAATCTAGAATACAAAACCCCTTCGAATTCCATAAGATTATAGGATAAGGGATCTAACAAGGATCTACAAAGAGGAGGATAACCTAGATCAAGAACACAATATACCTCAAAGAGATCCATCAAGAAAAAATAATTTCTACATAGAATACAAAGGGAGAGACCTCCAAAGTGATGAGTAAGGATAATGATGAGATAATATTAGATTAAGGGTGATTAGGATTAAAAAAATAATGGAAAATGGATAAATTTTCATTTTTTTAATAGTTTAGAGGAGGGTCACATAGTTTCCTTGAGGAGGTCGCATGGTTAAACTAACCATACAACCCTATAGTACATTTTGTTCATGGGTGCATATTTTTCACTAAAGGACCATATAGTTAGTTTAACTATACACTAATAATTAAAAACCCAACTGGAACATAATATAGACAGGTTTCATGGTTACATTATAGTTAAACTAATTGTGAACCTTAATCGTGCACCTTTATAGTTTCTCCCAAATTCCCTTATTTTCAACCTATGATCCCCAAAAAATTATTGTACCTAAAAATAGAAAAAATAAGGCTCAAATAAGTCATACCTATGACCTATATGACTTCATACATTAGTAGTGTAATTCATCGATGAAAGGTATAAAACATTTTTATTCATTTTAGTTTATACATAATTTTTGTTTTAATGCATAGCTAGTATATTTATTACAGTTTTCTAACGTATTCCATGGAATTGAGTAAGTATTATTCAATCCTAATAAACCTAAAAATAATTTTATGATGATGAGTGATCAGGATATTTTTTGTGATTTCTAGGGAAGTGTTGTTCTGACATCAGTACATCATGCTTAGCTAAGGCTTGGTCCTTAACATTGATGCTTCATATCATATGTCTTCCTTGAGAAAATTATTCTCTTTTATTAGTAAGTAGTTATGAATCATGAAGATGATAGGATGATAGTGAGTTTAATATTGGAGGTAGTGACTCAATGTAGATCTATATGTATGATAGGGTGTTCATATCGTTTGATGTTTGTTATTTCCCTGTATTACAGAAAAATATTATTTCATTGGGTATCCTTGAAAAGTGGGGATAACAATTAATTGGAGAGTGTTTGCAGGTCAAAGTCTCAAAGGGGTCCTTGGTTGTGATGTATGGTAAGTTTCAGAGAATATTATATTTTCTGATGGGTAACTTGATGATAGGGATATTGAGAATTTAATTTTCTTTAGATGTGGTTGATTAGAAATATTTTTAGCATCAAAGTCTCGGGAACATTTCCAAATAATGGCTTGAAATTATAAGTAAGAAGGGATTTATATAGGTTTATTTCTGGAAAATTAAAATTTTTTGAGGCTTGTGTCACAGAAAATCAATGTAGGGTGAGATTTAGTTATAGCACACACTATTTTTAAGGTATCCTGGATTATATTTATTCAAATTTGAGGGGTAAATATTTAGAGAAATATCATATATTTCATAGGTAGTTCTCCACTTATTGATAGATTTTTTTAAAAAAATGGGAATATTTCTTGAAATATAAAGATAAATTGTGTGATCATCTTAAGAACTGGATGGATTTGGTGGGAAAATATACCAATAAATAGGTTAAACTCTAAGTATTGATACTATTTTAGAGTTATAAAATGCATTATTTGATGGATTATTTAGGTAAGAGAGGATATTGACTAACCACACTGTATGAAATAAAACATGATGGAATATTTTGAAAGAAATATTTAACCAGATACTTCTAAAAAATATAAGATAAATGCATGTAAATGAAGGCCTTCCTAAGAAATTCTATATTGATTCAGTTAACACTAATTATTATCTAATAAATAGATCTCCATAAATTGTAATTTATTTGAGCACTCCATAGTAGGTATGTTTTGGTAAGACTTTTGGTTATTCTAGTTTGATAAATTTTAGTAATCTAAATTATACTCATGTGAATGATGGTAAAATTGTACCTTAGTCTATGAAATGCATATTTTTAGGGCATGTGATAGGAGTTAATGTATACATATTGTGGTGCACCTAGAAAAATATAACTGGAAAATTTTTTGGTAAGGATGTTATTTTTTATGAGTATATTATTTGTGGCTATAATGAGGATATTGTGGGTCATACAGGAAATAAAAATTAGGCTATTATCCAAAAGGTGGATTTTGAAGTTCAAACCCCTATAAAGGGTTCTTCAAACCATGGAGATAATTCAAAAAAGGTTCAAGGGGTGTGGGATACACGAAATGATAACATAGTAGTTATAAGTGAAAGATAAAAAATTAGATAAATTTCTAGGTATGTTGATTGTACTAGGATTTTTAATACTAATCATATGGATTTTACATTAGCAGTGGCAAAGAATATTGAATCTGATGAGACTCAATCATATAAGGAGGAAGTTTAGAGAACAAAGAGATTGTATTGGTAAATTATTATGACTAATGACATGAGACCATTATAAAATAGTCATACTTGGGATATTGTATTATTACAAAAGGTATTAAAGGATTTGGTATGTAAGTGGGTCTTTAAGAAAGAGGAGGGAATACCTTAAATTCAGCCAACATGGTTTAAGACAGTGTTGGTGGAAAAATATTTTTTATAAAAGGAGGGGATCAAGTATCATGGTATTTTATCTTTTTTTGAATCATAAAACCATTGTATTTTGACTATTAATATATAATATTTTTTATCTTGATTTGGAGTTGGTTGATGTAAAAAATGGCATTTCTCCACAAAAATTAGGAGAAGATTTTTATTTTTTGACCTATGGGGTTTTCCATTTTTTGGAATTTAAGATCATTTATACTTGCTAAAAATTATTTAAATGGGTTAAAATAGTATACAAGGAAAAATTAAAAGATATTTTATTAATTTATGATGTATTAGGATATCACAAATTATTTTTATAATTATTCTTATTCTAAGAGATTTTTAGGTGATTTTTTATCAATATATTATTGGATGTTGATGAAATGATGATTACAGCAAGGAAAATAACCATAATTTTTAAACATAAATTTTAGTTGAACCTTGAGTTTTAAATGAAGTATTTGGGGGTAATAAATAGATTTCTTGAAATATACATCATAAGGAACAAGATGGTAAAATGGATTTATGTTCCTAAAAAACTACATTGAGAATGTTTTGAAAGAATTTCATATGGAGTGTTTCAACCTGGTTGGTACACCCTTAATAGCTCATTTAAAATTTAATTTTGAATCTTTATCTATAATAAATATTGAGAATAGATACATGAAAAAAATTCATATTCTAGTGTTTTTTATAGCCATATGTATGTATTGAATTTTACTAAGCTTGATTCAGCTTATACAATCAGTGTGATGAGAAAATTTATAATCAATATTAAGGAGATATTCCTTAAGTCCATTAAATAATATGATTATTTTTTGTTCATATCACATTATATAATTGATGAAATTTGTATAGTATTACATGCATGTAATATTATTTACAATGATATGTGTGATATTGTAATCACTAACTTAGTTTATTATTTTATATGAAGGAAATGTAATTATTAATAGTTAAACATTCAAATAACTCCCATTTACTATTATCAAGTAAGTTGTTTCATAAGATGAAACACATGGGGGTTGCATTCATATGATGAATGAATAACTAGCTGAGGAATTACTCATGTGTTATATAATGCATGAGTAAATGCTTGTAGTTATTAGGATAGTCCTAAAGAATATATAAAGGAAAATACTTATATAGGATGGTATAATCTTACTTGTTTATTCTTTATTGAAACTCCTTCGATCATGTAGCTCCCTTACCCTTAACCTTTATAAGGAACTATCATTTCATGGGTGATGAGAGGATCCTGATCGAGAATCATGTGATTTATCATAGCCCATGGATACCTATAGAGGAAGTATTCCATTCAAAGGCCTCTCATGTTATCTTAATCAACCATAAATGATGAATATGGATTCAACATTACTATGGGGTAAATTACACATCACTGGTTCTTTATTTTACAGTATCATGATTTCAATTTTTTGCACGATCGATCTTGGTTTATAGGTTTCATTACACTTCTATTTCTTAGTTCAATCACTAAACTATCCTAAGAAATTAAAAATTGGTATCAAAGCTTTACCATGAATTTGATTCTAAATATTTTGTTCTAAAAATAAATAACTTGAGTTTAATAATCTGAAATAAGTTATATTGTAATGTACGATATGACATGGTTGAGTGTCTTTCATTAGATCACTATGCTATGATTTGTGATATAGGGTATTAAAATTATCAATTTGGTTTTCTCTTAGTCATAGGGTGCAACTGATTTGTATCATAAGGTATGATACGATGAGGTCCTATGGTTTTTTTTATACCATAATCTATGATATAGGTGAAATCACATACTATGATTGAAACCTGGGTTTTGAGAAAATAGAGCATTGAATCATAATTTTGATATAGGTTATATCATCAATTATGATTCTCCCATATGTAAGGTTCAATTTTTAGATATTTAAAGGTTGCATCACTGGAGATCTTAATACGTAAGAGTTAGGGGCTGATGTGTAAGGGTCACACCACTAAAAAAATTTACATATTCCTTTTCACAACAGGTAACTAATATATATGTATTTTCCCATGCATAAGAGTTCATATGGTAAACTTTTCATATGTCATTTCCCATGTGTAAGAGTTGATCTAGTAACCTTTATTTAGGATTTTTCACATCCATAAGAGTTACTTTTCCCATACATTAGAGCCTTTTTGTTTCAAAATAATTGAAAATCCTGATACGTAAGGGTCACTTTACACCATTTACTTATCATAAGAAAAAATAGGATTATCATTTATAAAATATGATTGATAACACTTAAATGGTGTTATATTTGAATCCCTATCAATCATATTATATGATTCCTCCTATATCATTAATTATATTTTTTAAGAAAAATGTTTTTATTAAAATTCAATTATGAATTGAAATATTTAATTTATAAATTTTTTATAAATTATAATAAAATGTATTTTGGGATATTTATTAATTTAAAAAAGTCTTTATAAATTATTTAATTATAAAGTGTTTATAAGTAATTAATAAAAATTTTATGAAACATTTATTAATAAATATTCCATAATATTAAATTCTAATATTACAATACCTTTTAACTTATAAATAATATTTTTACTTATAAATTATAAGGGTAATTTATAAAATGTTTATAAATTATAATATAAAGGTAAATATAAAAAATTTATATTTAAATTATGAATTTTTAATAATTATTAATTTGAATTGTTTAAATTAATGCCTTATTTGAGAAATTTTATAAACCATATCAAAATTATTTTTCATGATTGATTTAATAAAGGTTTGAATAATGATAATTATATAATATTTAGATTATTTAAATAGTTTACATAATAGAAATTGGATTATAAAATTTTATATAATTAAGTAATATCATATATTTAAAGTAAATGTCATGTAATTCCCCTAACCCAAAGGGATTATGTTTTTTTTATTATCATGAATATCATATATTTAAAGTAAATTTCATATAATACCCCTATCCCGAATGTAATATAATGAATAATATGAAATATTTTATATTATAAAATTACTATAAAGTGTTTATATTAAAAATTATGGTATGTTCATAAGGTTAGCTAAATTATAATGTGTATATTTTAGCTTTAATTATGAATTATTCATCAATAATATATCTCTTATTTATATAATTTAATTATCATTTATTTATTTATTCTCTTGTTTATTATTCTTGAATAAAAAAATTATATTATGAATTATTGTATGATTTAGTTTAAATTTTTAACCTATTTAAAGATATTATCATACAAGCATCTGAGGAGTTACATGCTAGTCATGATAATGGATTTAGTTTTCTTCTACCTTGACTTTGTCTTACATTGAGTTATGATCTTGAATTAAGTAATTAATTTTGATTTTTACATATTGGGTGTTATAATTATGATGTAATTGATATCTCATTTGAGTAAAGTATCCTTGGTTAGAGGGAATTTTGGTCAGACTTCCCACTAGCTTGGAGGTTTATGTCATGTTCTAGAAAAGTGGGGGTTGGATATCTATGGATCTAGGCATGCACATATTGGGATTATTGAATTCATATAATTCTAAACCTTCACATGAAAGGTTTTCATGTACCTTATCCATATTGAAGAAAAAATATCGCTTGCCTAGGATTTATGACCTTTTTTATCATCTCAAGGGACCCTAGTGGTTTTCAAAGGTTGATCTGAAATCAGTGTACCATCAGTTAAGGGTATGAGAGGAATATATCCCTAATATTGAGTTTAGAAGAAGTTATGTACATTATGAGAATCTAGCCATGTCATTTTTTTCCTTACTAATTCTCTTGCGGTTTTTATAGATTTAATGAATTAAATCATCCATTGATCCTTGTATTATTTCATAGCAATATTTTTGGATGATATTCTAGTTTATTCCAAATCAAAGCAGGATCATGATGAAAATTTGAACATCATCCTTAGATCTTGAAAAAAAATCATTTTTATGGGAAGTTATCCAAGTTTCAATTCTGGATTCAAGAAGTGAAATTTATGGGCCATGTAATTTTTGAGAAGGGTGTATCAGTGGATCTTGAAAATATTCAGGTAGTAATGTCTTAGGAGTATCCAAAAAATATGTTTGAGGTCCAAAGTTTTTTGGTATTTTATGGTTATTATAGGATCTTTATTTAGGACTTATCCAATCTTACATACTCTATGATCGATTTTATCCATAAGGATCTAATGTTTTTTTGGAGTGATCAATGCTAGAGATCTTTTGAGCATATAAAAGTGGTATTGAATTCATCTTCAGTCTTGATTATTTCTGAGTCATGTGTTGGTTATGATGTTTATTATAATGCATCAAGTATGGGTTTGGGTTTTGTTCTAATGTAGAGGAGATATGTAACAGTCCGAGATTTTATGAAAAAATATTATTTTTTATTTCACTAATGTCTTGTGTTGTACGCTACACCAAAAGGAGCTTGCACAACACGCATCCTTGACTTGCCTTGCATTACACGCAATCTCAACCTTCCTCGATAGCGTGTGTAGTACGCAATACTGAGTTTCACTAAACAACGATATTCTATTAAAATATTATTAAAACTAGCCGTTATGAATAGTAATAACCACTTTTTGAAATTCTGTAAATCTTATTTTTCAAAATGAACTTCATTTTTGGATTAGGAGTATCGAATTTAGCCTAAGGTGAAATTTCGGTACTTTTCGGATAACTTTCATATTCTGATGAATAGTGAAAATTACTAAATTATAATTAAAAACAACTTTTTTAATCGAAATAATTAATAGTGATAAATTATTAATTTGAGTGGTTTTAAAGTATATTTAGAATATATTTTTACAATTTAATACAATGTTGGTCATTGGATGTAATTTCACATTTAAACCAGACATAATCAAGTGTCAATCTTTTGATAGATATTGTTTCTTAAAAACACGCTATTTGTTTTAACAACGAGATTTAATTATAAAATTAATTAATGCAGCTTCTATGTTATGAATTTGGTAAAATAGACTTTATTTTTGAATTCTGAATATGAAATATAGCTTAAGATGAAATTTTTGCATTTTTCTGAAAAACATCAATTTTTGATGAATAGTGAAACTACTAAGTGGTAGTTAAAAAACAGAATTTTTCATAAAACTTAATTTTACCGCTTCTGTGAATGGAATTTCAAAAATCCGAGAGACACGGTTGATGTCAGTAATTAAAATGTGGTTCAATGAGATGAAAATAATTTTTGGTGAATAGTAACTTTTTACTTTTATTTACCACGGTTAAAAGTAAATAGGGTAATTAAGGGTAAAAATGATATTAATATTACCCTAACACATG
This sequence comes from Viscum album, assembly GCA_963277665.1. NCBI lineage: Eukaryota > Viridiplantae > Streptophyta > Magnoliopsida > Santalales > Viscaceae > Viscum > Viscum album. Next base: position 683,968,636 of record OY728121.1, read on the forward strand.
TACTAATCCTATTGGACAAGTGTATCTCGACCAAAAACAACCATAAGTGTAAAATATTATCATTTAGGCCCACTTGGATTAGATTAGGACATTTATTATTATTTAATTCAAAGAATAGTTAAAAGAGTTAAAATCAAAGTTTATTTACTAAAACATTTTTAATATAGGGTTTTAAATAAGATAAATTCGATTTTAAATATTCATTAGAAAGATAAAACGATTTCCTACATGATGGTATTTTATTTGTAATTTTTAGACATCAAATAATTTAATTTATTTATGACACAAAGATGAAGCAGTAATTATCATATTAATGAAATATTGACATAATTGATATTATAAATACCAAAATAAATGTAATTTAAGACTTTTTATGAATTCCACTAATTTTCTAGGTTACTATGATATATTAGTGTTGATTTAATCAACTTGGTTCAAACATATAATTCTGTTATGACTTTCACAAAAATCATATATCAAATAGTGTCAAAATTGACACAAAATAGTTTTCAAATCAAATATTATATTATTAATTGTTATTTTATTCCTAAAAATCTAAGGTTCGGCCAAATGACTTAGATAAGGATATATATATTAATAATAAACAATTTGGGGTTCTTTTGGCATGTTATAGTAAGTGTATTAACCATATAGTGTAAGAAAACAAAAAGACATGGTAAAAGTTAAATTATTTAACTTAGAGTTAAATCTAATTGATAAGGTTAAAATAATACCCTAAACTTGTCTAAATCCTATTGGATGATATTATTTCGACCCATCCCCACTTTATTTTCGAAATAAGACCCTTTGGAACCATTATAAATCGATTTTGACTTTAATATAAAATAATATTTTGAGATATTCCTAAGGTGCCCCTCTCCTCCCTTATAAAAAGGCACCTCCTCCCCCTTCTCCTCACACCAATTTGAGCACTCAAGCTCGGCCAAACCATGCCAAAATCCCTTCTCCACTTCCCTATAATAATTCTAGAGATCCTGGTCTTCTTCAAAGACCAATCTTAGTTCCCTAAGTGGAGGATTCAAAGAAGCGTTCCAAAGAAGAGGTAATATCCATTACCGATCTTTTTCAATTTCTTTCTTCTTCAACTTCTTCTTCTTTAGTTGTTTCATGACAACATCAGTATTTATTATATACTGATATGTTATTATAAATATGAAACAACTCTAATTAACCTTCTATCCATCCTACGGAAAAAGGAAATCACCGCGCGTGCGTACGTACGGAATACCGTCTCCACGCCGTGGTGTAATCTATTTTCCGCCACCACCTTAATTGGATGGGTATAAAGGTGTAATGAGTAACTATATATGATTATTATAAAGTGATATTAATACTGAAATAGTATACATATACTTCAACACAATTCCACGACCATGGGAACGATATCATCGCTCATGCGTACGTACGGACTACCGTCTCCACGACGCGATGAGATTCATTCTCAATGATTAACCATTCATGAATGATTATAAAGTATATATAATATGTACTAATGAAATATATGACATAATAATGATACTGGATTTATTTATATATTTATATGTATGTCATCTACTTAATTCCATTCAATTCAATAAGGAAACGAAAACAGCGTTCATGCGTACGTACGGACTACCGTCTCCATGAACGGTGTATTTCTTTCCATTTAATGATTTATTATATATATGTATATCCTGAATATATATATATATAAATCATGTTTTATGTTCTGGAATTAAGTAATCATGATCTAAGTAATCATATGAATAATTACAAGTCAAAACACGGACGACAAATGAAACAATTTTACCCAAAACGCTCTTTAACATGGAATTTACAAAAGAACGGGTAATATAAAGTCATAAGTGAACCATATATGATATCATAACAATGAATATGATTCTGTAATAATTAAATGACATTATTTAAATCATTATACAGTAGGTTCGGACACTTACGAAGCAAATCGGACCTAAGGTAAGGGAAATATCACAATCTCATTTTTATCTGAGATTGTTTATACTTTAGTATTTACTGGGGTGTATTTTATCATCCACATCCATATTTCCTCAATATGTAATATTATTTCCATCCACCTACAATTGTTTAAATCCAATTTTACCCTTCGGTGAGTTTTTAGTAAAAGATATGAAAGGAATCTTTTGTCGTTTTTCGTACGAGGTACTTTTTTGACTTTTCCGAAAAAAGTACGAGAAGAATGTTTTTTTTAACTTATACGGCATGAATGGATTTTTAAAACATTATTTCCAAGAATCTTACTTTACAAGTTTTCAAGTTTATTTTTAATCAACTTGTTTTATTTTAGAATTGTATGACATGTTAAGAAAGGAAAAGTATTTTTGAAGTAGAAAGGATATTTTCCTCAAGAATGGAGTTCAAGTTTTTTATCAAAATTATTTTCCATCTAAGATAATATAGGGTTCTGTTTATATCTCTATTATTACATGGATTTGATTATTTTTGTGATGGAAATATTTTTATGAATTCCTTTATCTTATATGAATTGTTTTATGATGTCATGCTGTTTAAGAATCCCATTTTTATTACATGGGTTATGCTATGATGTATGATTTATGATTTTGTGGCACACATAAGAATGGTATCATTATGAGATGGGTGGGACCTATATCTCCCTCAAATTCATTGGGTAAAGATTTTATATCTCATGAGATAGACATGGCTGAAATGGTAGGTTATACCGGTTCAGTGAAACAGGACTGAAACGAGGGTTACTCGATTCAGAAATGGACTTTGTCCACTAAGATAGTCTTGGCAATGAGTCTTGACTAACAAGAAATTATTCTCTATGATTATGTGTGGATGCCACAAGGTTTCATGTTTTAAGTTATGATTATTGTGATTACATTTCACTGCCATGATTTATCCCATGTTATGAAATTATGCTCTCTTTTGCAGGTTAAGATTTCCAAAATGTTATGTTCTTATGAATACGATGTGATTGATATTTATTTTGTTTACCCTTACTGAGCATTTGAGCTCACCCTTTTATGTTTTCTTTTCCCCAGGATATAAAGAAAGGTTTTAGGTAAAAAAAAGGAGGATCTTTATAGGAGATGTTGAAGATCTTTCACCACGATTAGAAGATTACGTTCCGAGTTTCCAAAGACACTAAACTATTACGATCCTTGTGTGTGTGTTTTTGTTATGTACTAAGTATTCCGCAAAAGTAATGTAATGTCCATGTACGTCAGGCTTCGGGTCTCTACAGTTGGTATCAGAGGAAATGTTTAGTCAACCTTTGGAAACTAGGATGCCAGAACTTTAGTGAGATCCCTAGAGATATTTATAAGGTATTTCTAGGGATGTCCCTAAGGATAAGTATACGTATAGGATACAGTCCTAGAACTACGGTAACGATCATAGAATTTAACCTAATATTTTAGATATTGAGGATACTCCACCTTTATTATATTGTTTTCCCTAGCATGATTTTTTCCTCTCACACTATTCTTTTTGGGTTTTAGACGATGGCTGGAACCCGAAGGAACCGTGTTGATCAATGCAATGGACAATGCAATGATTGTCCTCCTGAACAAACAAATGTTATGGGAGATGGAGTGCAAAATCTTATTTCTATACTTACACAAGCTATGAATCATTCTGGACTTCCAAATGAGCAGAGAAGGGAACAATATTCTATTGAGTCCTTCATGAGGCAATGTCCACCTTCTTTCAGTGGGTCTTCTGATCCACTTGTTGCTGAACAATGGATCAGTACCACTGAAAAGATATTTTCAGTTCTTCAATGTTCTGAGCATGATAAAGTCATCTTAGCAGTATATCGTTTGGAAGGTGAAGCTGATCAATGGTGGAATCTTATCAAGAATACGAGGCAAAGAGATGAAATTGAGTCCATGGAATGGGATGAGTTCAAGAACTTGTTTTTCAGTAAGTACTTCCCTCGTATTCTTCGAACGAAGATGGAAAAGGATTTTCTTGAGCTGAAACAGAAGGATGATGAATCTGTTGGTATATACGAAGCGAATTTTACAAGACTTGCAAGGTATGCATCTGGCATTATCATCCAACCTGAAAGTAAAATTGATCGATTTTTCAGTGGCTTAAAACCAATTCTTCTAAGGGCATTAGCTATAAGAGACTTCAGTAGCTATGAAGAAATTGTGCGTTGTGCTATCAAAGTAGAAATGGAAGTTGGTGTTACTTATCCATCTCATAGTTTTGACAAGAAACGAAAGATGGAGTTCAAGGAGAAATCTCAAAATAATGGTGAAAAGAAGATGAATGTTTCCTTATGCACAAAGTGTGGAAAGAAGCATGGCGGAGATTTTCTTAAAGGGACTAGAAAATGTTTTAAGTGTGGAAAAGAAGGTCATCGAGCAGCTGAGTGTCAAAGTAATGGAAAAAGGGTTTCTAATGATGTGAATAAAGAAAACACTACAGAGAACGCACCACCAACACTTCAATGCTTCAAGTGAAAGGAAATGGGGAATTATGCTAATAAATGCCCTAATCCAAGGGTTAGTGATGATCAACATGAGCAACCACTTAAGGCAAAGGACAAAGGGAAGTCACATGCGATCACTATTGGTGATGTTGAATATGAAAACGATGTGGTGGAATGATTAAGTGTTTATGTAATGGGATTCCAAAATAATGTTGTATCATAAAGTATTGGAATATTTATGTGTTGGTCTAATGTGGTATTCAAAGTGATTGAGATATTTAATAGTATTCATGAGCTCATGATTGATATAAGGACTAAGTGATATCATGGTTTGAGTATATATAATTTTGAGGATTTTGGTATGTGGAAAGTGTTAACTTTTAACTGCATTCATGTTTTCACTAAGGTATTCAAGAGAATACACGATTAAGGACTTTGAATGTTTGTAATGTGACCAACAAAACATATCTTATGATATATGGTGATCAACGATGGTATTAAATCTCTGGTAATCGTTTTCACTATGTTATGAGAGTGGACTGCAGTATTATGGATAAGCCTAAAGATTGAAATGGATTATGTTGGACATAAGTGAGTATTGTTTAAGGATAGAAGTTTTTTTTTATTCGATATTATTGATGGGATGTTATAGTAATGTAGTTTTAGATAAAGGACAACCTGTAGGACGGGCGACAGCCCATCGCGTCGGACAAGGATGTGGGAATCGAACCCACAACCAAAGTGCGACTGGCCTTTCTCGCCTACCACTGACCTACAGGAAGTCCCTGTTTAGTAGAATCTAGTTTTATTATATTAATCAGTATGATATATGAAGTATAAGTCCATTTTAGGAACCATATATGATTAATCTCACTATAGAATGACTTATGTATATTTAATAACTTTTGCTTACCTTTTGTTTGAGACAGATGGAATGACCCTTCATTCTATCACATGATCTGCTAACACTTCACGAATAACAAATTCAACTTCATTTATTTAAGAGATGAAGTGGAAATTGTTCAAGGCACGAACAACAGTGAGATTGTACCAAAATAAAGTAAGTATTTATTCTAATTCAAATTTTCAACTTTAGGGAAATGATCTTGAAAACCAAAAATGTTGTCCTAGTGCCCTTATATCCGATGAATCAGATGGTACCCTAGATCATCACAAATCTATGGCTTTTTGATTGTTGGATTTTCCATAGCCATGTTCTCTACCACTCTCTATCAGAACATGATGGTTAGATTTCTCTTCCATATCCATATTTTCACCTATGTGGAAACTCAGTGATTAGTTTATTTGGGTAATCGTTACATTTCATACTTTAGTTTTTAAAGCCAAGTTTTGGTATTCCTTTTTACGATGTGGGTTTATATCAAAGAAACTTTCAAATAGTAAAGAATTTATAACCCCGACGAATTTCGAGGGCGAAATTCATTTTAAGGGGGGTAGAATGTAACAGCCCGAGATTTTATGAAAAAATATTTTTTTTATTTCACTAATGTCTTGTGTTGTACGCTACACCAAAAGGAGCTTGCACAACACGCATCCTTGACTTGCCTTGCATTACACGCAATCGCAACCTTCCTCGATAGCGTGTGTAGTACGCAATACTGAGTTTCACTAAACAACGATATTCTATTAAAATATTATTAAAACTATCCGTTATGAATAGTAATAACCACTTTTTGAAATTCTGTAAATCTTATTTTTTAAAATGAACTTCATTTTTGGATTAGGAGTATCGAATTTAGCCTAAGGTGAAATTTCGGTACTTTTCGGATAACTTTCATATTCTGATGAATAGTGAAAATTACTAAATTATAATTAAAAACAACTTTTTTAATCGAAATAATTAATAGTGATAAATTATTAATTTGAGTGGTTTTAAAGTATATTTAGAATATATTTTTACAATTTAATACAATGTTGGTCATTGGATGTAATTTCACATTTAAACCAGACATAATCAAGTGTCAATCTTTTGATAGATATTGTTTCTTAAAAACACGCTATTTGTTTTAACAGCGGGATTTAATTATAAAATTAATTAATGCAACTTCTATGTTATGAATTTGGTAAAATAGACTTTATTTTTAAATTCGGAATATGAAATATAGCTTAAGATGAAATTTTGGCATTTTTCTGAAAAACATCAATTTTTGATGAATAGTGAAACTACTAAGTGGTGGTTAAAAAACAGAATTTTTCATAAAACTTAATTTTACCGCTTCTGTGAATGGAATTTCAAAAATCCGAGAGACACGGTTGATGTCAGTAAGTAAAATGTGGTTCAATGAGATGAAAATAATTTTTGGTGAATAGTAACTTTTTACTTTTATTTACCACGGTTAAAAGTAAATAGGGTAATTAAGGGTAAAAATGATATTAATATTACCCTAACACATGTCCTAATCCTATTGTACAAGTGTATCTCGACCAAAAACAACCTTAAGTGTAAAATATTATCATTTAGGCCCACTTGGATTAGATTAGCACATTTATTATTATTTAATTCAAAGAAGAGTTAAAAGAGTTAAAATCAAAGTTTATTTACTAAAAAAAATTTAATATAGGGTTGTAAATAAGATAAATTCGATTGCAAATATTCATTATAAAGATAAAACGATTTCCTACATGATGGTATTTTATTTGTAATTTTTAGACATCAAATAATTTAATTTATTTATGCCACAAAGATGAAGCAGTAATTATCATATTAATGAAATATTGACATAATTGATATTATAAATACCAAAATAAATGTAATTTAAGACTTTTTATGAATTCCACTAATTTTCTAGGTTACTATGATATATTAGTGTTGATTTAATCAACTTGGTTCGAACATATAATTCTGTTATGACTTTCACAAAAATCATATATCAAATAGTGTCAAAATTGACACAAAATAGTTTTTAAATCAAATATTATATTATTAATTGTTATTTTATTCCTAAAAATCTAATGTTCGGCCAAATGACTTAGATACGGATATATATATTAATAATAAACAATTTGGGGTTCGTTTGGCATGTTATAGTAAGTGTATTAACCATATAGTGTAAGAAAACAAAAAGACATGGTAAAAGTTAAATTATTTAACTTAGAGTTAAATCTAATTGATAAGGTTAAAATAATACCCTAAACTTGTCTAAATCCTATTGGATGATAGGATTTAGACCCATCCCCACTTTAGCTTCGAAATAAGACCCTTTGGAACCATTATAAACTGATTTTGACTTTAATATAAAATAATATTTTGAGATATTCCTAAGGTGCCCCTCTCCTCCCTTATAAAAAGGCACCTCCTCCCCCTTCTCCTCACACCAATTTGAGCACTCAAGCTCGGCCAAACCCTGAAAAAATCCCTTCTCCACTTCCCTAGAATAATCCTAGAGATCCTGGTCTTCTTCAAAGACCAATCTTAGTTCCCTAAGTGGAGGATTCAAAGAAGCGTTCCAAAGAAGAGGTAATATCCATTACCGATCTTTTTCAATTTCTTTCTTCTTCAACTTATTCTTCTTTAGTTGTTTCATGATAACATCAGTATTTCTTATATACTGATATGTTATTATAAATATGAAACAACTCTAATTAAAATTCTATCCATCCTACGGAAAAAGGAAATCACCGCGCGTGCGTACGTACGGAATACCGTCTCCACGCCGTGGTGTAATCTATTTTCCGCCACCACCTTAATTGGATGGGTATAAAGGTGTAATGAGTAACTATATATGATTATTATAAAGTGATATTGATACTGAAATAGTATACATACACTTCAACACAATTCCACGACCATGGGAACGATATCATCGCTCGTGCGTACGTACGGCCTACCGTCTCCACGACGCGATGAGATTCATTCTCAATGATTAACCATTAATGAATGATTATAAAGTATATATAATATGTACTAATGAAATATATGACATAATAATGATACTGGATTTATTTATATATTTATATGTATGTCATCTACTTAATTCCATTCAATTCAATAAGGAAACGAAAACAGCGTTCATGCGTACGTACGGACTACCGTCTCCATGAACGGTGTATTTATTTCCATTTAATGATTTATTATATATATGTATATCCTGAATATATATATATAAATCATGTTTTATGTTCTGGAATTAAGTAATCATGATCTAAGTAATCATATGAATAATTACAAGTCAAAACACGGACGACAAATGAAACAATTTTACCCAAAACGCTCTTTAACATGGAATTTACAAAAGAACGGGTAATATAAAGTCATAAGTGAACCATATATGATATCATAACAATGAATATGATTCTGTAATAAGTAAATGACATTATTTAAATCATTATACAGGAGGTTCGGACACTTACGAAGCAAATCGGACCTAAGGTAAGGGAAATATCACAATCTCATTTTTATCCGAGATTGTTTATACTTTTGTATTTAATGGGGTGTATTTTATCATCCACATCCATATTTCCTCAATATGTAATATTATTTCCATCCACCTACAATTGTTTAAATCCAATTTTACCCTTCGGTGAGTTTTTAGTAAAAGATATGAAAGGAATATTTTGTCGTTTTTCGTACGAGGTACTTTTTTGACTTTTCCGACAAAAGTACGAGAATAATGTTTTTTTTAACTTATACGGCATGAATGGATTTTTAAAACATTATTTCCAAGAAGCTTCATTTACAAGTTTTCAAGTTTATTTTTAATCAACTTGTTTTATTTTAGAATTGTATGACATGTTAAGAAAGGAAAAGTATTTTTGAAGTAGAAAGGATATTTTCCTCAAGAATGGAGTTCAAGTTTTTTATCAAAATTATTTTCCATCTAAGATAATATAGGGTTCTGTTTCTATCTCTATTATTACATGGATTTGATTATTTTTGTGATGGAAATATTTTTATGAATTCCTTTATCTTATATGAATTGTTTTATGATGTCATGCTGTTTAAGAATCCCATTTTTATTACATGGGTTATGCTATGATGTATGGTTTATGATTTTGTGGCACACATAAGAATGGTATCATTATGAGATGGGTGGGACCTATATCTCCCTCCAATGAATTGGGTAAAGATTTTATATCTCATGAGATAGACATGGCTGAAATGGTAGGTTATACCGGTTTAGTGAAACAGGACTGAAATGAGGGTTACTCGATTCAGAAATGGACTTTGTCCACTAAGATAGTCTTGGCAATGAGTCTTGACTAACAAGAAATGATTCTCTATGATTATGTGTGTATTCCACAAAGTTTCATGTTTTAAGTTATGATTATTGTGATTACATTTCACTGCCATGATTTATCCCATGTTATGAAATTATGCTCTCTTTTGCAGGTTAAGATTTCCAAAATGTTATGTTCTTATGAATACGATGTGATTGATATTTCTTTTGTTTACCCTTACTGAGCATTTGAGATCACCCTTTTATGTTTTCTTTTCCCCAGGATATAAAGAAAGGTTTTAGGTAAAAAAAGGAGGATCTTTATAGGAGATGTTGAAGATCTTTCACCACGATTAGAAGATTACGTTCCTAGTTTCCAAGGACACTAAACTATTACGATCCTTGTGTGTGTGTTTTTGTTATGTACTAAGTATTCCGAAAAAGTAATGTAATGTCCATGTACGTCAGGCTTCGGGTCTCTACAAGATATGTAGTATCTTATGATTCTTATTAGTTATTCCCTCGTGGTAATAAGTATCTCATTCATGATCTTGAGTTGGCGGTAGTGATGTACTCTCTTAAGATTTGGAATCATTACCTATTAATGGTGGAGTTTATATTGTATTCATACCATAAGATTATAATTTATATATTCACTAAAATTAATCTTAACTTCAAAAAAATTTATTAGGTGGATTACCTTCAGATCTTTGATTTTGATATTTTTTATACCCCTAGAAAAGGGAATGTGGTGACATATGCTTTGAGTAGAAAATTACCAACTCAATAAGTAAAGGAACTGGTGGAAGAGTGGTACTTGGTGAGATTATTTGATGAGATGCACTTGGATGAAGGGAGATATGACATACAAGTATTCCTAGATTGTTCTCGGGCTAGATCATTTATGCATGGTCATATTCAACTTGGATAGGCTAAGGATGCGGAGTGTGGGTTCTTCTGTAGGAACATTTGTGGTGGGGTGACCATGGTGAGTGGTATCAGTCGCTTAAGGGGGTTATGTGATTTCAAGGAAGGATGGTGGTTTTGATAGACTTGAGGTAGGATTTGATGGATAATAGACACTGATCAAGTTGGTATGTGCACCTTGTAGCCACCAAGATGTAAAATTACTTGAGATGTCATTACTGGTGGTTGAAAAAAAGATGATTGATTGAGGGTTTTGTGTCTTAGTTCCTCATATATCATAGAATTATGGAAAAAAAACTATAGGCCTACTAGTTTGTTGCAACCTTTACCCATTCCAGTATGGAAATGGGATGAGATATTCATGGACTTCGTGATTGGGATGCCTCAGACTCCTAGTGGTAAGGATGCAATTATTGACTGACTCAAAAATTAGTATATTTATTACCTGTGAAGGATTCAATGAAGGTAGAGGACCTTGGGAACCTATATGTGTGGTAAATTATCAGAATTCATGGTGTTTCATCGCCTATCATTTCTGATAAGGATCCTTAATTCACATCCTGGTTTTGAAGTGGATTTCAGGCAGTAATGAGTTCTCAGTTAAATTTTAGCCTAACTTATCATCCCTATACAGATGTCTAGACTGGGTAGGATATCTAGATTCTTAAATACATGATCTGTTCATTTATACTTTACTTCAATGGTTTTGGGGAGAAATATATTCCCTTGGTGTAATCTTCCTATAAAAATAGTTATCAAGCTTCAATCTATATGGTTCCATTTAAGGTGTTGTATGGGGGGCTTATATTTCACCTCTTTTTCAGGAAGAGGTTTTATAATAGTCCTTGTTTGGATTGAGAATAATTTAGGAGACAATAGATATCATGTAATTTATTATCAAGAATTTGGAAAAAGGTCAGAGTCTCCAGAAATCATATGTCGATCGATGTCATCATCTGTTGGACTTTGAGATAATTGATTGGGTTTTTCTCAAGGTTTCACCTCAGTTGGGACATAGACATTTGGGTAATAAGAGTAAATTCACAACTCATTATTCCATGCCATTTGATATTATGAAGTGACTTGTGAAGGTGGATTATTTATTAGACTTAGCTGCACATTTTATATTTACCCATAAATTGTACCATGTTTCTCAACTAAATAATTATCGGTAGGATATATCCCACATGATCGAGTGAGAGGATATTGCGATTGAACCTGACACATATGTGGTTGAAATACCTATTCATATAGTGGACCAATAGGATATAGTGTTTTGTGTCAATATGATCCCATTATTTTGAGTGAAATAGAATTATGGTAGGGAAAACCATGATACATGGGAGCACGAGGAATTGATGATGCGATAATGGACTTATATCTTCTCTAGTTCATGATCTTAACCCTTTTTTAGGAAACAAATATTTTATGGTGGGAAGAATTTTCACACCTTAGTATGTAGAATCTGGTATTGATATCCTTTTTGTTTTTTTTTGCTTTTAAATTTTGGGTTATACATAAGTTGGGAGAAGGTTTTTAGGCATTTGGGGGCAGCCTGAGGGCACTGACTAGTCGGTCCTAGATATAAGAACACATGTATGTTTGTAGGTTCCACTGACCATCTAGTGGAGAACCTATAAGTGAAAGCATTTTTTCAGCACCAACTAGCCATCTGGTGGAGGACTTATAGGTGTAGGAATTATGCTTGTACCCATTGTCCCACCAGTGAGGTTCGACGACTAGTCAATGACCCTTCAAGGTGTTCATATTAGTAGGGGATAAATGTAATTTATCTTGATATTAATTTTTATCTCCTCTAATCTGAACCTTATGATCCTAATTCATTTTATCTCAGTTTAGGAGATCCTTTATAAGGATTTTGTCTCTCTCCCTCAACAAATTGGTGAATCTTTATGCCAGTTGGAATATTTTTTCTTCATTGGGTGTAATTCGGTAATTGGGGTCCTTTACAACATGTTTTATTTTATTTTTATCCATGTGTTTGATGACTATTGAGACTTGATCACTGCATTTATCATGGAAATGGAGGATTGACATTTTTTCCTCAGATTTAGGTTCTCTAGGTTCTGATCTATTCCTCTCTCATTTCTGGTTAAGAAGGCAATATTATTTTCTTCATTTTTGAGGTAGGTGTTTTTATCCCATGGTATATCCCTTGGAGATCTTAGAGTTCTTATAATGATTTAGTTTGGTTCAATTTATGAAATTGAATATTGAAATTTTATTTGATCTTTGTTGTTAATGGAGAATTTTTCAAAAGGAATTTCTTTGAAAACTTGATTTGTGCACACGATGTGTTTGATAAAATTCCTTAAAGATGAATTTTAAATGACAGTGGATTTTAAAGCATGGGAGTGGTGTGGCATTGCTATATAAATTTTTTATAAAAATTTGTGCATGAAGATGAAATTTATTTTTCCATGTAAATTTTTTGTAAAACATGATTTTTGTTTTCCTCGAACATAATGACGATGTAATAGCACATTGGGAGACCTTGGGGTAGGAGGAAAAACTATAAATATGCAAGACCTAATGGAGTTAGGTATCACTATATAAGGTTCACATGATTCCACGTTTCCAGTGGGTAGCCTTTCCAGGGAACCTAGGTTACTAAAAATTAAAATCCACTTATATCATCTAATGTCTCTGGTTTGTCTTAGTTGTGTACACCCTTATGTCATGGATTTCCTTTGGTTATTTTTTGATACAATATGTGCGTGTATGCTAATATTATTATTTTCCCACTTGATCTTGATATGGATTATGATTCTTGATGATTTTTTTATTCATCTCTTATGCCTCATGTATATCTTTTATGATGTATTGTTTTGCTTATAGAATATGGAATGTTTTTGAAAAGTAAACCAAAATATGTTTTTGTAATGAAAATGATTTATTTTAATTTTTTTATAAATTTTTTTTATAAAATAACCAATGGATGTATGCAGATAGACATTGTATAGATTCTTTGTGGTATCTTACTGAGCTTTAGTGCTCGCACCTTACTTTTTTACTTTGAGAATTTGTACCTTTGGTTTTATATGATATAGGTAAAGGGAAGAGAATAATTTAGAGGATGACCCTCCTAGATTATTTTTCCTTTCTGGTGATGTAGGTTTGGTGGTGACATATGGTCATGAGAATAAGGTACCATGGGTTATTTCAGGTTCCATATTTTTGGTCTTTCAGTGGTTCATTTAGACCTTATTATCCCATTATTATATTATACCTTTTGGTTTGGTTTTTTTGACATATAATGTAGTTTAGATATATATTGTGATACTTTGTTTGTTTTTATCTTAACATATATCTCTTGGATGGTGAAATTGTACCCATGTTTCTTTGTATGATACTCTAGTGATTTTCGCCAAACTATGGTGATCGGAAATGTACTTCGAGCCATATGGTGGTCCAATTAAGGTGATATTATGGGTTGACTCGAGTTTTTCTATTATAGTTTACACTATTGGAAACCTTTATGTACTCCTTTGTGTAGCAGGTAACCAATATGTATGTACTTTCCCATGTGTAAGATTCGATATATTAAACGTCACATATTTTATTTCCTATCTGTAGGATTTGATCTGGTAACCTTTAGGTATGCTTTTTCCCATGCATAAAAGTCAATTTTCCAGTATGTTAGAATCTTTTTATTGATGTATAATTGAAAAGCTTAGCACGTAAGGGTCATCTTACACCAACTGCTTATTATAAAAAATAATAGGGTTATCAGTCATAAAATATGACTAATATCACTTAAATGGTGGTACTTTGGGATATTTATTATTTTATAAAAGTGTTTATATATTATTTAATTATAAAGTATTTATAACTAATTAATTAATTTTTTGTGTAAAAATGTAAAGACCCGAAAAATTCAAGGAAAATTTTCTCATAATTTTCTTGGGAATTTTACAAGAACGCAGTTTCTGACGGCACCTGATTCCGAGGCCCGGTGTGCCCGAAATCATTTTCCAAAGTTTAGCTCGGGTACGTTCAATGAATGAACGAGCAGGTTTTTCTAACTTTTGAACCGGTGCTTGTAATCGAATTCTGAGGGAACCAATGGATTCGCAGTGCCGGTAATTTCTTAGAAACACATTTTCTGGAGTTGCGTTTGCTCGGGTGTGGTTTTTAATTTTTGGGGTTAAGTTAAAAAATAAAATAAAGTGGTGTGACAATTTATTTTATTTTACTTAAAGCGGCTTAACCTAAGTTAAGAGGATAAGGTGGGACCCACAATATCCTACCCACTTGGTAGGATATTTTTGAGGTGGGTCCCGCATGAGCCCCACCATTTCTTTCCTTCTAAATAACGCACCCACACACCCCTTTTTTAATGAAGTCAAACCGTACGTTTATTCTGGTTAAGAACGTCTCATTAAATTGGGCGGTTAAATCGTTACAATTAATTAATTGAATTAATTGTTCATTTATTATCTTTTGAATTTCAAATTCTTATGTTATGATAATAAAATAAGGCAAGGACTTATTTTATTATGGTTGGGTTTGTGTTGTGTTAAGACTTTGGGAGAAAAAGAGAGGATTCTTCGTTCTTCGGTGAAGAACTCGAAGAACGCACCACCGCCAACGAAGAACGCCAACCTCTGACGGCGGACGACGGCGAGAGATGCCTTCCTCGGAGATCACCTAACGCCAATGACATTCCTTCAGTGACGCTTCTTCCACGGAAATCCTTTTCTTCCGCGACGGTTAATTCTGCGACGCACGCTCGTTCGACAACAACGTTGAGGTAGGGGTTATGTGTTTTAATTTGTGAAATCTTCCGTCATCTAACCCCGTTATTTGAACCACTTGTTATCGTTTAACGTGAGGGGGTTGGACCGCACAAACACGGCCGACCCTCCTCCCTGATTATTATTTGTTGTTGCGGTTCGAGGGAAAGTAATGCGGTGTCGTCGCACCGTGCGGGAACGAGCGACAAGGAATGAGTGGTGCCGTCGCGCCACGCATTTGAGAATTGAACCAAGTCGCGGTGCCGTCACACCGCGCCGGAAAGAAACCGAAGACACCGCGACCGTAGCGGGGCCGCGGCGAAGGGGAGCGGCGCCGTCGCGCCGCGCCGGACGGACCAAGGCCGCGGCTTAAGCCGCGGCGGAGCAGTGGAACCGACGGCCGGAATCAGGCCACTGGCGTCGGAGTAGGGGGACCGGCCTTGCCGGTCCCGTGGCGGCAGAATCTAGCCGGCCGGAGTGGGCCGACCGGACCGTGGAAGAACCGGAGGTTCGAAACCCCCAGCTGGACGGATGTGAGCGGCCCCATTAAGGGGCTACGGTTTCTCCATGCGGGGGCAGCGCCCCCTGCATCCGAACGACTCGGTCGTTCGGCCGAGCCCCTGGCCAGCGCGCCAGCGCGCCGCGCGCCGGGCCGGCTACCTTGGCTGGTCCGCCAGACGGGGTCGCCAGGCCGGGCCACGCCACGCCCAAGCGGGCCGGACCCGGACCCAGTTCAGGTCGACCCGGTTCGGGCCGACCCTGGGGGTATCTGGCCGGGTCGGACCGGGCCCGAACCCCTTATTACCGAACCTCCATCGGTCTTCTACCCATATCTTGGGATTCATACCTCTGATCGATGCACTGTAAGCTACGATGAGATCCTTATATCAAGACAGTTGTTTCGATATATTGCACGCAAGGTTTCGGAGTACTTTGGGTTCGTCCGGGTTGGTTTGTACACGAAACCAACCGGGCCCTCGGAGCAGAAACGCTCATAACTTGAGCTCTGGACGTCCTATTGACGTTCCGTCAACTTTGTTGGATTCCTCTTAGTGAGACGGGCCTTTTGGCTTACTCCTCTCGAGGTTTGGATGTAGTTGGAGTATGGTCGGGTTGGTTTTGACTTAAAAACCAACTGGGCCCCTAGGACGAAAAAGTCAATAACTCTCAGACTAAGCGTCCGATTGACATGTCGTCTGTGACGTTGAGTTCCTATTGACAATACGGAACTTTTGGATACATCAACTCCAGAATATGTGTCAGTTGATGTATCATCCCCTCAGCTCGTGGATCGGACCCTCCCGAACGATCTTGCTGTGTGCGGGAACCCTAGAGCTGGCTGCGACTGCGATGACGACGACGACGACTGTGCAGAAATCCTATGTGGATTCAACGAAGACGACTACAGCACTCAGCGATCCTACATGGATCAGTGCTACAGATCCTGTGTGGGTCAGATCCTATTTGGGTCAGCGCTCAGCGGTCCTGTGTGGGCCAGCGCCTACAAATCATGTGTGGGTCCGATCCTGTGTGGGTCATTGCGGGGGTTAGTTACCTATCGATCCTATGTGGGTCTAATCCTGTATGGGTCATTGCGGGGGTTAGTTACCTATCGATCCTGTGTGGGTCCGATCATGTGTGGGTCAATGCGGGGGTTAGTACCTATCGATCCTTTGTGGGTCCAACGGCTTAGATGAATCAGTGGCTATATCTGATCATCTCTATCATCATACGAAGAAGTATACCTGTGTGAGCTGAATCCTATTTTTCTTTCCAATGTGGATTGTGTTGTGCTGTCCTATTTGGATTACGTTTTTCTTTCCTGTGTGGACTAGGTTGTGATTTCCTGTATGTACTAGGTTGTACTTGAGCACGGATGTTAGAGCCGAACTGGAATTGATGACTTAGGTATATGTATGGGCATATACCTAAGTAGTGTCGGATGTTACTTCTTGATTGTATCTTTCCTTTGTGGATTACCCTTTGTGGATTCTGGGAGACCTTCGGGGGTCTCAGGGTCCCTACTGAGTAGCTTATACTCACCCTTGCACGGGCTATGCCCACACTACGTTGTGTTGGTTGCAGAAGATGGACAGCGCTGATCGCGGTTGAGGCTTGCGGAGCAGGTCGGTACTCGGAGGTGGACCACTGGGCGGGATGTACTCAGAGCGTACGGCTGGACCCGAGGAGCTGTGGAGGCTGTCTGTACTCACACTTCAGGTCGGACTACCAGTGGACGGCTCGAGGCTGCGGCTTTACTTTCAGTTGCTGTTTTCCCTTTCCATTTGTACTTTACTTTCAGTTTGGGTTTGTATACTGGCCCACTTACTTTTCCGCACTTACTTTTGTATTAGTTTTTTACTTAGTGTTTACTTCTACTGCTTGCTTGCTCTGTGGTGTTTGTTTACTTTACAAAGGAAATGCCTTCCCTTTTTAACGGGAATTACACCTTGGTGCTAGTCGACAGCCCCTGGCCTATGGAAGGCGGGCTTGGGGTAGTCACAGCACGGGCCCCGAGGACGGGTCGTGACAAATTAGTATCAGAGAAGTTCGGTTCTACCACAGAACTTTGGACTCTGATCTTTTTCTATGTCATGAAATAGTGTTAAGCGTATTGGGTGTGGTTATCAGTCCAGGGAGTCCAGTGTTGGTGCGGAGGCCGACGTATCCGTACACCAGGACCCTGACTTCTGATTTCCGACTTAATGCATGAAAACATTGATTGCGTGTGTGTTTCAAGTTTTCTTTGTGATTACTTGTGCCAGCTCACCAGGTATAATGTTCTGACCGTGGCATACCTGTTTCTTTTCAGGATGGCCCCACGACGGCAGCCAGCTAGGGTTCTGAGAGTTGTATGTGACGACAGTCCACCGAGTGACGATGCCTCGGTACAGGGCCCTTTGACAGCAGAGGCACCGGCGGTACCTCTACCCGCCGAGCAACCGATGCTACCAGCCCTAGCCGCTGACGATGCACGTCACCTTAGTGAACTGCATGAGTTTCAGCGCCAGCGAACGCCCAGGTTCCGCAGGGAGACGGACCCCCAGGTAGCCGAGGATTGGCTGGAGGCTGTTGTACGGGTTTTCAGGTTAGTGAGGACACCAGCAGACCTCATGGTGATCCCCGCAGCAAGCCTACTGCACGCGAAAGCAGGCAGATGGTGGAGCTTGATGCTCCAGGTGCACGATGAGGCATCTCTTCTATGGATAGACTTTGAGAGCCTCTTCCGCTCGGAGTTTGTCCCGGCCACCCACCGTGCAGTGCGCATCCAGGAGCTTCTACAGCTGCGGTAGGGTAGCTTGAAGGTCGCCCAGTACTCGGTGAGATTTACCGATCTCTCGCACTACTCGACAAACATGGTACGGGACCCATTCTTCCAAGCCTAGACCTTTGAGCAGGGATTGAGGCATTAGATCAAGGCATCGCTGATCTCCCTCAGCATTCCGACTCAGTCAGGGGTACTGGAGCGAGCCCTTCTCATCGAGAGATTCCTTGTTGAGCCTAATTCAGCAACGAGGCCTACCGCAGGGTGGCACGTAGCAGAGTCTTCTGCAGCAGGCAGTCGACGGATGACTCATGGGTCCAGGAAGACCAGACCCTCAGGCAGACAACCTCAGGACACTGGCTCAGCAGTGCGGGGAACACAGCGCGGAGCCAGTCTTTCGAGAGGCAGGCAGTGCTACACATGCGGCGGGCAGGGCCACATGGCTCGTGACTTCCCGACCCACCGTGCCGAGGATCAGAGGATGGTTGAGGGACCACCGAGGCAGAGGCAGAGGGTCGACCGTGGCGGTCCACAAGGAGTAGGCGGACGAGGTAGAGGAGCTGACCGAGTAGTAGGTGGTGGGCGACACTTTTAGGCTCTACCACCACCACCACCAGGAGGTCCACCCCAACCACAGGGAGCTGGCGGGCAGAGACAGGCACAGCTCCAGGCAGCGGAGGCCTATGACCACGGCACGCCCGAGATGATTCGAGGTACTATCTTTGTCTATTCCACCCTTTCTACAATCCTTATAGACACAGAAGCAAGTAATTCTTTCATAGTCGATGCCCTTGTTCGGAGCTCGGAGATTCCGACGGAGCCATTGGCTCGATCCTTACGGCTAGAGACTCCTACGGGAGCAGACTCAATGATTAAGAACTGGTGTCGGCAGTGTAAGATTACTCTAGGAGGGGAGATCTTCGTCTGAGATCTTCTTGTAGCGGCGTCGAGGCCTTACGACGTCATCTTGGTCATGGATTGGTTATCTACAGTCCATGGTCGTATTGACTGTATTAGGCGCAAGGTGCGTTGTGTACGCACCGATGGGAGCAGGTTCACCTTCATCAGCGAGAAGGGAGCCTTCGCAGAATAGGATGGACTCTCACAGAGGAGAGGATATCCCATAACTCATCATTTGGCTAGCCTCATCCTAGGAGCAGTTGACGTGCGGAGTCCTAGTTTTCCTGCAGTGGTGGATCAGTATGCAGACGTTTTTCCAGACAACGTTCCAAGACTACCTCCTCGTAGAGAGGTAGACTTCTATATTTATTTTTATCCTGGGACAGCCCCGATATCCACTCCAACATATTGGATGTCCCCCGCTGAGCTTTGAGAGCTACGGGTACAGTTGGAGGACTTTTAGGGCAAGGGATTCATCCGACCCAGTGTTTCACCCTAGGCTTCCCCGATTTTGTTCGCCAAGAAGGCGGACGGGAGCTTGAAAGTTTGTGTTGACTATCATCGCCTGAACCAGGTGACAGTGAGGAACAAGTATCCTCTACCGAGGATTGATGACCTCTTCAATCAGCTCAAGGGAGCACGGTGGTTCTCAAAGATAGACCTCAGGTCAGGCTATCATCATCTCAGATTTCGGGACGAGGACGTGCAGAAAACGGGCTTCATATGTCGGTATGGCCACTATGAGTTCTTGGTTATGCCCTTCGGCGTAACCAATGCTCCCACAGTGTTCATGGGCCTCATGAACAGGATCTTTCAGCCAAACCTCGATCGATTTTTCATGGTCTTCATCGACGACATTTTGATATACTCGACAACTGAGGAGGAGCACGCCTACCACTTGCGGGTTGTACTAGACACACTCTGAGAGCACCAGATTTATGGAAAGCTCTCGAAGTGTCAGTTCTGGATATGTGAGGTCTACTTCTTGGTACACGTCATCTCTGAGGAGGGATTTTCGGTGGATCCTGTGAAGATCGAGGCAGTGTTAGCTTGGGATCCACCCAGGAGTGTGACGGAGGTGCGGAGTTTCTTGGGACTAGCTGGATACTATCGGAGATTTGTGCCAGACTTCTCCAGAGTTGCGGCACCACTCTCATCTTTGACAAAGAAGGGGAATCCCTTTGTGTGGTCAGACAGATGTCAGCAGAGCTTTCAGGAGCTGAGACATAGATTGATCAGTGTACCTATCTTGAGGTTTCCGGAGGAGGGATTTGGGTACGTGGTTTACTGCGATGCATTAGGGATCGGACTTGGATGTATCCTAATGCTGGAGAGGGTAGTGATCGCCTATGGATCACGCCAGTTGAGGCCGCATTAGCAGAACTACGCTACTCATGACCTGGAGTTAGTAGCAGTGGTCTTCGCTCTGAAGATGTGGCGACACTATCTGATGGGTGAGCACTTTATAGTCTTTTCTGACCATTAGAGTCTCAGGTACATATTCTCATAGAAGGACCTGAACCTGAGACAGCAGCTATGGATCGAGTTCCTCCAGGACTATGACTTTGAGATAGTCTATACTTCTGGGAAGGGGAATGTGGTAGCTGATACTCTCAGCAGGAGGACGGGCATTCAGCTACTTGGGGAGGCGACAGAGCAGCTAGCCGCTTTGCAGATATCCTTTTTGGATAGAGATGGAACGACCTTCCTTTAGTCTCTCACAGTCACTCCTCCACTATTGTATCAGGTCAGAGAGGCATAGCATGGGGACAATGACTGTGAGACGCGGCGTGCGCAGATATCCTTAGGACAGGCACCTGATGGTTTCTCCTTTGGAGCAGAGCACGGCGTCCTTTTCAGAGGACGTACCTTGGTACCAGTTGCTTTACGAGAGGAGGTTCTGAGAGAGTTTCACACTTCCCCTTTGGCGGTACATCCTGGAGTGGCTAATATGTACTAGGATCTTAGAAGACAGCACTGGTGGCCGGGCATGAAGAAGGTTGTGGCAGAGTTCGTTTCTCGATGCCTCACCTGCCAGCAGGTGAAGGCAGAGCACCAGGTACCAGCAGGATTGGTACAGCCCTTGGAGGTCCCGGAGTGGAAGTGGGACGGGATATCTATGGACTTAGTGACTAGACTTCCACGCACTTCCAGAGGTCACGACTCCATTTGGGTGATTGTCGACCGACTCACCAAGTCGGCACACTTCTTACCCATCAGAGAGTAGGGCTCAGTGGAGAGCTTGGGACGTCTCTATGTTCAGGAGATTGTATGACTTCACGGTGTTCCATCATCTATCGTCTCTGATCAAGATGCTCGCTTTACTTCCCGGCTTTGGAAGGGGTTGCAGGAGGCGTTCGGGACGCAGCTACGTCTGAGCACCGCCTTTCAACCTCAAACGGATGGTCAGACAGAGAGGACCATACAGACTCTTGAGGACATGCTCCGCGCATGTGTCCTCGACTTTGGTCGCAGCTGGGAGGACCACCTACCCTTGGTGGAGTTCGCGTACAACAATAACTACCACTCCACCATCGTGATGGCACCATACGAGGCGTTGTATGGCCGACCTTGCAGATCTCCTTTGTGCTGGACAGATCCTGGGGAGTCGGCACTTGTGAGACCAGAGATGGTCCAGGCCACGACAGAGAAGGTCCAGGTCATCCAGGAGCAGATGAGGACAGCTCAGAGCTGGCAGAATTCTTATGCTGACAGGAGGCGGAGGCCACTAGAGTTCGAGGATGGCGACCACGTCTTCTTGCAGGTCTCACCTCGACGTGGATTACAGAGATTTGGCCGAGGCGGCAAGTTGTCTCCACGCTTTATCGGACCATTCCAGGTCCTCTGCAAGATTTTCGAGGTGGCTTATCACCAGGCTCTACCACCTCAGTTTCACCGGGTGCACGACGTCTTCCACGTATCTCAGCTGAGGAGATACGTGCATGACCTGATGCATATCATTGACCATGGGGAGTTGGACGTTGATGATGGGGCGACTTTTGCGGGGGTCCCGGTGGAGATTGAGGATCGAAAGGAGCGGGTCCTACGTGGATGGTCGATTCCACTAGTGCGCATCAGATGGCAGCACGGGAACCTCCAGGAGAGCACTTGGGAGCGGGAGGCTCAGATGCGTGCTCAGTACCCACATTTGTTTCCATAGTTTTTTATGTATCTTTACGGGGACGTAAAGCCCTGAGGTGGGAGTGATGTAAAGACCCAAAAAATTCAAGGAAATTTTTTTCTTAATTTTCTTGGAAATTTTACAAGAACGCAGTTTCTGACGGCACCTGATTCCGAGGCCCGGTGTACCTGGAATCATTTTCCGAAGTTTAGCTCGGGTACGTTTAGTGAACGAACGAGCGGGTTTTTCTAACTTTTGAACCGGTGCTCGGAATCGCATTCTGAGGGCACCAATTGAATTGTAGCGCCGGTAATTGCTTAGAAACACCTTTTTCGTAGTTTTGTTTGTTCAGGTGTGGTTTTTAATTTTTGGGGTTAAGTTAAAGAATAAAATAAAGTGTTGCGACAATTTATTTTATTTTACTTAAAACGGCTTAACCTAAGTTAAGCAGATAAGGTGGTACCCACAATATCCTACCAACTTGGTAGGATACTTGTGAGGTGGGGGCCGCATGAGCCCCACCGTTTCTTTCCTTCTAAGTAACGCACCCGCACCCCCCTTTTTTAATGAAGTCAAACCGTACGTTTATTCTGGTTAAGAAGCGTCTCATTAAATTGGGTGGTTAAATCGTTACAATTAATTCATTGAATTAATTGTTCATTTATTATCTTTTGAATTTCAAATTCTTATGTTATGATAATAAAATAAGGGAAAGACTTATTTTATTATGGTTGGGTTTGTGTTGTGTTAAGACTTTGGGAGAAAAAGAGAGGATTCTTCGTTCTTCGATGAAGAACGCGAAGAACGCACCACCGCCAACGAAGAACGCCAACCTCCGACGGCGGACGATGGCGAGATACGCCTTCCTCGAAGATCACCTAACGCCAACGACGTTCCTTCAGTGACGCTTCTTCCAGAGCGATCCTTTTCTTCCGCGATGGTTAATTCCGCGACGCATGCTCGTTCGACGACAACATTGAGGTAGGGGTTATGTGTTTTAATTTGTGAAATCTTCCGTCATCTAACCCCGTTCTTTGAACCACTTGTTATCGTTTAACGGGAGGGGGCCGGACCGCACAAACATGGTCGACCCTCCTCCCTGATTATTATTGGTTGTTGCGGTTCGAGGGAAAGTAACGCGGTGTCGTCGCACCGCGCGGGAACGAGCGGCAAGGAATGTGTGGCGCCGTCACGCCACGCATTTGAGAATTGAACCAAGCCGCGGTGATGTTGCGCCGCGCCGGAAAGAAACTGGAGACACCGTGGCCGGAGCGGGGCCGTGGCAAAGGGGCGCGGCGCCATCGCGCCGCGCCGGATGGACCAAGGTCGTGGCTTAAGGCACGGCGGAGCAGCGGAACCGGCGGCCGGAATCGGGCCGCCAGCATCGGAGCAGGGGGACCGGCCTTGCCGGTCCCGTGGCGGCAGAAGTCGTCCGGCCGGAGCGGGCCGTCCGAACCGTGGAAGAACCGGGGGTTCGAAACGCTCGGATGGCCAGACGTGAGCGGCCCCATTAAGGGGTCGTGGTTTCTACACGCGGGGGAATCACCCCCCGCATCTGAATGGCTTGGACGTTCGGCCGAGCCCCTGGCCAGCGCGCCGCGCGCTGGGCCGCCAGGCCGGGCCGCGCCCAGTCGGTTCGAGTCGCACCCAGGCTGGGCCGGGCCGTGACGACCGGTTCGGGCCACGTCTAAGAGGGCCGGACCTGGACCCAGTTCGGGTCGACCCGGTTCGGGCCGACCCTAGGGGTATCGGGCCGGGTCGGACCGGGCCGGAACCCCTTATTACCGAACCTCCATCGGTCTTCTGCCCATATCTTGGGCTGAGGACCTCCGATTGACGCACCATCAGCTGTGATGAGATCCTTAGATCGAGACGGTAGTTTCGGTATATTTCACTCAAGGTTTCATAGTACTTTGGATTCGCCCGGGTTGGTTCGTACACGAAACCAACCGGGCTCTCGGAGCAGAAACGCTCATAACTTGAGCTTCGGACATTCGATTGACGTGCCGTCGACTTTGTTGGATTCCTCTTAGTGAGACGGACCTTTTGGCTTACTCCGCTCAAGGTTTGGATGTAGTTGGAGTATGGTCGGGTTGGTTTTGACTTAAAAACCAACCGGGCCCCTGGGATGAAAAAGCCCATAACTCTCAGACCGGGCGTCCGATTGACGTGTTGTCTGTGACGTTGAGTTCCTGTTGACGATACGGAACTTTTGGATACATCAACTCCAGACTATGTGTCAGTTGATGTATCAGCCCCTCGGCTCGTGGAGCGGACCCTCCCGAACGAGCTTGTTGTGTGCGAGAACCCTAGAGCTGGCTGCGACTGCGACGATGACGACGACGACTGTGCAGAAATCCTCCGTGGATTCGACGGCGACGACTACAGCACTCAGCGATCCTACGTGGATCAGTGCTACAGATCCTGTGTGGGTCAGATCCTGTGTGGGTTAGCACTCATCGGTCCTGTGTGGTCCAGCGCCTACAGATCCTATGTGGTTCTGATCCTGTGTGGGTCATTGCGGGGGTTAGTTACCTATCGATCCTGTGTGGGTCCGATCCTGTGTGGGTCATTGCGGGGGTTAGTTACCTATCGATCCTGTGTGGGTCCAATCCTGTGTGGGTCATTGCGGGAGTTAGTACCTATCGATCCTTTGTGGGTCCGATGGCTTAGATGATTCAGTGGCTATATCTGATCATCTCTATCATCATACAAATAAGTATACCTGTGTGAGCTGAATCCTGTTTTGCTTTCCTATGTGGATTTTGTTGTGCTATCCTGTGTGGATTACGTTTTGCTTTCCTGTGTGGACTGGGTTGTGATTTCCTGTGTGGACTGGGTTGTACTTGAGCTCAGATGTTGGAGCCGAACTGGAATTGATGACTTAGGTATATGTATGGGCATATACCTAAGTAGTGTCGTATGTTACTTCGTGATTGTATCTTTCCTTTGAGGATTATCCTTTGTGGATTCTGGGAGACCTTCGGGGGTCTTGGGGTCCCTACTGAGTAGCTTATACTCACCCCTGCACGGGCTATGCCTGCACTACGTTGTGTTGGTTGCAGACGACGGACAGCGCTGATCGCGGTTGAGGCTTGCAGAGCAGGTCAGTACCCGAAGGTGGACCACTGGGCGGGACGTACTCGGAGCGGACGGCTGGACCCGAGGAGTTGTGGAGGCTATCTGTACTCACCCTTCAGGTGGGACTACCAGTGGACGGCTCAAGTCTGCGGCTTTACTTTCAGTTGTTGTTTTCCCTTTCCAGTTGTACTTTACTTTCAGTTTGGGTTTGTATACTGGCCCACTTACTTTTCCGCACTTACTTTTGTATCAGTTTTTTACTTAGTGTTTACTTCTACTGCTTTCTTGCTCTGTGGTGTTTGTTTACTTTACAATGGTAATGTCTTCCCTTTTTAATGGGAATTACGCCTTGGTGCTAGTCGACAGCCCCTGGCCTATGGAAGGCGGGCTTGGGGTAGTCATGGCACAGGCCCCGAGGACGGGTCGTGACAAAAAAAATATTAATAAATATTCCATAATATTAAATCTTAATATTAAAATAACTTTTAAATTATATAGTGTGACTTATAATTAATAAATAATGTTTTTATTTATAAATTTTAAGGGTAATTTATAAATAATTTATAAATTAAAAAGTAAGGATAAATATATAAGATTTTATATTTAATTTTAATTATTTAAGTTAAGGCCTCATTTGAGAAATTTTTTAAACTATATCAAAATGATTTTGGATGATTGATTTGATCAAGGTTTAAATAATTATAAATATGTGATATTTAGATTATGTAAATAGTTTACATAATATAAATTGGATTAAAAAATGTTATATAATTCATTAATATCATATATTTAAAATAAATTCAATAAAATTCCCCCAACCTGATGGACTTATATTTTTTTATTATCATTAATATCATATATTTAAAGTAAATTCCATATAATTACCTTGTCCCAAATTCCATATAATGAATAATATGTAATGGTTCATATTAGGAGATTAATAAAAGTGTGTATATTCAAAATTATGGTATGTCTATAAAGTTAACTACATTAAAATGTATTTATTCTAGATTTATTTATGAATTGTTCATAAATAGTCTATCTCGTGTTAAAATACTTGAATTTTTAATTTGTTTATTTATTATCTTATTTATTATTCGTGAATATAATTATTATGTTATGAATGCTTATATGATTTATTTTTTATTTTTAAACTAATTGGAGTGATTATCATACAAGAATATAAGGAGTTACATGCTAGGTATGATAATGGATTTAATTTTATACTACCTTGCCTTTGATTTTATTGAGTTATGAGCTTGTATTGAGTAATTACTTGTGATTTTTACATATTAGGTGTTGTAATTGTAATGTAATTACGATCTATATTGAGTAAAGTATCCTTAGGTAGAGATAAGTTGGGTTAGACTTCCCACTGACATGGAGGTTTATGCCTTATTCTAGAAAAGTGGGGGTTGATTGTCTATGGCTCCAGGATTACTTATATGGGGATTATTTATTTCATATAATTCTAAACCTTTACATGAAAGGTTTTCATATACCTTATTCATAGGATTAATTTGTATATGTATAAATATGTTTGGATTTTTAATTTAGATTACTAACACAAGATATGAGTTGTGTAAATAGTTACACATCAATATGGTTTAAATTTATTGATTTTTTGGAAGTAGGAATATTCCAAACTAAATCATTAAAATAATGAATAAATTATTAAGTCTATATTAAGATGAAAAAGGTCTAGAATGGGGTGAATAGACCAGTTTTAAAATTTAAAGAGTTTAATAAAATATCTAAGTTAATTAAAGTTAATATCAAAGTTAATTATCATGAAAATGAAATAATAATAACCATTAAAAAAATAAAGATATATCATATACACTTTCTATTGTAGTTTGGTTAAATGTGAACCAAAATATACTATTTTCACCCCTATACTCTTTGAGAGGTATTGTATTCACTAAGGAACTATTTTTTAAAGGAGAATCATAAACCAATTACAAACTACATTTTGTATTAGAGGAATATCCAAAAAGACCTATGTTTTTTAAAGTGGATTCACAACCCATTACAATGCATACCTTTTGTGGAAAGTATAAACTACCATGGTTTTAGAATACGGGATTCAAAACCTGAAGAGAAATATTACATTTAGAAGGGAGACCCATTAAACATACAATATCATAATGAGATATAATAACAGAAATAATTAATACAATCATAATAAACCAATATATAAAAGTTGATGTAGATAAATTAAGCAAAAAAACTTGTTTTGTTCATGTTTATAAGGCATCAAGTATCTCACAGGTTAAGTTACTCCTTGAGAGTTTCCAAGAAGATTGAAATTTTTTTCATATAGGATCACTTGTATGTTTACATAATCACACAACACTTGAGTTCAAAATATTAGTATTAGTTTTCTATCCATGAGTATTGATCCCTTTAAATAAGACTAAACAAAACCCTTACAGTGGTTAGTGTAATTTAAAAATAATAATAATAATTACCCAAAATTATGATAGAGATAGAAATTATTTTCCATAATTATCATTAATATTCAAAAAAATGAATAGATTAAATCAATTTAAATCCATATTTTGAATAGATAAAATATATTCCATAATAATTGGTAAAATATATCCCATAAATTTCACATGATTTTTTATTAACATAACCATTTGAAATTAAAAATACTTACCAAATTCGTGTAGATTCATATAAAAAAATATACCTTTCATTAAATATCTTAAAAAATTAATATCTATGATTATGATTGTTAGTATTAAAAAATAATATATAAATAATAAAAAAAAGAAATTAATCATAATAAAAAATTTAAAATTTTGAAACTTCATGTTGTAAGTTTATATGAGAATGAATAATTTATTTGATCTTCATTTAAATCTATATAAAACTTTATAAAATCATTTATCCTAGTTTATATATTATTAATATGAGTTTTTAGAACAAAAAAACAATTAAAACATCTAATATGAATGCACAGCAAATAAAAATATCAAAATAATTGAAAAACTGAGTAACCTGTGATAGTGCTCCATACCCAGCATTATGCCCACAACATCTCATCGTTTAAAAAAACAAATAAACTAACAATTTCCACTACTATGGCATGGTGTCATCACTAAATCTGTTTGGACATTCTTTGATATGATATGATATACTAAACCACAGGTTCTCAAAACATCCAACTTAGGCATCCTATTTCTTACAGATATTTCTTCAAATTTAAATGCCTTATACTATAGAGTGGTTTAAAAACACTAGTAATTTTAACACTTGCATGAGGATAAGTTGAAATTTTTCTATATTGTGTAAAGGTACTATGTAGATGTTGTGGCAAGGAAATTTAAATAAATTAAAAACTAAATAGAGGTAATATTAGTCGGCACTAAATAGGGGTATTTTGGAACTCTCTATGTAAAGGTAAGTTACTCATATTTAAGTTCACATAAAGTTAAGTAGCATAATTCATTATTTATGTAAAGTTATGTTACACTAGCTACATAAAAGTGGAATTAAACTTGTGTAAAGGTAAACATAATATATAACAAGCTACGTAAGTAACATGCCCATCACAATACATTCCAAATTAGAAATTCCAAGTATTCCCTAAACCAACTAACATGGTATCTAATGGAAGTAGGGGTTAATCCCACAATGAACAAGGGTATTCCTTGGGTATATGGATTTGAAAAATTATCTAGGAGATGTTAATGTCAGTGGATAATAAAAAGAAAACACAGCCTATCCTATATTAGTGCTATGGGAGGTATGGTTATAAGGTTGGATTGAAATGAAAGGTGCACACCAATTTCAGTGGTATTTTGGGATCCTAATCACTTAAATGGTTTCAATTCTAAATGTTTATTGTGGGATTCAATGTAATGAGTGATTCTTTGGTTTAGCACTCACACAATAACACTAGTTAAATATAATCCTTGGTTTGGTATTTAATTTATCTAGCATTACATTAAAGACAATCACTAAATTAAAAGTATAGAGGATCTAGTGGTCATTAAATCCATTTATCCTAATTGGATTATTGTTCTATAACTATAATATTTATGTTCTGGTAATTTAAAGAAAGAAATAATGAAAGTAAATTTCAATCACAACATAATCCAAACTCAATCCTTAAATGAAAACAAATCAAAGTGATCAAAATCATGTCCAAAACAATATCATCCATCAAACATATACAACCAATCAAGAAAGTAATAATTCATAAAACATATATATAGGTATTTAGTTAGTGAATACATAAAAATAGATAATAAAATCCCATGTTTGATGAATATTGGATAGTGTTCCATGGTCCAGGATGATCTTAGCTTGAATGACACTCTAATATGCCTTAAAATCCTTCCTCGGATGCTCCTTTAGGGTTAAATATGGGTTAGAAAGATCCTATAACCTCTTTTGAGTATCTTATGGTATCTTTAATGAGTTATATTTTTAATACCCCCCCTAAAAAATTTTAAAATCAAGTTAAAATAGTTGTTGGGGTAGGTGGAAGGTAGGTGGTTATCTATTGACTAGTGCACGGTTAAGGTGCGTGGATATTTTAATCATGCAACAACCTTTTTTTAATTTTATCCCTTCAATTTTGAGTCACACAATCTATTGGTAAGTATTCATGGTTAATTTAACTATGTGTAGACTGTGCGCACAGTTATGTATCCACTGGATCAATCTTTCATGTTTAGACAATTGATCTTCATGGTTTGAATAACAGTGCAAAGATCATGCAATCTCAACTTTCTCCTCAAATGGAATCCTACACATTTTATAGGTCATTACATGTCTTTTTAATAAATTTTTAGATACCATTAATTTGATTATGTCTCGCATCTTTAGGCCTTTTATGGTTTCATGGGTTGGGGTGCACGGTTTGGGTGCTTCAGTAGAAACCATGCACTATGGAAAATGGATCCAAATGCCTCTAATTCTCCATTAAAATGACCAATTCATGCCTGATATTATCAATTCTTCATTGGATGACTAAATAACACTTAATAATACATGTTAAATATATAAATGCATGACAAATTATCTTAGAAACTATTTCTAATGTAATTTTGGATATGAAAATGATCCATGAAAACATGTGCATCAGTAAGCGTAAAACAAAACTTTAGAAAAATAATTTTACATAGAATATAACCACAATAATAATAAAGAATAATATTAATAAATAATGAATAAATAAATAATAATTAAATAATAATTTAAATAATGAATAATAATCATAAACAAGATAAGACTTAGTAATGATGTGAGAAATTATAGTTATCCAATTAAAAATTTAATAAACAATATAATTTAATAAATAATTAATTTAATTCAACACTAATATTTTCTTTTAAAAAATATTTATTTTTCAAAACTTATTTACAAGGAATAAATAAAAAATGGGATCTTGTAATTATCAAAAAACAAAAATAGAAGTGGTTTAATAAGTCACTCCAATAATCTCACTTTTTTATAATTATAAAACTGAATGTTAAATCCAAAATTTATCCCCTTTTTTAAATTAATCAAAAAGATAAATATTTAAGAACATAAATATTTTTCAAAAAAAATCTCTTTTTTTAAGAATATAAAAATCAAGCACAAAGTATACAATTTCAAATTAAAATTTCAAGCATAAAGTATAAAATTGAAAATTAAAATTTCAAAATGAAAATATATTCAGAATAGATTTAAAGCAATGAAAAATAAACATATATAATCTATTAAACCATGTTTTGATAATTAAGATCTGTATGTCTAAATAGATTAGGATGGATTTTAACAAGAAAAAAGTATTGAAGATTCCCTTTAAATGTAATAATAATAATCACATGATCAATATGTTTTAGATTAAAAATATAACTCTAAAGTTTTAGTAAGATCAAGAAGAATAATAAAATTTATATTTCAATATGATTTAGGTAGATATAAAAATTTAACCAGTTTTTCATGCTTAAAACAAATTTCAAATAGTTTTAAAGCAAGTAACTCCCCTTAAATTCATGCATCAATAAATACTATAAATAGAACATGTTAAAACAAAAATAAATATGGATAATTTAAATAGATAGCTAAATAGATTATTGAATAAGATAATAAATTTTACCCTTTAATTTAATCTTTTGTTCCATCTTTAAGATAAAATAGTTAATATCCAATAAACTCCACAAACTGCATAAAATCATGAATTTTACAAGGAGGCAAGAAAATAGGTTAATAATATTAAAAGAATTTATAAAAAGATATGTAATGAATGAAAAACTGATAATTAAGTTTAGGGAATTAAAAATAATACATTGAGGTACACGCTAATAAATCCCCTCAAACTAAGCATAAATATTTAACATTTCAGTGAATTAAATAAATGATTCAATCATATTTCATGTATATTAACGATTAATAATAATTAGATATTACATAACCAAAAATACTAATATTAATCAAATAATTTTATCACATGAAATAATAAAATATTACATTTTTAAGAACTTGGTTTTTTCTATGAAAGACTTTGGAATAATTTTGATGATATTCCAGAGCAGCGCCTTCAGACGACATGCGATTCCAAGCACCGGTGTGGCCGGAATTAAATTTTCAGTGCGTTCACACAGAGAACGCCAAATAAATGGGATAACTCCTAAACGGAGTTTCAGATCAGATATTTGAGTGCACAGATGGGTCCGGAATGGGGTTGTTACCCTAGGAATGACATAAAACATGTCGGTGCGGGACGTTTGGACCCCTCGCCCGCTTTCGGAACGTGAAACGGATAAATTAAATAATTAATTTATTAGTTTAAAAGATTAACTCAAGTATCTCTTAAAAGGTGGCTCAGATTGGGAAACCGAGGGCACCGTTGAGTCTGGAACGTGCCGTTTACCCTAGGAGGGGTGTAACTTTTGCGGGCGCGGGCCTTCTGTGAAAAACGCCGCCAAGGGCATTTTCGTAATTTAGTGGCCTCGGTCGTTAAATTTTATAACTTTTGAATGGGGCCTCAGATTAAAATTTTGAGACTTCCATTGCACTCAGAACGTGGCGTTTACCCCAGGTGAGGCTTAATCTCGACCCCGCCGGAAGTTCGGGTTCGGGCCGACGGGCGGGTGGTTAAGTGTTTTCTATTTAAACACCTAACCCACCCCTCTCCTCTCCCCATTTTCCCTGGCGCCAACAACTCCCAACGAAGAAGGAAGAATCTCCTCCTCTCCTCCTCCCCTCCGGCAAGGCAGCGGCGCGGCGGTGGACCCTACGTGAAGCATTGGGCAACGCCCCAACAGGTAGGAGGTTGCGTTTTGTATTTTCATTCTCGTACTTAACTTCGAACGCAAATTTACATGTCTAATTATCGTCTAATTGTAGAACGAGGACCATATTTGCTTAGTAAATATCCTTAGCTTTCTGATTCTTGTTTCGGACTCGAAATCCGAGCTCTGTGGTGTTCGCAATCGTTCGGTGAAAGTTGCGGGTTCTTGGGGGTTGTTTTTTTTCGGAACCCCGGCGAGGTCCAGGCGGCGGCGCGGCATCTCCAGGCGGTGGCGACATCCCCACGCGGCGACTTCTTCAGGCGTAGGCGTGGTCGGTGCGAGCTGCGGGCGGCGGGCTCCTCGGCAGCGGAGGTCGGCGTGGGCGGGGTCGTCGGCGGCGCTAGCTGGGGCGATGGCGAGCGGCGCTCCGCGGTGGACCGGGGTTGCGTCGCGCGACCCCACGGGGGAACATGACCCGCGTCGCGCGGGTCATCATACGGTCAATCAGCCTCAGCCGTTCGGCCAGGCGTTGTGAGCCGGGCCGGCCCAGACCGGGCGAACCGGTCGGCCCAGGCCGGTCCAGCCCAAGGGGCTTTGCCCCCTCAGTTTTCAGACGCCCGTATTTTCCACTACGGGCGTCCGTTTTGTGTGCCGTCTGCGGCGACTCATTCCTTGGATCGAGGAGAATGCTTTGAGATGGTTTTAGAAATTTTTAATTCCCGGGACGGGAGTTCGGTGGCATGAAATGCCTTTAAGTGGAATGGCGTTTTCTCCGGGGGTTCTTGTTTTGGGCGGCGCAGACACATCTGGAGTCCGTTTTGAGAACCGTCAGTAGCGTTGCAACCCTAGCATTGACGCGGAGCTTTCCAGGGTAGTTTCATGCATTGAAAACAGAGTTGAGACGTGAGCCCCACGACCCGTCTGTTGAGCTGCAAGCAACGCTTTACAACTTTTTCGTCGGACGTCCGTTTGGGGCGTACGAGCAGTCGATTTTGGGTGTTTTTCTGGGGGCATTGCATTAGCGCAATACTCCTGCTTTAATTCAGCACGCTGGTGTGGGCCCTGTGAGGGCCATTTTGGGAGCTGGCGGTGATTTCCAAGTTCTTCACCAGTTTCCCGTTTTGGACAAATGAATCGTCGAACTTGTGTACTTTTTCGAGAGGATCGCAATGGAGTGATCTGTTCGTTGTGTTTCGGGACCGAGATGAGGGTCCCACATAGCACCGCTCATGTGCGGTGCACCAGAATGCATATTTTTCTCTGGATATCCGTTGCACTCAAGTGAGCAGTCCTTTTGACGTGTTTTCCTAAGGGGATCGCAATGGTGTGATGCGCCCAACTATTTTCGGGGCCGAGGCTTGGGATCACGGGACGGCGTTCGGGCGTAAGGCGGTGTTGGTGACTTTTCCATTGGATATCCTTTTGGGGCGAGTAAGTAGTTTATCTCGCGTGTTTTTCTGCGAGGATTACAGTAGTGTAATCTGTTCAGGTGAGCAGAGCCTCTTACGCGATATTATTAAATGTGGAAATATGAAAGGTGTACCGATGGTGGTTCCTTTCCTGGTGTTTGTAGGGAACCCTTGGCATATGATCATGTGCACTCCTATATGAATGAAGTATATGATTGAAGAGATGTAGTTAGTCATGCCTGGGCTGATGAGGTGGAAAGTTGGAGTTGTTACGTTCACACCTTCGCGTTGACATTGGGTGTCATGTGCACGTTATCCTTTTTAGCTGGAGACGGGGTATACTCTGGGAGTATACGGAAACGGTAGGAGGTACATGTGGATGTTTGTACCAAAGAATATTTGTGCACTTGGTTGGGGTTGACTTGGGGTCACACATCGTTTGGGCCCCATGTGCGTGTCATGTTCTGCTTTACGTACTTTTGACCTCTCGTGATGTAGAGGGTTCCTCGGTTCTCAATTGTTGACCAGCAGGGGTGAGTTTTCCCCTGGTTTCGTTCTCGCTTATTGACCAGTAGGGTTGATTTTTCCCCTGGTTCCATTCTCACTTGTTGACCAGCAGGGTGGAGTTTTCCCCTGGTTCTGTTCTCGCTTGTTGACCAATAGGGTTGAGTTTTCCCTTGGTTCTGTTCTCGTTTGTTGACCAGTGGGGTTGAGTTTCCCCCTGGTCTTGTTCATGATGGTTTCGACCAGTAGGGTTGAGTGGTTTTCCCCTGGTTCTATTCTCGTTGGTTTGGCCGGCAGAGGTGCTTCGAGTTCCCTGGTAAATTTCTTGTGGATTCGGTGTGACCAACACTTTATGCAGGCACTGATCCTCTACCTAGAAGGTTGTTTCCAGTAGGTATGGTCATGAGGTTGTTTCCAGCAGGGCTGGCCAGAAGGTTGTTTCCAGCAGGGCTGGCTAGTGGGGTACCATCCAGTAGGGATGGCCAGAGCAGTACCATTCAGCAGGGATGGCCAGTGGGTTACCATCCAGTAGGGATGGCCAGTACAACGGTGTTCACTGAGTAGTACCATCCAGCAGGGATGGCCAGAGCGGTTCCAGGTTTACCTCCATCGGGGCTAGGAAGTGGTCCCTGATGCCGGGTTTACCTCCAGCTGGGCTGGGAAGTGGTCCTCGATGTCGGGTTTACCTCCAGCTGGGCTGGGAAGTGGTCCACGATACGATCCTGGGCCTCCCTCCAGTGGAGTACCCTTTTACGAGATTGGTCATTGGGACTCATCGAGGACTTTATCCTAGTCTCCCTCTAGTGGATTACACTTTTACGGGACTGGGTAGTGTGGCACCCATCTAATTTTATGGGGTCTCCCTCCAGTGGGAACCTGTCGACTTCCAGGGATTACCCTCCAGTGGGGCTGAGCAGGGGGTCGCCTGTCGACTTTGAGGAGACCTCTCGACTACAGGGCAATGACGAGGTGTGGTTTGACATTCCCCCAGAACTCTCAAGTATGAGGGGCACTTTCCCCACTGAGACACATCCTTGTGACGTGACCTAAAACCGTGTGGGCGAGTTAGTGCCGCCCAAAGCGGATAGTGTCAAGGTGCGTTGATTTGATCCCCTTGACTTGTAGTTCAGGGTAGACATGTGGGATGTTGGGCATCGATGGTGTTTACTTCTGGGACTGTTGGCTACTCACTTTCTTGGGCTGAGCTACGGGATGGAGATCCCATTACGATCTTGTTTGGGATTCTTGTTTGAGCATATGGATATGTATATACCTTGTTCTTGTACCCACTTCTTGGGTTTGGTTACTCTCTTTCCAGGAGAGGCGAAGATGCGCGGGGTATGCCACGTGCTTTCCATGTCTAGCTTCTCGTGGTTGGATGAGTCTAATCTCCTGCTATAGGTAG
Source organism: Viscum album (assembly GCA_963277665.1). Classification (NCBI taxonomy): domain Eukaryota; kingdom Viridiplantae; phylum Streptophyta; class Magnoliopsida; order Santalales; family Viscaceae; genus Viscum; species Viscum album. The sequence goes on from OY728121.1 coordinate 684,004,867, forward strand.
AGAAGACTCTACAGGAAGTTCATCTTCTCACCGTTTCCATCTCCTTGTGTCTGGATGAGTCTACCTTCTTTCCTATTATTGGGTTGATCTGGACTCTCTATTGTTACTCTTCTGCACTCTCTCTATTGTACTCCTTTACTATTCCCTATTTGATCTACTGCTCACCCTTCGGTACCTCGTTTTTTTCTCCCTCGAGCCTTCGGGGTATCCTACTGAGTATTTTTATACTCACCCCTTCTTGGGCTTTGTCGGCACTTGGTGTGCCCTTGCAAACGACGGACAGGTTGGTCATGACTTCAGTGGATCTTAGGAGTTTGGGATCTTGGACGACGTGCGGTGGTCGGAGTTAGGTTCCAGGTGGGGGACCCTTCCAGATGTTTTTCTTTTGTTTACCTATTGTCGGGTTGTGGAACTTTTTGGTTGGGTGCATTTTTTTTTCCTTTTCTTTTCAGTTTACCTTCATCTTTTTGTACTTTTAGAGGTCAATGCACATTGTGGTTTATTTATAGCAGTTTCCCTTTACTTTACTTTACTTTTATTTTTACTCTGCACTTCTGCATTGAGTGGGCTACGTGTGTGTGTACAGGCACTTAGGCAAAGGCCTCCCCGAGTTGTTGTGCCTTTGGCGCTGGTCGCCAGCCCCTGGCCTATGGAGGCGGGCTTGGGGTAGTTGTGGCCCGAGCCCGGGTAGGGTCGGGTTGTGACAACATTGTATATTAATAAGAACATATCAACTAATAACACAATAAAAGCATGCTTCACAAATATTTTTCAAATCATCCCATGCTAACATACCAATAAATAAAACTATTTATAGTATACATATAGATAATAATAACTAAAATAAATAAATTGGGCATGTAGATCAGTTTAGGTCAAACTGGATTAAAATAAAAACCATTAGGTACCCATGGAGATTTTAAACATGTATTAATGGGTAATATAGAAAATAAATTCTCAGAAATAAAAGTTTCGATATAGCCTAAAGACTGATAAAAACTCAATGGAAATTCATTAGAATAATGTATTTTCACTCCACATATAAAGCATGTAACATTAGATATACTTACTTTAGAACTCTTGATAAATAAGGTCTTTTATAATTTATCTATTTGTTTATTATAACCTAAACCACTCATATCTTTATTTGGTTTCATCAATGACATCATTTTATTATGTTTTTATTGACCTGGAACAAAACTAGACAAAATTTTTTTCAAACTCGCAATTTATTTCTTCATATTCTCATTATATTTTTGTGAAAAATATAAATCATTCTAAAAATTTTCATTTAAACAAGAAACTGTATTTCTAATATTTTAATTTTCTTGAGTTAGTTTATTTTTTATTTAATAAGCTCTTTATTTTATCCTTTTAATTTTTTAAACAAATATACAATTCCTAAAATATCCTTCAATGGTTTTTCTTTTTGTTTAATTAGTTCTTTCATACTAGGTTGTTTAGATTCAGAATCATAATATTAACTACAATCATAATAACTACTAACCTCATTTGTGATATTGATCATTAAGTAAAGGTTAATCATTTCTTTTTCACTTCTTATTTCATCACTTGAATTGGATTCTTTTGTAAAACTTTATACAACCATCAAAAATATTTTCTGTTTTTTCTTATACTTATTATCTTTCCATTATTTATTTAGTTTTAGATATTTTGGATTTATATGTCCCTTCTTTATACACTTATAACATATTAGTACAAAAAAATCATTATAATCAGGTTTACCATTACTCTTTTGATCATATTTATGATTATCCTTTCTAAATCATTTTTTTAATCCTCCTTTTGTTTTTATAATTTTGAAAATTCCTTTAGTAATTTATCTTGTTCTTTTCTCTTTATTGTGATTCAGAATTAGTAGCGTTAGTAGGGATAGTCATATTTGATTTAAAAGAAATGCATTTCTTCTTTGAAGTCTCTTCTTCAGCTATGTTCTTTAACTCCAATTCATATTAAAGTAATGAAACAATAAGTTCATTCAAAATGTATTATTTGAATTTATTAATCACATCAAACACAACTTTATTCATATTCTACATCTTAAGAAGATATATTAATATTCTTTCAACAAGTATAGTATTCTCTAAGTTTTATCTAAGGTAATTCATTTCATTCACAATGCTAGTGAATCTGTGGAACCTATAGATAGTAATTTAAACTTCACCCATGTTGAAATCTCAGTACCCAGATCGAAGCATTCAAAGATTAGTTTTAATTAGATTATATGATCCAAGGTGGGTAACTTAAAAAATCCATATTTCATGAGCAATATTACAAGAAGATACATGACAAAATCATTTCTGTTAATTTCAAAGAATAAAATATTTCTAATTTTTTATTTTACAGTATCAATTTCTATAAGAGTGTCAATGTTAGAATCAAGTAATTTATATGGTTTTACCATCATAGTCTAGTGGTCAATACTAAGTTTCTTGAGGTAGGATTCCATTTTTTATTTTTGGTTTTTTTAGTTATTTTGATCAAAATATGGTGGCTTCTATGGACTCTAACCATCATTTAAGTTCATTCTTTCCATATTACAAAGATATTTTTCCTTATATAGTTAGGTCTAGGATATATGGGTTTGCATAATAAACTCAGTATTTAAAAGGAATCAGATCTAATACCAATTGTTTTGTTGCCAATTAGAGAAAGTAACTAACATTTCCTTACAAGTTCATGCTTTGATACCAATTTTTTTGTCCTAGTAAAGATGACAGAGGCCTGGAGGCGGGGTGAATATACTAGTTTTAAAATTTAAAGAGTTTAATTAAATCCCTAAGGTAATTATAGTTAATATCAAATCTAATTATCATGTACATGAAATAATAATATAATGTGGAAAAGTAAATAGAGAGCACACAAACTTTTTATAGTAGTTCAATTCAATGTGTAACAAGATCTACTATTCACACCTCTTAACTCCTTGAGAAGTATGGTATTCACTAAGGACCGTATATTTAAAGGGGAATCATAAATCAATTATAACCTACCTTTTCTAGTGTAGGAATAAGTACACAGACACCTATTTTTTAGAGGAGAGTCACAACCCATTACAATACGTACCTTTTGAGGAAGGTTTAACCTACTCGGACTTTATAATCCAAGAGCCACAACCTAAAGCAAAAGAATGATTTTAGAGGAGAAAAAACATAAACTGAACACTATAATCACATGAGATAAGAATAGGAAGAATTAATAAGTACACAGGAAACCAGGATGTAGAATTCGATGTGTATAGATGAATCACAACAACTGGTTCTTGTCCATCTCTCCAAGGTAGTAAGGATCGCATAAGTTAAGATCCTCCTTGAGAGTTATCTAGTAGATTCAAACTTTTTTCACTTAAGATCATTTTTATGTTCACATAATCGTACAAATATTGAGTTCACAATATCAGTATGAGTTTTATATCTATGATTCTTAGTCCCATTAAATAATACTAAACTACATCCATGAAATTATTAGTGTAATTCAAAAATAATAATGATAATAATTCATAATTATCATGGAGAAAAAAATTAGTTTCCATAATTATTATTCCACAATTATCATTGATATTTTAAAACTTTAGAATAGTTCAAACCAATTTAAATTCATCGTTTGAATAGTCCAAAACATCTTTCATAATAATTTGTCAAAGATATCCCATAAATCTTGCATGATAGTTCTTTATTAGAAACATTTGAAATTCAAAATACCTACCACATTCATGCTGATACATATAAAAAATCTATTTTGCATTTAAACTATTAAAAAAATTAATATCTATGAAAATAATCATTAGAATTTAAAAATAATTTATAAATAATTAAAATTAATTAATTAATCATAATAAATAAATTCAAAAAAAATGGAACTTCATGGTGTAAGTTTATACGAGGATGAAGAATAGATTTGATATTCATTAAAATATGTATAAAAAATTCCAAAATCACTTCTCATGGTTTCTATATAATTAATATGACTTTTTTAAATAAACAAAACAATTAAAACATCTAATATTAATGTGTGTAAAATCAAAATATCAAAATATTTGAAAAATAGAATAATCTACATAAGTGATCCATGCCCACAAAAACTCTTCATTTACAAAAAAAATAAAAAAAAAAAATAAACTAACTGTGGACACTACTATGATGTGGTGTTATCACTCAACTCATTTTGATATCTTTTGATATGATATGATATGATACACCATGAGTTCTCAAAACATCTAGTTTAGGCATCCTGTTTCTTACAGAGATTTATTCAACTTAAAATTCCTTATACTACGGAATGGTTTAAAAATATTTTCAGTTTTAACACTTTCATGAGGGTAAGTTGGAATTTTTCTATATTTCATAAAGGTACTATGTGGATTTTTCATCAAGGTAAGTTAAAGAAATTAAATTTTTTGTAAAGGTAATATCAATTTGTGTTGCGTAAGGGTAAGTTGTAACTCACTATGTAATGAAAAGATTCTTATATTTAAGCTCATGTAAAGGTAAGAAACATAATTCATTATCTATATAAAGGTTAGTTACACTAGCTACATAAAGGATGAATTAAACTTTTATAAAGGTAAACATAATATATAACATGGTACATAAGGGTAAAACAAAACTTTAGAAAATTAATTTTACATAGAATATAATTGTAATAATAAGGAAGGATAATATGAATAAATAATGAATAAATATACAACAATTAAAGAATAATTTAAACAATGAATAATAACCATAAACAAGATAAGACTTATTAATTTTATGGGAAATTATAATTATCCAATATAAAATTTTATAAACAATATATTTTAATAAATAATCAATTAAATTCAGCACTAATATTTTCTTCTAAAGAATATTTATTTTTTAAAACTCATGTTAGAGGGAATAAATAAAAAATCAGATCTTGTAATTATCATAACACAAAAATAGAAGTGGTTCAAGGAGTCACTCCAACATAAATATAAAGGGAATAACATGAGATAAGATGGTGAGATTAAATCCCCTTCAAAATACTAAGTGTTGGATTCCTTCCAAATTAGTTATTGTCGATACCTCGATCTTCCAACCAGGTAGGTCATGTTATAGTTGGGCACCCATGGACTATCTGGTGTTAAGAAATCAATTAATGGGTGACCCTAATAGGATTAAGTTCATATACTTGGAACTTTATTTGGGTCACACTTAGCTAGGATACCCTAATGAGATTAAGTGACCATAATAATAGAGTTGGTTTTATCCACTTAATGGATTGGACGAAGAGTTGTTCTCTAGATTATCCAAGAATTGTATATGAAATTATTGGGATGATTTCCTACCTAAATAGATAAGTAATAGTAGAAATGATAGATTTACCTAAAACTTAGTGAAATATGAATCTTAAACCACTAATGAATATGATGGATTTTAAAAGGGGTTATCATTTTAGTGGGAGTGCATTTAATAAGTGTCACGAACCAAATCTGGTCACCATCCAAACCAGCACCCGACTTGGCCCACAACAAGGCCCGAAGGGAATTCCCAATCCCCATGGGTTGGAACAAGTTCCCAGGTATTAAAATAAACCTTGGTAATGATTTACCCAAGTAAACAAATAAAAATCAACCATCAAAATAAACCAAACCAAAAAAAAAAGTCACATCCAAACAAGCCTTTAACCAAAACCAGATTTTGATACACATGTAAAACCAAAACCCAAACAACACTAAAAAGTACAGTGACCAAAAACCAACCCAAAAACTACCGCCTGGCGAGAGGACATCACCCTCAATCCATCACCACAACGCCACGTCAATAGGTCTGCTAACAACCTAAACCACCGCTCCCAAACACTGGACCCTTACCTATATCAGACATAAACAAGTCTACTTACACATAAAGGTGTAAGTAGGGTGTGACCAATCACCCAGTAGGATGCCACCAAGAAAAGATTCCATGTACAAGCGTTAAAAGAAAATTACATTTTTCAATAACAAATAAAGTAAAGTAAGAAATTCTTAACAACGTTAATGAAAACAATTTTCATGAAATGACTTTAAAGAAAAGTAGTTTAAAGCAGACACATGTTTGTGTAGTAACTCAAGTGACATATCATGTATCATCGGTGTGCGCAAAGTAACTGAGAGCACCAAAAGATGGGAGAGGCCCTGTGGGTACAAGTAATGAGTGGGACCCTAGAACGTTGTGTCTCGGTGAAACGTGACTTAGAAACCACAACCCTCAGAAAACGTGGCTTAGAAGACCAAAACCCTCAGTCATCATATATTTAGTTAGTGTTTCAATCATCAATACTGCCAGTGAAACTGGGCCAAGCCATCTCCGAAACACTAGCTCACTAGTCCTAGTTCCCCCACCTAATACCCCAGGCTTCCCTCTTTTTGCTCATTAAAATTCCAAGTCCACATCACACGTCACACTATTACATAAGAGCCAAACAGGGTTCTTTCACACAAAACACACCATTTTCACACCAAAATACTCTTTTAAAACAATACACACACCAAAATATTTTTAAAACTTAATCTGCATTGCTTACACATTAAATTAAACTAGATACATAGTTTAAAAAAACATTTTAACAATTAAGAAAACCACTAAGAAATTTATTAAAAAGTTTCCAAATGTGTCACATAATTTTTAATGTCAAAATCTCACTCAAAACCTTTTTCGGGACAAAAATTCATTTTTACACCATGCCAAAACATAAAATGCATCATCTACACTTCCTAAAACACTAGCTTCACAATTCAAAAAACACTGATAAATGGTTCAAGGTGAGTTTTCACAACAAAATACACTAACACTTAACTAGATATGAGTTCTCAGTAGAAATCACGCACATGGTATATACATTCTACTAAACAATTCAAGTTCATATTAAACCTCAAATAAAACCAAATTTGTAGCACACAAAACAAATGAATAATCATGATAAATTAACTAAATAAAAAAATTAATTCACCAATTAATACTTATATGCGGAATCACCTACCGACGTGTAGAATATTTTTCAGAATCAATGTGCAATGGTCATTGAATGCCCACCACACCTCAAGTAGACCACAAGAAACCTTAAAACAAGGTATCTCAAAAATGAATAACAAATAATCCAAACACAAATTAGACCCTAACCGAAACATCACCAAAAATAAAAGGATGAACAATGAGGGTATTTTCACTTACGGTGTGGGTTTCGAAAGGTTGGACGAAGGTTGAAAGAGGTTGTTCGGGCTTGCGCAGTGCAGAAAAAACAAAGGGAGAGCCACGAGGAAGAGGCGCAGCCAAGAGAAGGGGGCTTCCGGAGCTTCATCCGAACCTAAGGGAGGTGCGCGTGGCTGGAAAAAGGGAAGGTTGTGGTGTGAAGTGGCTATCTGGAGAAGGGATGTTTTGTGTGGCTTGGTGCGAGGAAGGAGGAAGATGGGAAGGTGTGTAGCGCAGCTGGGAAAGCAGGAGGAGGGGTGTGCGGCTATTTGAAAGAGGAGGAGAGGTGCGCGGCGTCGGCTGGAAAGCGGGGGGGAGGGTGTGGCTCGGCATAAGGAAGCAGGGAGGGCATCGCAGCCGCTAGATGTAGCAGGGAGGAGGGTGTCGCGGCTGTGGCTGGCTGGGTGTGAGGTGGCGAGGGGCGAGGTGGAAGAATAGAGAAGCAGTGGTGTAGGGTTTGAGAGAGGAGAGCTGCGACGCGTTAAGAGGAAGAGAGAAGCGTCTGGAGGAAGAGAAAAAAAAGAATAGGGAAAGAAAAAGAAAATATAAAATATAATAATAAAAATATGGAAGAAAAACATAAAAAAAAATATTTAAACTAATCTAAAATAATAATGAAAATATAATAGCAATATTAACAAGGAAATTTAAAAACATTAAGATTTTCATGTTACCAAAATTAAAATATTAATTTAAATAATGTTAATAATAATAATAATAATAATAATGGAAATAATAATTATAATTATAAAATTTTATTTTTTATTAGGTTAGTTAATCATTCGCGCACCAGGCAGACTGTGCATTAAACTGGAGAAGCCACACGGATTCGTCCGTGCCCTACCCGCACATCGAGTGATGTCAAGCCAACTGTCACGGGACTTGGCTTTCTCCCAAGATCTCATGCGGCACCCGGCTAGCTTTCCTTTCACAAATACAAGACTAGTTCATCCTTTCGACACTCACAATGGAATTAAGGATCGTAAGGTAAGTGCTTGACAAGCTCACAAGACACAAGTGAAAAGAAGCTCTCAAATGCTCTAAACTTATGTGTGTCTTTACAAATGAGGATCCACTCCCTTTATATAGGGCTTGGTGGAAATTTCTACAACATTCTAGAATATGTACACTTCTACATGATTCTAGAGTATTCTAGCCTACTCTACTAGAATATACATGGAGCATTCTAGAACCCGTTGAGATCCACAACCTTCCATGGAGGCCTAGAATGTTCTGAACCCTTCAAGGCCCAAGGGGTGTTCCGCAACACTCCGGAGAAGTCAGGAATATTCCAAAACTTGGTGGAGATGTAGAGAACTCTAGAGGATTTTATAGAACCTCACCACCGGGTCTCCTCTCCAGTTGGCGGGGTGTGACATCCTCCCCCACCTATTCTAGCGATGTCCTCGGCGCATCCATGATGATACTCTTCGATTGCCCGCACGAACTGCCACAATTTGTCTGCAAGTTCCCAGGTTGCCTCACACTCTGGTAAGCCCTTCTACTTGATCAAGTACTCATTGCTTTGTGGAACTCCACATTGCCGAACTATCTGATCATCGAGTATGAGATCCACCTTCTTACCATATGACTCGACAATCGCTGTAGGTGCCCTTGTAGACACCCCTATGCTCGGGTCCTCCACGTCTTCATGATATGGATTGAGCATACTCACATGGAAGACTGGATGGATCTTCAGCTTGGAAGGAAACTCCAAGCGATATAATACCTCCCCAACTCAGTGCACAACCTCATATGGTCCCTCATATCACCGAATCAGGCCCTTGTGCACCCTCCTGAATGCGTTGTGCTGTTGAGGCAAGAGTTTCACCATCACCTTGTCCCCTTTCTGGAATCTCACATCCCTTCTCCCTTTTTCGGCCCACTTCTTCATCCTCTTGGCAGCTTTTTTCAAGTGGGTTCTCATCATGTCGGCCTGCTCATTCCACTCCTTGGCCATAGTGTAGGCAGTTGGGCTGCTTCCTTGGTACTTCTCCCCAAGTACCGCTTTGTGAGGAGTGAGGGGTTGTTGTCCGGTCACCACCTCAAATGGACTCTTCCCCTTTGACTCACTCCTTTGCAAGTTGTAGGAGAATTGGGCCACATCAAGCAACTTGGCCCAATCTCGCTGATTGGCACTCACAAAGTGCCTCAAGTAGAGATCCAACAAGGCATTCACCCTCTATGTCTACCCATCCGTCTGGGGGTGAAATCTCGTAGAGTAGTGGATCTTAGATCCCAACAATCTGAATAGCTCAGTCCACAACTTACCTGTGAAGCGTGGATCCCGATCACTGATGATGTGTCGTGGTATCCCCCAATACTTCACCACATGCTTGAAGAGTAGCCTTGCGGTAAGCTATGCCATCACATCTTCTAGAGTGGGGATGAATGTGGAATAATTTGAGAACTTTTCCACCACCATGATGATGCTCTCATACCCTTCGGACTTTGGTAGTGCAACGATGAAGTCCATGGTGACTGTCTCCCATGGCCTCTTTGCAATGGGCAATGGCTGCAATAATCCTCCGGGAAACTGATTGTCCACCTTGTCTTGTTGGCACACAAGACAAGTCTTCACATAGGACTCCACATCGTCCTCCATCCTTGGCCAATAATATGCTCCCTCTAGCAAGGCCTTGGTGTGGTGCTGCCCTAGATGTCCTACCCATCTTGAGTCATGACACTCCTTGATGAGATCCCTCCACAGGTTCCCCCACTTTGGGACATATATCCTCCTCCCTGTGGTAAGAAGAGTGCCATCCTCCTCCCAAAATCTCCTTGTCTTGCCCTCCGCCACGAGAGACAAGATGTTCTTGGCTATAGGATCATGCGCCATGCCTTCCTTGATCCTACCCAAGATCCCTTCATCCACACATGACAAGGGGCTGAACACCATCTTCCTGCTAAATGCATCGGCCACCAAATTGGTTGTCCCAGGCTTGTACTCCAAAGTATAATCAAACTCGGACAAGAATTCCTTCCATCTTGCCTGCTTCGGAGTCAGATTCTTCTAGGTTTGGAAGCAGCTTGTGGCAACGTTTTCAGTATTCACCACAAACTTGGACCCCAAGAGATAATGTCTCCATGCCCGAAGACAATGTACCACGGCTGTCATCTCCTTCTCTTGTACCGTGTACCTCCTCTCGGTGTCATTCAGCTTTCAGCTCTCAAAAGCTATGGGATGTCTTTCTTGCATGAGCACACCCCCAATAGTAAAGTCTGAGGCATCAGTGTGTACCTCATAAGTCTTGGTTGGATCTGCCAAGCTCAAGATGGGTTCCTCCATGACTGTCTTCTTCAATCCCTCAAATGCCTCCTCGCATTTGACATCCCACTCCCACGGCTTGTTATTCTTTAGCAAGTTGGTGAGTGTAGCCGCCTTCTTTGAGTAATCACAAATGAATCTCCGATAATAATTCACCAACCCAAGGAAAGATCTCAACTCGAGAACCTTGGTTGGCCTCTCCCATTCATCGATAGCCCGGATCTTCTCATGATCCATCATAAGCTTGCCCCCTTTGATCTTGTGTCCCAAGAAGAGAACTTCATCCCTTGCAAAGGAACACTTCTCCTTCTTCACATATAACTCGTTCTCCCTCAATACCTTGAACATAGTTTGTAAGTGCTCCACATGATCCGTCATTGTCTCACTATAGATTACAATGTCATCCAAGTAGACTACCACAAACTTATCCAAGTATTGGTGGAAGACTTTTTTCATCAAGGTGTAGAATGTCTCTGGGGAGTTAGTCAATCAAAATGGCATAACAAAAAACTCATAGGATCCGTACCTTGTCATGCATGCAGTCTTTGGCACATCCTCCATGGAAATGCGAACTTGATAATATCCTGATCTCAAGTTCATCTTGGTGAACACCCGTGTCTTTCCCAACTGATCAAAGATATCCTCTATCAATGGGATAAGGTACTTGTTCTTCACCGTGACTTTGTTCAACGCCCGATAGTCCACGCACATCCTCAAGAAGCCATCATGATTCTTTTGGAATAGAACGGGCAATCCATATGGCGACTTGGATGGTTGGATTTGTCCCGCATCCAACATCTCCTTCAACTGCCTCTTCAACTCCTCCAACTCGGGTGGAGCCATGCGATAGGGTTCCATGGATGGTGGCTTTGATCCCGGAACCAACTCAATTTCATGATCCACCTACCTCTTGGGTGGAAGTCTCTTGGGAAACTCCGGTGGCATGACATCGTTAAACTCCCTTAGCACTCCCTTCACATCCTTCGGCAACTCATGGTTGTCATCCACCAGCCCATCGTCTTTCAAGGAAACCAAGTAGGTATCCTCCCCTTTCTTGAAACCCTTATTCACTTGCATGGAAGAAAGTAAAGACAAGTTATGGTTTCCACATACCTTCGACATCACCATGCATGGGCTTTGCTCCTCCATGATCACCATCTTCTCCAAGTGAGGTGTCGGTATGGCCTTTTGTTTCTTGAAGAACTCCATCCCCAACACTAGATTGATGTCATCCATGGGAACCACTGTGAGATCAATAGCACCCCTCTATTCACCAATGAAAAGGGTCACTCCACGGACAATGCCACTCGCCGGTTGTGGTGTGGAATTCACAGCTTTCATGCGACTAGTCGTCTTGGCCACAACTAGCTCAAGTCTTCTCGCCTCATCTTTGGCCACAAAGTTGTGTGTGGCTCCCGTGTCAAGCATCGCATAGGTGGACTTCCCATTCAACTCCACCTTTTCATACATCAACCCATCCTTAGGTGGCACCTTAGGTGGGTTCTTCACCTCCAATGCATTGAAGATCCTTAGAGTCCCCATTTGTCGCTCCTTGGGAACTTCCTCCTTCTCTTCAAACATGGAGTTGAGTGCCTTCCGCTTGGGACACTCCTTCCATGTGTGAGGCCCGTCACAAAAGTAGAATCCTCAGGGCTTAAATTACCTTGAGAAGTCCTTGGTGTGCTCCTTGGACTTCCCCTTGTCATGGGAATCTCGGTTCCACCTCCTCTCTTGGTATCCCCCACCTTTACCCTTGAACTCCTTCTTGGGATTAGGGGGTTCAACCTTCTTCTTGTATTCCACCAAGGACTCGACAATGGACACGGCTTTGGTGAAGGTCTTAGGTCGTTGACCTCACACCTCTTATTATGCCCATGGCTGAATACCTTTGATGAAATCATACATATGATCATAATTAGGCTTGCCACGTACCTGGAGCTTTAGTGAGACATACTCCCGAACATACTCATGGATTGTCCCCGTATGATTCAAAGTTCGCAGCTTGTCCCTTGCTTCCCAATCAGCTTCCTCGGGGTAGAAATGAGCATAGACCCATTGCTTGAACTCCTCCCATGATGGAAGTGCCTTCCCACCATCCTTGAGCTCTTGGTTCTTCATCCTCCACCGTAGAGATGCATCGTCACCAAAGTAAAGAATGGAGGTCTTCACACGGATCATGTCTTCCATCAAGCCAATTGCCTCAAAGTACTACTCCACTTTCCAAAAGAAGTTGTCTATATCCTTGGCATCTCTCTTTCTATTGAAGTGTTTTGGACGAGACACATCGATCTTTGGTGTGTCTCGCACAAGCACCCCACTAGCCAATTCGCCATGATAATTTGACCACTCTCTCTTAAGTTGATCAAGAGTTTGGTCGTACCTGGCCATAGAATCTCCATGTTGTGCTAAGATCCCCTTTGTCTAGTCTATAAAGGCATCTTTCTCGGCAGCATTCTCCTTGGCGTACCTCTCAACTGATGCCACTCGGTCTTGGAGAGTGAAGAGCCCATCACGTAGGCCCACGATTCCTAGTGCCCCTTCCTCATCGTCTCCATCGACATACTCGATCCTTTCTTTCACATCAGCAAGGCACTCCTCCGCCCTTAGGAGACACTCCTCAAGAGTCGCCACAGTCTCACGAGACTTCCCAGCCTTCTTCCTAGGAATGGTCGGCACGGCCTCCTTCTCAGACATAACATGATCCTCCACATTCGAGCCTACCATCACAAAGTGATTGCCTTGAACACCTCTAATACCAACTGTCACGGGACTTGGCTTTCTCCCAAGCTCTCGTGCGGCACCCGACTAGCTTTCCTTTCACAAATCCTAGACGAGTTCAGCCTTTAGACACTCACAACAGAAGTAAGGATCGTAAGGGAAGTGCTTGACAAGCTCACAAGACACAAGTGCAAACAAGCTCTCAAATGATCTCAACTTCTGTGTGTCTTTACAAATGAGGAGCCACTCCCTTTATATAGGGATTGGTGGAAAATTCTACAACATTCTAGAATATGTACACTTCCACATGATTCTAGAGTATTCTATCCTACACTACTAGAATATACATGGAGCATTCTAGAACCCGTTGAGATCCACAACCTTCCATGGAGGCCTAGAATGTTCCGGAACCTTCAAGGCCCAAGGGGTGTTCCACAACACTCCGGAGAAGTCTAGAATATTCCGAAACTTGGTGGAGATGTAGAGAACTATAGAGGATTCTAGAGAACCTCACCACCGGGTCTCCTCTCCAGTTGGCAGGGTGTGACACAACGCCCACTAATCAGCGCAAAAGTGAAAAACTCACACCAGGTTCAGCCTGCACTTCAACCAAACAATTAAATAAAGGAAATTGGACTTATGAGATAAAAATTAAAATTAAGAAAATACCGTAAGTCGAAGTCTGGGAGTGACAATTCTCCCCACCATGAAAACTTTTCATCCACAGAAAGTCAATTTGAAGCCTGATCAAAGAATAGAAATGGGTACTCCTACTCAACCCCAAACTTCTGCTCCCAAGTATCATGCTACTCATTCCCATGTTTCCAAAGAATATGAACCAAAGAAATGGACTTTCCATAAAGTGCCTTCTTCTGAGAATCCACTATCCGCACTGGCCGCTCAAAAACTGATAAGTCGGGCTCTATCTTCAACTCCTCCCAATTCAACACATGTGATGGATTGGGATTATAATTTTTAAGTTGGGAGACATGAAATAAATCATGAATCAATGTCAACTGAGATAGTAAAGCTAACCTGTATGCCACCTTGACAATCCTCTTAGTAATCTCGAAAGGCCCAACATACCTAGGCGTCAGCTTTCCCTGCTTTCCCAAGCGGCAGTGACCCAAGTGAGGGGCCACTTTTAGGAACACTTTGTATCCCACTAAAAACTCAAGATCCTATCGCCTCTGATCTATATAAGATTTTTGGTGACTCTGAGCTATCAATAACAGTTTTTTAATCAACTTGACCTTCTCATAAGTCTCCTGAACAAGGCTCGGTCCCAAAAGTAAGGTCTCACCTACCTCATCTCAACACAAAGGAGACCAACAAGGCCGACCGTATAGCACCTAAAAGGGTTAAATTATAATAGATTATTGGTAACTATTATTATAATCAAACTCAACCAATCCCAAATGGATATCCCATGCACCTCCGAAATCCAACACACATGCGCGAAGCATGTCCTCCAAAATCTGATTTGCCCGCTCTGTCTGGCCATCCGTCTGAGGATGGTATGTAATTCTCATCTTAATATGTGACCCCAAATCCTTCTGGAGGCCTCCCCAAAACCGAGAGGTAAATCAGGGGTCCCTATCAGAAACAACTATTGATGGCACACCAGGAAGTCTGACCACTTCCTAAACATACAAACGGCCCAGCTCATCCACCTTTGATGTGTCTATGATCGGGATAAAATGAGCTGCCTTGTTTAAATGATAAATCACTGCCCAAATAGAATTCCTCCTCTGAGGTGTATGAGGAAAGCCAACAATTAAGTCCATGGATACCTCGTCCCACTTCTAGTTAGTATTGGGTAATGGATGAAGCAGGCCAGATGGTCTCTGATGCTCTACTTTCACCTGCTGACAAGAATATCATCTCGATAAAAATTCATTTATGTCCCATCTTATACCTGGTCACCAGAATTGTAAATGAACATCTTAATACATCTTGTTAGTACCGGGATGGATGGCCCACTGAGACTGGTGGCTATCCTGCATCACCACCTTCCGCAGAGACAACGACACCACTGTATGGACCCTGAAGCACAAGATCCTCTCGAGAGACAAAGATCAATCAGAAGAAGTCTCCCCACCATGAAGAAACAATATAGATCGCTTAAATATCTCATCACTAGGCTACTTCTATTGAATCAACTCCAGAAGAGTGGGATTCAACTGAATGCTAGCCCAGAAAGTACCTCTGTTGTGCTCCCTGCTCTCCAAGTGCATCTGGGCAAAGAGCCCCATCAAAGTCCACTCATCACTGGACTTCCTGAATGCCTGCACTGGTACTTTCCTTCTCAAAGCGTTGGCCACCACATTACCCTTTCCTGGAGTATAGAAAATGTCAAAGTCAAATCCCTACAGGTAATCGATACAGCGGTGCTGCCTCAGATTGTGATCCTTCTGAGAGAAAATATAGGCTAGGCTCTTATGGTCAGAATAGACCACAAATTTCTCCCCAAAGTGGTATTGATGCCAAGTCTTCAGGTCATGCATCACTAATTCCAACTCCAAGTCATGATTCGGATAATTATTCTCATGCGGTCAGAGCTGGTGAGAACTATAAGCCACCACATGATTATCCTACATGAGTAAACACCCAAATCTCATACCTGAAGCATCACAATAAACCACATATCCCTTCCCAGACTCTAGTAATATCAACACAGGTGTGGTGGTCAACTGCCAATTCAACTCCTCAAAGGATGTCTGGATTTGTGGGATCCATTCAAACTTCACCCCTTTCTGGGTGAGTGTGGTCATGGAGGAGGAAAGCCGTGAGAAATCCCAAACAAAACGTCTATAATAACCTGACAGACCAAGAAAACTCCTGATCTCAAACACATTCCTCAGTTGTTCCCATGACATAATTGCACTAATCTTATCAGGATCCACTAAAACCCATTGTTCTGAGATTACATGCCCCAGAAACCTCACTTCCCTGATCCAGAATATGCACTTTGAGTGTTTGGAAAACAAGCAGTGGTCCCGCAAAGTTCCCAAAACAATCCGTAGGTGATGCTCATGATCCTCCTCAGATCCAGAATAAACCAGGATGTCGTCCACAAATACCACGACAAATGAGTTGAGATATTGGTGGAACACCCTATTCATGAGTGCCATGAAAACTGCCAGATCATTTTTCAATTTGAAAGGCATGACCAAGTACTCAAAGTGACTATACCTACTCTGGAAGGCCATCTTCGGAATGTCTTCTTCTCTCACCCTGAGCTAGTGGTATCTCGAATTCAAGTTGATTTTAGAGAACCACTTTTCCCCCTTCAGCTGGTCGAACAAATATTCAATCCGGGGCAAAGGGTATTTATTCTTGATGGCCACCTTATTCAATTTCTGGTAATCAATGCACAACCTGAGGGTTCCATTGGCCTTCTTCATGAATAAAACTAGGGAGGCATAAGGAGAGATGATCGGGATAATGAATCCTTTGGATTCCAAATCGTCCAGCTATATCTTTAATTCCCTCAATTCAGTGGGGTCCATGAAATATGAGGGAAGAGATATAGGTTGTGTTCCTGACGCCAACTCAATCGAGAACTCCACGTCCCGCTCTGGAGGTAAGCCTAAAAAATCATCTGGAAATACCTCTGGAAACTCATCCACTACATAAGGTAACCCACACTAAGAATAATCACTATCACTGTCCAGTGCAAGTGACGATAACTGATAAGCAAGATTCCCCAACTTAGAAAGTGGAGGTCCCACGCGACCTGAACGAGGGTCCCATTCTCCATGAAATACCTGGGGGATCCCATCAGGTTCCATAAAACTAACCCATTGCTGATAGAAGTCAATATGTGCTTGAAAGCACACCATCCAGTCTATACTGAGGATCACATCAAATAGGTCCATATCAAGGACCAATAAATCCCACTCCATCTCAACTCCTGACATAGAGAGTGTGCATGATGGACACCTAAGTCCTTGCTCCCTCTTTTTCCCCAATGGTGTTACCAACTCCATGGAAAAAGATAACAGTTTGGTTGGTAGGTTCAGCAGATTCACTAGATGGGCAGATATAAAGGAAACTGAAGCACCAGTATCAAATAAAATTGCATCTATAAAAGACTCAATCAGAATGGTACCTCGAACAGTCGAAGGTCCTGCATCAGATCCCTTTGGTGCATTATCCACAAAATGCAAATGCCTAGTCCCTATCTGAGAATGACTGCTTGCCTGAGGCTCTTCCCTAATCTGAATATGCCCTGATCTGGCTCTTCCCCGAAGATGATCTGGTCCTACCACCATGGACATCGAACCGAGATCTTGTTATCCTGGTCAGCTCTGACTGAACCGATACCCCTCTGGAAGCCACAGATCCAGTCTCACTCTGGTAAGGGCATATAGTCCTATAGAAGCATTGTATATGTCCCACAACTCCACACCCATGGCAAGGTCTGGGAGGGTATGGACATGAAGGTCGGATGTGACCTACCCTTCCACACTGATGGAACACCACGGACCCTGTACCAGAATCCCCAGATGAAGTCTGCCTGGGATGATGACCTGAGTTTCCACCACTCTTCTTCCATTTCTCATCACACTTCCTATTCTTCTCATATGAACTTCCACTGCCAAACCCTGACACTGATCTAGAAAACCCCAACTTTCCTCTCTGGTCGATCTCGAACATGCATGCATGATCGACCACCTTGTCATAAGTTCCCAACTTGAACAAGAAAACCTGAGAGTGAATTTCTAGTCGAATGCCTTTCTCAAACTTTTGAGCTTTCAAATATTCATTTGAAACAACCTCAGGCGTGTATCGCACTAGCTCAACAAAGCGGTTTTCATACTCCATCACTGTCTGATCCCCTTGTGAAAGATCCATGAACTCCCAGGATCCAGAATAGTCCAGGAACTCGGGACAGTACTGTTCGTTAAAGATAGATTTGAAATCCTTCCAACCCATCTTCTCATGATTCCCAGCCTGAATCACTGATTCCCACCACTTGCGACTGGAACCCTCTAACTAGAATGAGGCACACTTTACCCTAACCTCCTCTGGCGTGTTAAGGAACTCGAACATACGCTCTATCTTTTTAAGTTATTCCTATGCCTCTTGAGGTTTTGAGCTACTTCAGAATAAAGGAGGTTTATTCTTCAGAAACTCATGTGCCTTATCCTTCTTGGAGCCTGACTCATCTCCTCTAGCTGGAATAGGGGTGGGGGTAGGAGTCACCCCTTGTCCTAAAACCTGAATAGCTTGGACCACAGCTTATACCAATCTATGATCAAGCGGTTAGGGATAACTCTCTCCAGCTTTCTCTCGTGGGTGCGTGAAATCTCTTCGGGGAGGCATCTTGCTGCAAAGAGAAACAGTCTTTAAATAACATCATCAATACATAATATCTAAAAAAATATAATTTTCAACAAGATAAGTAATCATCAGTAAACCAAACATGAAAAAGTAACATATGTCCAAACTCTTCTTCCCCGCCCGATGTCCACGCATAGTCTGCAGCCTGCACGTCCCACCTGGAAGAGAAGTCAAACAAGCATCCTGACATCCCATGGAGACTCAGGGTCTGTCATGAGGTGTGTTGGCCAGGCACCCTACTCACAACCCGAATCCTGAGCCCCGAAAATCCTAGCTCCTGTCTTACTAGAATCATCCCAAATAAAATAACTCAGACAAAAAAACCCCATTTGATACCATTTTTTCACAAACCAAATTGGGTCGCCATCCGAACTGGCACCCGACCCAGACCGCGGCAAGGCCTGAAGGGTGTTCTCGATCACCACGGGTTGGCACAAGTGCTCGGATATTAAAATAAACCTTGGGAACGATTTACTTGAGTAAATAAATATAAAGCAACCATAAAAATAAACCAAACCGAAAGAAAAAGTCACATCCAAACAATCCTTTAACCAAAACCAGATTTTGAGTCACATGTAAAATAAAAACCCAAACAACACTAAAAAGTATGGTGACCAAAAACCAACCCAAAAACTATTACCCAGTGAGAGGACACCACTATCAAGCCATCACCACAATGCCACGTCAAGAGATCTGCTAACAACCTGAACCACCACTCCCAAATGCTGGACCCTTACCTGTATCAGACATAAACAAGTCTACTTACACCCAAAGGTGTAACTAGAGTGTGATCAACTTCCTAGAAGGATGCCACCAAGAAATTATTCCACGCACAAGCATTAAAATAAAATTACATTTTTTAATAATAAATAAAGGAAAGTAAGAAATTCTTAACAAAGTTAATGAAAATAGTTTTCATGAAACGAATTTAAAGAAAAGTAGCTTAAATTAGACACATGTTTGTGTAGTAACTCAAGTGACATATCATGTATCATAGGTGTGCACAAAGTAACTAAGAGAACCAAAATATGGGAGAGTCCCTGTGGGTAAAAGTAATGAGTGGGACTCTAGAACGTCATCTCTCGGTGAAACGTGGCTTAGAATCCACGACCCTTAGAAAACATGGCTTATAAAGAACAACCCTCCAAAAATGTGTCTTAGAAGACCATAACCCTCAATCATAATATATTTATTTAGTGTTGCAATCGTCAATCCTACCAGTGAAATCGGGCCAAGCCATCTCCAGAACACTAGCTCACTGGTCCTAGTTCCCTCGCCTAATACCCCAGGTTTCACTCTTTGTGCTCATTAAAATTCCAAGTTCACATCACATGTCACACTATTACATAACATCCAAATAGGGTGCTTGCACACAAAAATACACCATTTACACACCAAAATACTCTTTTAAAACCATACACACACCAAAATATTTTTAAAACTTAATCTGTACCGCTTACACATTAAATTAAACTATATGCATAGTTTAAAAACACTTTAATAATTAAGCAAACCACTAAGAAAATTTATTAAACAGTTTCCAAACGTTTCACATAATTTTTAATGTCAAAATCTCACTCAAAACCTTTTTCAGGACAAAAATGCATTTTTACACCATACCAAAACATAAACTACATCATCTTCACTTCCTAACACACTAACTCCACAATTCAAAAAACACTGATAAATGGTTCAAGGTGGGTTTTCACAACAAAATACACTAACACTTAAATAGATGTGAGTTCTAAATATAAATCACACACATGGTATATATACGCTACTAAACAATTCAAGTGCATATTAAACCTCAAATAAAACCAAATTTGCAGCACACAAAACAAATGAATAATCATGATAAATTAATTAAATAAACAAATTAAATAAACAAATTAATTCACCAATTAATACATATATGTGGAATCACCTACTGGCGTGTAGTAGATTTCATATACTCGATGCGCAAAGGCCATTGCGCGCCCACCACGCCTCAAGTAGACCACAAGAAACCTTAAAACAAGGTATCGCACAAATGAATAAAAAATAATCCAAACAAAAATTAGACCCTAACCGCAACATCACCAAAAATAAAATGATGAACAATGAGGGTATTTTCACCTATGGTGAGGATTTATAAAGGTTGGACGAAGGTTGATGGAGGTTTTTCGGGCTTTCACGGTGCCGTAAAAACAAAGGAAGAGCCATGGGGAAGAGGTACAACCAAGGGAAGGGGTTGTCGGAGCTTCAGCCGAACCTAGGGGAGGCGAGCACGGCTGGACAAAGGGAAGGGTGCGGCGTGGAGTGGCCTTCCAGAGAAGGGAGGAGGTGTGTGGCTTGGTGCGAGGTAGGGGGAAGACAGGGAGGTGTGTGTCATGGCTGGGCAAGCGAGAGGAGGGGTGTGTGGTTGTCCGAAAGAGGAGAAGAGGTGTGCGGTGTCAGCTGGAAAGCAGGAGGAGAATCCGGCTTGGTGCAAAGCAGTAGGGAGGGCGTCGCGGTTGCTGGAGGTATCATGGAGGAGGGAGTCGCGGTTGTGTCTAGTTGGGCATGAGTCAATGAGGGGAGATGTGGAAGAAGAGAGAAGCAGTGGTGTAGGGTTTGAGAGAGGAGAGTCGCGGCGCGCTAAGAGGAAGAGAGAACCACCGGGAGGAATAGGAAAAAAAGAATAGGGAAACAAAAATAAAATAAGGAAAAGAAAATATAAAATATAATAATAATAAAATGGAAGAAAAACATAAAAAAAATATTTAAACTAATCTAAAATAATAATGAAAATATAATAGAAATATTAATAAGGAAATTTAAAAACGTTGAGATTTTAATGTTACCCAAATTAAAATATTAATTACAATAGTGTTAATAATAATAATAATAAGAAGAATAAGAATAATAATTATAATTATAAAATTTTATTTTTTATTAGGTTAGTTAATCATTCATGCACCGGGTAGACCACGCGTTAAACTGGCGAAGCCACATGACTTCGCTCGTGCCCTACCCGTGCGTCGATCGATGTCAAACCAACACTCACTTATCAGTGCAAAAGTGAAAAACTCACATCGGGTTTGGCCCGCACTTCAACCAAACAATTAAATAAAGTCAATTAGACTTATGATATAAAGATTAAAATTAATAACATACCACAAGTTTAAGTCTGGTTGTGACAATAAGAGTCCTTATTGAATGTTTGTAAAACATGATACTCATATGATAAAATATTTTGTTGTAAATAAATAGCATCATCATCATCAAACATAACATTGAGATAACTCTTATATAAAATATAATCTTAATGTAAGAAAATCATAAGACTGGAAACATCATAAAAGTTCTTAAGTAAGAAATATTCTATAAGTTAGTGTAACCCCTTCTTGAGTAACCAAGTGTTGAGGTAGTTCAACAAATGAATCTTGATGCTTATGAGAAGCATAGAACAATTCACTTGAGGTTTCAAAGGAATTTGATGCATGATAACCTAATGAATTTTAGACTTCACTCATATACTCAATATGATTGAGTATGCCAATGACTAGATGAGACTAGAGGTTTTCTTAAGGCTTATTCTGGTTTTTTAAATTCATTTTGTTATCATCAATGGAAATGTTCTGAAAATATGAATAAATTTAAGAAATTCCTATCCAATTTTTTCTCAAAGAGCATAGGAAAGATGGACCGGTCATGTGATGTCTAGATTCTAGTGTTTTATAGATAGTACAATTGGGTAAAAGTTAAAACTAGAAGAAGAAAAGTTAGTTAGAAATTCCAACATTGTTTCTTCAAGTAGGCTGTCAAGGTCATTGAAACCTAAAGGATTTTTTGGGAAGGAAATAAGAATTATGATTCCATAAGATGGAATTGTTTGGAATACCTAAAGGGGTTTTTGAAACTCCATGTAAGTTCTATGTTGGGTATCAGGGTTATGGAAATCAATTATTTGGTTTTAAAGGGTATGAAATACCAAATTTATACTTTACAGATTTTGTAAATATATAGGAGTTCGGAATCAAGGAACAATTGATAAATATTTTAGTTTTCAATCAAGTTCCAAAGAAATTGATACATTAAATTTGAATGTAAATGAATTTATCAATCTTAGATGAATCTTAGTAAATGATTTGTATAATCATATATTTTCTCCTAAATGATAAGAGAAGTTATTTGTTAACAAAGAATTGTTATGAACAATATGAGATGATACACATGGTTCATGATTCATCGGATTCTATAACATGTTTTAAAAAGTTGATAAGGGTAAAAAAAATATTTTATCCAATATTAAAGCGTTTATACAAATGTTTTTTAAAATATAATGGATTTGATACCACCAACTTTAGTGGCATATTTTAAATAATGGTCTTTTTTTCAATAAAAATCTCTAAACATATAAAATACCATATAAGATATGGATGCAATATTTTATTTGTTAAATGTTCCTACAAAGAGGAAAGAAGTGTTATTTCCTTAAAAAATGGAGTTTTTGTATCTTAGAAAGAAATTCTAAAGATAATATAATGTCTAAGAGGCTGGTGGGACTATGTAATATTCCACCTTTTTTCACGTATTTCTCACTCTGAGTTTTTCATTTTATCCTTGGTGGTCGAGTCTTGTTTGGAGAAGAAGATCCTTTGTTAGAGAAAATGACCTAAAGTTTGTGAATGTATGCTCGTTTGAGTTAATGGAGTTTGGGTATAAAGGGGAATAATTGTAACACCCCAAGATTTCATAGTAAGTTATTTTTTTTAAAGTAATTCAATAGCTTGCACTACACGCAACACTGAGTTTCAGCGCACCACGACTTACCAAACTAGCCGTTCAAAAAAAGGTTATGAATAGTATTAACTACATTTTGAATTTTATATAATCCGTATAATTTTAACATCCATATTATCTATTTATTAGACATAATATAAGAACAAATTCAATTTTTCAGATAAAAGAAGTATTTTTCAAAAAATGAAATTTTACCGCCTTTTAATGGCGAACCCTTTTTAAATCCAATATTTGACACTTTTATATATTCAATTTTACAAAATAAAATTCTTCTTTAGAAGAGGGACAAAAAAATTTAGTTTGGATAAATTTTCGGTGCTTTCCTAATAACTTTCATATTTTTATGAATAGTGAAAAATACTAAATTTTAATTGAAAACAACATTTTTAATCAAAATAATTTAGAGTGTTAAATTATACATTTGAATGGTTTTGAAGTATAATTAGATTTTATTTTTTTCATTTAATCGAATTTTGGTCATTTGAAGTAATTTTACATTTAAATTGGACATAAACACACATCAATATTTTAGTAATTTTTACTCCTCAAAAACCCACTTTTTGGTTTTGAAAACGGGAATATTTTTTAAAAAAATTAATTAATAAAACTTCTATGTTTTTAATTTGGTAAAATAGACATCATCTTTGAATTTGTAATATCAAAATTATTTTTGGGTGAATTTTTGCTATTTTTTTTAAAACATTCAATTTTTTATGAATAGTGAAAAACACCGCGTTATTATTTATTTATTTTATTTAAATTTATTTTAAGTTAAAATAGATACATAATACCAATATAAGTTCAATGTAATTAATTAGAGTCATTTTATAATAAAATTAGATGTATAAAATTTTATTGAACTTGTTAACATCTTTTACCAACCTTCTAGGAACATTTGTAATTTTGCATAAAACGTAATTTTACCGATTCTGTGAATTTAATTTCAAAACTCTAAGAGACACTTTTGAAATTAGTAAGTAAAATGTGGTTCAATAGGGTGAAAATAATTTTTGGTCAATTTTCAAATTTTCATAAAACGTAATTTTACCGCTTCTCTGAATTGAATTTCAAAAATCCGAGAGACATGGTTGACATTAGTAAGTAAAATGTGGTTCAATAGGATAAAAATAGTTTTTGATGAACAGAAAATTTTCAATTTTATTTACCATAGTTAAAATTAAATAGGGTAATTAAAGGTAAAAATGATATTATAATTACCCTAACACATGTCCTAATTCTATTAGATAAGTATATTTCAACCAAAAATCAACCTTAGGAATAAAATATGATCCTTTTGATCCACTTGGATTAGATTAGGACATTTATTATTATTTTATTTAAAGAAGCGTTAAAAGTGTTAAATTAAAAGTTTAATAAATAAACCATTTTTAATATAGGGTTATACATAAGATAAATTCAACTATAAATATTTATTAGAAAGCTAAAAATATTTCCTATATAATGCTATTTTATTTATAATTTTTAGACATTAAATAACTAAAATTATTTATGAAATAATTGTGATGGAGTAATTACCTTATTAATGAAAGATTAAAATAATTGATATTATTATTTCGACCAAAATAAACCTTAGGAATAAAATACGATCCTTTTGATCCAATTGGATTAGATTAGGACATTTATTATTATTTTATTTAAAGAAGCGTTAAAAGTGTTAAATTCAAAGTTTAATAACTAAACCATTTTTAATATAGGGTTATACATAAGATAAATTTGACTATAAATATCAATTATAAATATAAAAATATTTTCTACATAATGGTATTTTATTTATAATTTTTAGACATTAAATAATTTAATGTATTTATGACATAATGATGATGCAGTAATTACCTTATTAATGAAAGATTAAAATAATTGATATTATAAATATCCAAATAAATGTAAATTGAGACTTTTGATGAATTACGCTAATTTTATAGGTTAATATGACATGTTAGTATTGATTTAATTTATTTGGTTCTAATTAATCAAGTTTTGTTGACTCTCACAAAAACCAAATACTAAATAGTGTCAAAATTGATATAAATGAGTTTTTAAAACAAATACTATATTATTAAATGTTATAATATTCCTAAAAATATAAGGTTCATCCAAAGGATTAATATAATGATATATATGTGATTAATGAACCACTTGGAGTTCTCTTGAATTTTTATACTAAGTTTATTAACCATTTATTATAATAATACAAGAATACAAGGTAAAAGTTAAACTATTTAACTAAGAGTTAAATCTAAAATATAAGTTTAATATGGTGGCCTAAACCTATCTAAAACCTATTGTTTGAGAGGTTTTTGACCCAGAATCACCTTATCCACAAAATAAATCCTTTTAGATCCATTATAAACCGAATATAATTGTATAATAAATTAATATTTCAAGCTTTCCCTAAAGTGACCCTCACCTCTCTTATAAAAGGGTACTTCCCCTTATCTAAAAATCACACCTCCAAAGCCATTTGGATTGGCCATAACCTGCCCAAATATCTTCCAAAATACCCTCACTTGAACTTAGAGGCCTTAATTTGATAATAAATCCAGCCTAAGGATCCCTTTTGATCAAATCAAAATGAAGCACCTGAAGAAGAGGTAATAATTTCATCACCTCTTTCAAAGTTATTTTATTCTTCCACTTCCTCTTTCATTATTGTTTCCATACCAAAATAATAAACCCAGTACCTTATACATACTCTTATGTTATTATAAATATGGTACAACCATATTCATTATTCTATCCATCCTATGAATGATAAAGTCACCATACGTGCGTACGTACGGCTTACCGTCTCCAAGTCGTGGTGTAGTTTTTTATTCAACACTTCACTATTTTTATGGGTATAATAATGAGTATAACTGATGTAAATAATATATATAACATGTTAATTATTCTTTATATATAATATACCATCCAATTACATACTATTTCACCACTAATAGAATGATAATGTCGCTCGTGCGTGCGTACGACTTACCATCTCCACGACGCGATGAGATTTTGTTCCCCATTATAAACATTCAAGAATAATTTTCATTTTATGATTAAAAATAATGTTTAAGAACTTAATATAATTCTGGATATTAATAAAATACATCCTATCCATAACAAACATGACTTACGTAATAAAACAAAAAGGAAAACGAATTAGTTAACACCCAAAAAATGATACTACTGAAATATCATTAACAAGGAAATATTAGAATATCATATATGATATCATATTTATGTATGTGGTTATTATATAATTTAATAACAATGATTTCACCATTATACAGGAGGTTAACCTACCCTCTACTAAATAAAATTACAAGTTAATGGGTTTTCATCTCACTTTTTATTCCCGTGAGATTCATGCTATATTGCCACTATTTCCTTTTGTGTGGTGTATGTATTTCCCATGATTGTATTCTTTGTGTAATATAATTTAATTTATGGGTATTTACATCTTCATTGTATGATCCTTCTTTCATGGGGTGTATTTTTCCTAAGTTACCAAATCGGTATGGGTTAATTCTACAATCTCTTCATTATCCGAGGTTGTTTATATGTGAGTATCTACTAGGACCTATTTATCATCCACATCTGTGTTTCTTAGAAATTTATTTCAAAACATTTTTACTATTTCCTAGATTATGGGTTAAAGTCACTTATACCCTTCTTTGACTTTTTATAGAATTTTTATAAAGGAATCTTTCTGTCATTTTCCAAATAAGTTCCTTTATGACCTTTTCGACAAAATTAAGAAAAGAATGTTTTTTTAACTTATATGGAAAGTGCGTATATTTTCCACCATTATAACATATTTGAAGATTACCTTATAATCTTATAAGAATATTTTCAAAATAAATGTTTTCTTTTATAATTATGTGACTTTTAAATGATTTCAAAATATAAATAGATATTTCTCTCAAATAGTTTTGATTTCATCTATGTGAACATATTTTGATGGATTTTACACTTGTTTGAAGTTGATTTATTATGATACAATATTCCATATTGTATTGAAGGTTTTGTGATATGTTTGACTATGGATGTGTTATTTTTATACCATTCATGGTTTATGGTTAAAGTATTAACATTTCATATTCTAGTTTTAATACGAATTTTTATGTTATGTTTTAACCTTTTCATATGAGAAATGCATTGGACTTAGTAAGTGATGGGTAGAGCCCACTATAGCTCATCGATTCATTGGTAGGTCTCATTAGAAAAACTAGTGTCTTGGTACAAGGCCTTGAAAAAATATTTATTTGTAGTCTTGGAACAAGGCCTTGAATATGTGTTTATGATATCCAGCATTATGCATTCCATCATTATGAAATTAGCTATTGATATTACATGTGATTATTCAACTAGTAGAATATACATATGAATAAGTAAATGGAATTATTTGATTTATCTTTTCCATATTGTGCTGAAGTTTATGTTTAAAAGGCTTGTGTTTTAGTCTTATACATTGCCTTGAATGCTTATGCTTATTTATGATAGTCTCTTCTATATTGTTATCCTTATTGAGCATCTGAGATCACCCCTTTTTATGTTTTATTTTTCCCAAGATGGGAAGAAGTATATTATGATTAACCTATAGGAATACGCTAAGGGATATGAGTGTGCTAAAAGGTGACAAAATGTTGTTGTTTTTTCATTTCATGGTGTAATGTAAAACTTATGTATGTATCTAGTACTTCCAAGTATACTAAACTAATTGGTATTTAGAGACTTGATCTCTTGTGATCATGAAAATATTATGTAATAATGAACCAACTCTGGGTAACTAGGGTCGGGTTGTTACAGTTGGTATTATAAGAAGTTTAGTACAAACCTTAGAAGCTAGATTTAGAAAAACTCTGATTAGAAAACACTACCCTAATATAGACTTTGGGTATTAGTATAGAAGAAAATTCAAAAAAAATGGTAATTTAAATATTATGTGGGTTTTCCAAGAAATAAATCCCTGTGTGGATACAAGTAGGTAGAGGTGGCTCTGGCACAGATGTACCTAGGGGTAAAACCCAAAAACACCGCTTTGAGCTAGACTCAAATGGGAACTGGTACACGGTAATGATCCTTGTTGCACTCTTGGTTATGACACTCCCATGGGATATTCTTAGGATAATTCACATTTTCTTTACAAACCGATTTGAAGGATTTTAATATAAGATGAGAATAAATAAACCTAGTTAATCCTAAAGTGTTTTAGATTGAAAATAAGGTGTCATGATATTATCAAAATAATTTTATGACTATTGTTACCCACACTATGCTTTCTGGTTTTAGTTAATGGCTGTATTCCAAGTAATTCATACTAATAATGAACATGATGTACAAGGTGGGCACGATGGTGGAGATGAGTAACTAAATGGAATGTTGATAGGTGTAAAAGATATTGCGTTCATGTTGAAGTAGGTTTCCAAAAATATGATCAACAATATATACATTAACCAAATCTCAAACTCAACAAAGAAAAGAAAGTTGGAGAATGATAAGATCTCCAGCAGTGGAGACCATGGAGAAAATAAAGCTCAATTTCCATCATGCCGGAAATATAGAAGGAGACACCCAGGAAAGTGTCTCAATGGAAAAAAATGATTTATGTGTGGGAAAGAAGGACATAAAGTAAATAATTGGTGAGGGAAAATGAAGAGTATTATGGAAGTAAATAAAAATGATCCTAAGAATCCATTTAAAGTCATTTACCATAAATTTAGGGGACCTGGGCATTACCTGAGTCAATGCCCTATTCTATAGGATAACCACTAGGTCAAGGAAGAACCTATGTGGAAATAAATGGAAGGAGAAATGTTTAAAAGTATTAATTCTCTTTTTTGAGGGGATTAATTTGGAAGACTTTTCTCTTGTATGTGTAACCCTGTAGTTTGTTATGTGAAAATGTTATTTGAGGAAGAATTATCTTTTCTTTTTTGATATAGTTATGAAGAACCATTTGGGTTTATATGATCCTTGAATTTGAGGCAATTATAGGTTATTAATTTTTGGGATGCAAATGCGAGGTATGAGATAACATTTGGGGTTAAATTATTTTATGGTCATTTTGAGTAATTTATCTCATTTTGGGAATGCTATAAAATATATTTTTTGAAAAAGGACAACACGCAGACCATGTGACAACCCGTCGTGTTGGAAAAAGCTGTGGGAATCGAACCCACAACCAAAGTTAATTGGGATTTATCACCTAACAATAGACTACGTGAAGTCCCTAGTTAGTGTGACTAATTCTTTTTAGTTAAATTATTTTATTTATCAATAATAAGTTGATTTTGGATATTATGTTTTATCAAATGAATATATTTAGTATAGGAAAATGATTCGGTGATTAAGTGATAAATTTTATTTTGGAAAATGGTTGCTCTGTTGGGAACGCTATATGCCTAAGGAAACTAGAATACTATGGGATTTCATTTGAGGAGTAATGGTGGATTTTTTTTATTTTATTTTGTAAGAATCTATGTTTTTTATAGAGATTCAAGTTATTAATGGAAATAATTAACCTATTATAGAGAATATGTTATTTGGTTAATTACACTTCTGTATGAGACTTTAAGAGTAGTTGATGTTATTTGGAGATAAATGTTAATATTTACTATGAAATACTATGTGATTAAATTCTTATGAGTTTTGGGTTTCAATATTAGTTTGGATTATATTGAAGGATTTTAAGGACAATTGTTTATTGAATAGTCTTTATTGAACTTTGGGTATTGTTTGTTTAATTTTGGAAATTAAGATTATTATTTCTTTCTATAAAGGATTATCCATTTTGGGGATCATCTAATCTTTTACTAACCATTTGGTTTTGGTTAATCTCTAAAGATAATGGAAATATACAGTTCATCCTTTGTGGATTATGTGATTCTCTAGAAGTTGATCATAGCGCTTCAGGTGTGACCAAGTCATCTTGAATACTCATCATTTGGAGAAAAGATGAGTTAGTGGTAGACATTTATTAAAGGATGAAAATATACTTAAAAATTAAGTATATATATTTATGTTCTTATTAAATCTCATAAATAAATTCCTCAACTTTATGAAAAGGAACTTAAAAAAAATGTTGTCTGTTTACTTTTCCTATTGGGAAACTAATGACCATTTAACCCATCACAAGTTTGTGGTTTTCTTGTTGTTAACTTTCTCCTGATCATGCTTTCAATCACTCTCCATCAGAACTTGACACTTAGTTTATCTTCCATATCCATGTTTTCCTACATGGAATCCTAGTATAGATTATCTCGGGTGACCTTTGTACTTCTCTTTCTTTATTTTAAAGTGATAGTTTTATTGAATCTTTTTCTAATGTGGGACACTCAATGAAGTTCCCAAGAACAATTTTAAAATTTCAAGGAAACAATTTCTAAAAGGGGGGAAGAATGTAACACCCCAATATTTCATAGTAAGTTATTTTCTTTAAATTAATTCAATAGCTTGTGCTACACGCAACACCGAGTTTGAGCGCACCATGACTTACCAAACTAGCCGTTCAAAAAACGATTATGAATATTATTAAATACATTTTGAATTTTATATACTCCATATAATTTTAACATCCATATTATTTCTTTATTAGACATAATATAAGAACAAATTCAATTATTCAGATAAAAGAAGTATTTTTTAAAAAATGCAATTTTATCGCCTTTTAATGGAGAGCCCTTTTTAAATCCAATATTTGACACTTTTATATATTAAATTTGACAAAATAATCTTCCTATTTAGAATCAAGACATAAAAATTTAGTTTGGATAAATTTTCGGTGCTTTTCTGATAACTTACATATTTTAATGAATAGTGAAAATAGTAAATTTTAATTGAAAAAAAAATAATCAAAATAATTTAGAGTGTTAAATTATAAATTTTAATGGGTTTGAAGTATAATTAGATTATATTTTTATCATTTAATCCAATTTTGGTCATTATAAGTAAGTTTATATTTAAATTCGACATAAACACACATCAATATTTTGGTAGTTTTTACTCCTCAAAAACCCGCTTTCTGGTTTTGAAAACGGGGATATTTTTTTAAAATATTTAATAAAACTTATATGTTTTTAATTTGGTAAAATAGACATCATT
Organism: Viscum album; assembly: GCA_963277665.1. NCBI lineage: Eukaryota > Viridiplantae > Streptophyta > Magnoliopsida > Santalales > Viscaceae > Viscum > Viscum album. The sequence continues at coordinate 684,036,283 of OY728121.1, forward strand.
TTTGAATTTTTAATATCAAAATTATATTTGGGTGAATTTTTGGTATTTTTCTAAAAACTTTCAATTTTTGATGAATAGTGAAAAACACTGCATTATTGTTTAAAAACTACTTTTTATTTAAATAATTATTTATTTTATTTAAATTTATTTTAAGTCAAAATAGATACATAATACCAATATAAGTTCAATTTAATTCATTGTATCCATTTTATAATAAAATTAGATGTCTGAAATTTTATTGAACTTTTTAACGTCTTTTACCCACCTTCTAGGCACATTTGCAAATTTGCATAAAACATAATTTTACTGCTTTTGTGAGTTGAATTTCAAAAATCTAAGAAACACGGTTGACATCAGTAAGTAAAATTTGGTTCAATATGATGAAAATAATTTTTGGTGAATTTGAAAATTTGCATAAAACGTAATTTTACCGCTTTTGTGAATTGAATTTCGAAAATCCGAGAGACGCGATTGACATCAGTAAATACAATGTGGTTCAATAGGATGAAAATAATTTTTGTTGAATAGTAACTTTTCAATTTTATTTACCACGGTTAAAAGTAAATAGGGTAATTAAAGGTAAAAATGATATTATAATTACCCTACCACATGTTTTAATTCTATTGGATAAGTGTATTTCGACCAAAATAAACCTTAGGAATAAAATATGATCCTTTTGATCCACTTGGATTATATTAGGACATTTATTATTATTTTATTTAAAGAAGCATTAAAAGTGTTAAATTCAAATTTTAATAACTAAACCATTTTTAATATAGGGTTATACATAAGATAAATTTGACTATAAATATTCATTAGAAAGCTAAAAAAATTTCCTACATAATGGTATTTTATTTATATTTTTTAGATATTAAATAATTAAATTTATTTATAAAATAATGATGATGTAGTAATTACCTTATTAATGAAAGATTAAAATAATTGATATTAGTATTTTGACCAAAATCAACCTTAGGAATAAAATATGATCCTTTTGATCCACTTGGATTAGATTAGGACATTTATTATTATTTTATTTAAAGAAGCATTAAAAGTGTTAAATTCAAAGTTTAATAAATAAAAAATTTTAATATATGGTTATACATAAGACAAAATCAACATAAATATTAATTAGAAAGCTAAAAATATTTCCTACATAATGGTATTTTATTTATAATTTTTAGACATTAAATAATTAAATTTATTTACGACACAATGATGATGCAGTAATTACCTTATTAATGAAAGATTAAAATAATTGATAGTATTATTTCAAATAAAATCAACCTTAGGAATAAAATATGATCCTTTTGATCCACTTGGATTAGATTAGGACATTTATTATTATTTTATTTAAAGAAGCATTAAAAGTGTTAAATTCAAATTTTAATAACTAAACCATTTTTAATATAGGGTTATACATAAGATAAATTCGACCATAAATTTTCATTAAAAATATAAAAATATTTCCTACATAATTATATTTTATTTATAATTTTTAGGCATAAAATAATTAAATTTATTTATGACACAATGATGATGCAGTAATTACCTTATTAATAAAATATTAAAATAATTGATATTATAAATATCCAAATAAATGTAAATTGAGACTTTTAATGCATTAAACTAATTTTTTAGGTTAATATGACATGTTAGGATTGATTTAATTCATTTGGTTTGAAGTAATCAAGTTTTTTTGACTTTTACAAAAACCAAATACTAAATAGTGTCAAAATTGACATAAATGAGTTTTTAAAACAAATATTATATTATTAAATTTTATAATATTCCTAAAATCTAAGTTTTTTCCAAAGGACTCATATAATGATAGATATTTCATTAATGAACCACTTGGGGTTCTCTTGGCTTTTTATAGTAAGTTTGTTAACCATTTATTATAATAATATAAGAATACATGGTAAAAGTTAAACTATTTAACTAAGTTAAATCTAAAAAATAAGGTATATATAGCGACCTAAACCTGTCTAAAACCTATTGGTTGAGAGGTTTTAGACTCATACCCACCATAGCTCCGAAATAAATCCTTTTGGATCCATTATAAATTTAATATTATTGTATAATAAATTAATATTTCAAGCTTTTCCTAAAGTGACCCTCACCTCTCTTATAAAAGGGTACTTCCCCTTTTCTTAATTTCACACCTCCAAAGCCATTTGGATCGGCCTAAACCTACTCAAATATCCTGCCAACTACCCTCACTTGAACCTAGATTCCTTACTTTGATCATAAATCCAACCTATGGATCCCTTTTGATCAAATCAAAAGGAAGCACCTGAAGAAGAGGTAATAATTTCATCACCTCTTTCAAAGTTCTTTTCTCCTTACACTTCCTCTTTAATTGTTGTTTCCATACCAAAATAATAACTACAATACCTTCTACATACTGTGATTTTATTATAAATATGGTACAACCATATTCATTATTCTATCCATCCTATGAATGACAAAGTCACCATACGTGCGTACGTACGGCTTACCGTCTCCACATCATGGTGTAGTTTTTTATTCAGCACTTCAATATTTTTATGGGTATAATAATGAGTATGACTGATTTAAATAATAAATATAACATGTTAATGATTCTTTATATATAATATACCATCCAATTACATACGATTTCACCACTAATAGAATGATATTGTCGCTCATGCGTACGTACGGCTTACTGTCTTCATGACACGATGAGATTTCATTCCCCATCATAACCACTCAAGAATAATTTTCATTTTATGATTAAAAATAATGTTTAAGAACTTAATATCATTATTTATATGAATCAAATACATTCTATTCATAATAAACATAACTTACGTAACAAAACATAAAGGAAAATGAATCAGTTAACACCCAAAACAATGATACTACTGAAATATCATTAACAAGGCAATATAGAATATCATATATGATATCATATTTATGTATGTGGTTATTTTATAATTTAATAACAATTATTTCACCATTATAGAAGATTTTAAACTACCCTCTACTAAGGAAAAGTGCAAGGTAAGGGGTTTTCATCTCACTTTTTATTCCTGTGAGATTCATGCTATATTTCCACTATTTACTTTTATGTGGTTATGCACTACCTATGATTATATTATTTGTGTAATATACTTTAATTTATGTTTATTTACATATTCATTGTATGATCCTTCTTTCATGGGGTGTATGTTTCGTAAGTTACCAAATCGGTAAGTGTTAATTCTACAATCTCTTCATTATCTGAGGTTGTTTATACGTGAGTATATACTGGGACCTCTTTATCATCCATGTCTATGTTTTTTATAAATGTATTTCAAAACATTTTTACTATTTCCTAGACTATGGGTTAAAGTCACTTATACCCTTGTTTGACTTTTTATATAATTTTTATAAAGTAATCTTTCTGTTGTTTTCCAAACAAGGTCATTTACGACCTTTTTGACAAAATTATGGAAAAAATGTTTTTTTAACTTATACGGTGAGTGCGGCTATTTTCCGCCATTATAACATCTTTGAAGCATACCTTACAAGCTTATAAGAATATTTTCAAAATAAATGTTTTCTTTTATAATTATGTGACTTTTAAATGATTTCAAAATAGAAAGAGATATTTATCTCAAATAGTTTTGATTTCATTTATGTCAACGTCCTTTGATGGATTTTAAACTTGTTTGAAGTTGATTTATTATGATACAATCTTCCATATTGTATTTAATGTTTTGTGATATTTTTGAATTTGGATGTGTTATTTTTATACCATTCATGGTTTATGGTTAAAGTATTAACATTTTTTATGCTAGTTTTAATACGAATGTTTATGTTATGTTTCAACCTTTTCACATGAGGAATGCATTGGACTTAGTAAGTGACCGGTGGAGCCCACTATAGCTCCTTGATGCATCGGTAGGTCTTATGAGACAAACTAGTGTCTTGGCACAAGGCCTTGACAAAATCTTTATTTGTATTCTTGGCATGAGGCCTTGACTATGTGGTTATGATTTCCGTATTATGCATTCCATCATTATGAAATTAGATATTGATATTAATTGTGATTATTCAACTATTAGAATATCCATGTGAATAAGTAAATGGAATTATTTGATTTATCTTTCCCATATTATGCTGAATTTTATGTTTAAAAGGCTTGTGTTTTAGTCTTATACATTTCCTTAAATGTTTATGCTTATTTATGATAGTCTCTCCTATATTGTTATCCTTAATGAGCATCTGATTTCACCCCTTTATATGTTTTATTTCTTCCAGGATGCGAAGAAGTATATTACGATTAACCTGCATGAATAGGCTAAGGGATATAAGTGTGTTCAAAGGGGATACAATTTTGTTGTTTTTTCATTTCATAATATAATGTAAAAATTATGTGTGTATCTAGTACTTCCAAGGCTAATAAACTAATCGGTCTTTCGAGACTTGATCTCTTGTGATCATGCCAATGTTATGTAATAATGCACCTACTCTGGGTAACTAGGGTCGAGGTGTTACACTAAGTGTAAATATGGGTTCTTAGAAAGTTGAGAAGATTTAAAGGGGGTTCAGATTATTTAAAATTAAAATGGGATGAGAAAACAATTGTATATCATTTACACATTGTGTAAAGGTATTACACATCATTTAATTGTTCAAGGGTTTTAATAAAATAAATCTAAGGCAGCATGTTTTTCGTATAATTCCATTAAAAACATTTACACAACATGTAAACACATTACATGATGTGTAAATGAATGAATGTAGTTTTAAACATGCTATGTAGTTGAAATTCATTCTATTTCATTATAGATCCTCTCCTCTCAAAACTAGGGAATTCTCCAGGAAATTTAGAGTTACAATCTCCCTTCTAGATGTTCTTTTTTTGTCTTCAATCCCTAGTAAGTTCCTTTGTTTAGGTTTCTTCTTTCTTCCCTTTGGTTCTCCAACCATTGCAGTGAAATCCTTTGGCCGATTGTGTTGTTAGTTTTGATCTTGATCATTTTTTATCTAGGAACCTATTTTCAATCATCTGCACCTTCTTCCTCATGGGCTTTGGCCATTGGAAGCGTTGTTGGATTATCAGTTTAAGGTAGGGGTCAAAATCTTAACCCAATGGTTTGATAATTTCCAAGTTTATAAAATATCATGATTGTGCGATCATTGTGTGCATCCAAATTAATTAAATAATTGAATGAGATTATTACTTGATTTATTTTGGTTTCAAATGGATTTGTAATTGGCTAATGGCTTAAAGTGTGTTTAGTATGACATGTGACCTAGGGTGATTTCTTATTATATAATCCCTAAATTGTGGCTTATTTATTATTGATATAATTGTTAATCAATTTTTCATTGAATTAAAAGTGGAATATGAAAAAATAATGGTAATTCACATAATTAAAAATTAAGATATATGATGTGATATTATGATATCCATGCGGTATGATAAGAATTGTGTTCCATTTTGTAATGATTATATATCGATATCGACCCTGGAAATTGCACACTTATATGTTGTAATGCTGATATTGAGTAGGCTTGGCCTAGTCCCATTCTATAATGCTTATAGAGAGTTGTCTATTCCTAGTCCCATGCTATAATGATTATAGGGATTTAACCCAAAATGTTGTAATTATTATAGGATTTTGACCTAGAATGTTGTAATGTTTATAGGGCTTTGACCCGAATTGTTGTGACTATAGTATGGTTATATAGTTTTGGTTAGCATGGTTGTAAGACATGATTAGAGATATTCCATCATGGTTCTAAATCAAGCTATCTTACCATGGTTATATGGTTGTGGTTGGCATTGTTGGAAGACATGCACAGAGATGTTCCAGCATGGTGCTGAATCAGGTTATCTTACCTTGGTTATGTGATTGTGGTTGGCATGGTTGTGAGACATGCTTAGAGATATTTCAGAATAGAGTTAAAGTAGTTTGTTTTTGTACTTATTTAATTATTGAAATAATTAATACACCTATTTATCAATTTATTGCATACACTTTTTATCAGACTGGTTTTGTTTAGACATGGTGGTGTCAACCTACTGATTTATACTCACACCCTATTTGGGATGAAATTTGGTACTCGAGAAGATTATGTGGATACAGTTTTGGACAAGGTAAAAGGAACTTGTTATTGATTGGTTGTTTATTTTTGGGATGAATTTTGGAGATGTGGCTGATGTGGGGTTTGGGTCTCAGGACTTTGAGTCTTTTATTTGAGTCAGCTAGTCTTTTCTTGTATTATTCTAGTATGGCATTTTGTTACATTCCATCACGTCATTACATTGTTCTTTATCTATTTATTGGATTATTCAGTTGTTTTTATTGTTGTCTTCTGCAATGTGTATTCTCTGATTATTATTTTTTATTTATAAATTGTTTCTACTGCTATGACACTTCATACCAGGGGGTATAGTCTCCCCACTATACTATTCACACCCCCACTGCTAGTTGTTAGCTTCTAGCATATGGGGAGGAATGATTGAGGTCTCATAACCAACCCTTTCCATCCATGTGAGAGAGTTCTAGATTGGGGACGTTACAAAGTGGTATCAGAGGAGCATGTTTTATTTTCATTTTTCCTTTCAATTTGGTAAAGGTATAAAGGAGGCTAGGATGTTTTGGGGCTTGGTAATGAGCTTGTGCATGGGAGTAACTAACCCTTGTATGGGGGAAAATCCAAGTACACAGGGATGGGATTGTTGTTTGTGTTGTGTGCTTGTTACAGTTGGTGTTATTTCACCTTGTGTGATTCACATGTTGTGTAAGGTTATTGTTTTATGATCTTACTATTTCTTGAGATTTTTACTCATGGACCAGTATGGTGTGAGATGAGAATACATGCATCATAATAGGCACATAGGGATATATTGACATTCATTGTTCATGATAGGGGCATATCAATTTTTTTCATGTGATATATACTTTCCTATTGAACTATAATATGAGGTATCTATTTCACTTGATAAATGAAATGATTTGACGTTCCATGATAAAATACATATAATATATTTATAGTGAGACTAATAGTTGGTGGTTCTCAGTTATAGTCACATGTTGGGGTTAATATTTTTTCTAACCATTTCTCCAATGTGTGTGTTTGTCTTATAGAGAAAATGTCTCCTTGTAATCTTCAACTCAAGCATCAAGAGAGTGGAAATCAGTATGCTCCCTATACAGATGAACCAGAATTTCCTATAGTTCCTAAGGAACTTATGGATTTTCAGCTTCGTGATAGCCTCCTAAGGGTCATGTGATCCATGGAAAGGGGGACTGTTTGTATCATTCCTTCGATGTCTGAGATGACAAGAGAGATTTAGTTTTAGCATCCACCTGTGTTTACTGGGGAAGGGGGACCCCAGGAAGCTGAGTTTTGGATTGATTCGGTCCGGACAATCTTCAAGCATCTCGAGACACCCATAGATAGGAGGGTGAATCTTTCTGTGTATATGCTTCGTGGACCTGCCAAGCATGGTGGGATATTCGAGAGGAAGCTGGGTAGTAGGATGATCTATATTTAAAAGACTTCAAGATAAAGTTCATGAGCCATTTATATCCCAAAAACTTGAGGGATGAAAAAGATCATGAGTTCATACATCTGACGCATGAGGGTTTCTTAATGTTGGACTATGTTGGACGTTTTATTGACATACAGCACTTTTTTCCATCTTTTTCAATTGATGAAAACTCCAGGGAAAGACATTTCTAGGATGGTATTAATTATGAGATCATGTCATGGGTAAATATTTTTATTTTAAGAGGATTTGAAGGCATGATGAACCAGGCACTCATCACATAATGGAATATTAAAGAGTCCCTAAGCAGTGGTTAGGATGTTTCAGCAGGGTGAATATGGCATATCACCTTTTTATTACATAACTTTTCATTACATTTTACATACATAGGATCTTTAAAGTCTAGTGTCTTGGAAATCAGGAATATAATACATGAAAATAACATAAAACATATTTATAATACACTTGTAAGTCTTCATCATAGGTTCATCCTAAGTACAATTACTACATCTCATAACCTAGAGACATACATCAAAGGAAAGGGTGGGCAGAAGGCCCAGTAAGGAAAACAAGGGAATCAGTTTACTTGTGAAATCAATAAGAACTTGCTAAAAACATAAAGACGTGAGAAATGGAAGTAGAGGAACTTCATAATGAAAGGAACTTGAATCATAACATGAATATGTGGCTACAAAATTTAATTTATACATTCATGAAAAAATCACCAAGGTTCATCCCCAAGGTGTCATAAAAATTGCCAAGGTTATTCACCAAGGTATCGTGAAACTTGTCATCTCTAGAGATTAAATTCTTTACCCAATACATTGGAGCGCTATCAGGGTGCACCCTTAATATGTCTTTATTTTCATTTGATCCACATATATCATAATCAAACACTTCATAAATAACCCATATAGAATAAAAGAAATGGATTTCATTTCAAAATTGTGACATTTTAAAAGTTCTTAAAAACATGATTGTTGCGTCATTTATAACCCATGGAAAGGGAGTGAGGGTTATATGTATGTCAATTACATAATCAAATAGATAAATTTTATATATTGATTAATACCCTTGGAAATGAAAATAGATTTGGGTATTCTCATAAATAATACAAGATAATTTCTTGAGAAAAAGAGAGAGATTTGAGACGAAAATTCTGCAGCATAATGACTATATAACATGGTTTTAGAAAACATTAAAAAGAGAGGGTACAAGGGTAACCCACTCATAAATAACTTATAATCCAGTATAAAGACAAAATAAATGGAGATAAAAACATGGTATGGAAATTTCAATGACATACCACATGAAAAAAGGAAACTTGAGAGGAAAGAGAAGATGTGATTTCTTTTACAAAAAATTTCGGCAGCCTAAATGCGTCACTTAAAAATTTAGAAAATAAATTAATGTGAGTGGAAAGGGTCTCTCATAAATTGAAAATAAAATATACATTAGTATGGATATAGAAGAACAAATCCCCACATAATAAAATGGAAACTATAAGACATAACATAAAGGAAGTCATGACTTAAAAGAGGAGGGTGAAAGGTTCCCTTACCTTGAAGAGTAGCTTCGAAATCTTGAAGGTCGGAACCTTGGGAGGCATGCGGGCACCTTGAGATAACTACTTGGGAGGTAGAAAGACCAGATATTCTTTGAGGAGTATTTTGGAATGAAAAGAATGAGGGAATGGCTTGGTATTTATAGGAAAAGTGAGGGAATAAATTATTAATTTCCAAGGGACACCTCATCGATGGTATTTGCAAACCCATGGGCTTGCCCATAGTATTGGCCACTTGGTACACATCATAACATATCATACTATTCAAAATTTGACCATATTATTTAAATCATTATTACATCATTAATGATGTCATTAAACACCTAAAACTCAAAATTGTATTTTTACTATTCACCGAAAAATCAATTGTTTCGAAAAAAATCCCAAAAATTCACTCTAACATAATATCTATGGTCTGAATTAAAAAATGAAATCCATTTTATGAAAATATTTTTATAAATATTTTTAATTTAATTTTTAAATAAAATCATTATTTATTCCAAAAATTCAACTTTAAAATTATAACTCATTTTGTAACACCTTAAGAAAGTAATCAAAGTCCCATAAAATTATCGTATAACCATAAGACAATAAAGTAACAATTTATAATTAAATTTTATGAAAATAAATTTCCATTTTAAATTATTAAATTAATTATAAAATTGTAAATAAAATATTTATGACGTACAAAAATACCAAAACTTAAACTATGATCATTTTTTCACTTTTAAGATGTCTAAAATGCTTTTATACATTCATGGGTGAATTTTCTATTTTTTTGGTCGATTTACTATTCATTACTATTCATTACTATTCATACAGGTATGTTACTATTCATACTTTACTATTCACTAAAAATTAAGTTGATCTTATTAGACTCTAAATTTCTTACTGAACACAACTGTATAAGACCATTTTTTGAAAATCAATTCACATTATTAATTATTTAAAGAATACAAAAATATTTTAAATACACCTTTTTTCCTAAATTCGTCAATAATATACATCCTATATTTATCCAGACATTTGAAATTCACAAACTTTACCATAATAAGAAATAACAATTTTATTTATATAAAAGGATTACACAAAGTAGCTAAGGTCTCGTTACATAGCCTGTTATAACACCAGCATATGACCTAAGTGTAAGGTGTGTTATGGTGATATAATCTTGGGGTGGATTGGACAACATTTCCCAAGTGGTGATTTCTATCAGCTTGAACTTCTACCTTAGGCGATTTCGTTCAAGCTTCACATGTTGAAGTTTGGCTTGGGCTTGGTCCAGAGCAAATCCCAATGATGCTACCTTCTTCCTAAGCTCCGACAGATGGGATTCATATGGCCCAATTCTACTAGATGATGCCATCGACTCTTATTTTTGTATTAATTAACCAATATCATTTAAATTTGTAAACAATAATTGTAACATTAAGAATTTAGTTTCCAACAGTCATATTGACCAATGGTAATATAACAGTCGAAACCCAACAGTATCATTTAATTATACTCACTTCATTAATTAAAGGATATAGTTTTTTGAGTATAAAATAAAATAACACACAAATTTAGGAAATAAATATTATTAAAAAGTTCGGGTCGTTACATTATTCCCCCCTTAAGAAATTTCATCCCTAAAATTTTAACTCATACCCTAAGAATAGAAAATGTGTGGGTACTTTTTCCTCATAGACTCCTTTGGTTCCCACGTGGCTTCCTCGCATTTGTGGTTCCTCCACAACACCTTAACAAGGTAAGTAGTCTTATTGTGTATAACCTTGTCTCTACGATCCAAAATCACCACCGACTACTCCTCATAAGAGAGTTCATGTTCCAATTGTACCACCTTTGGATTTAGTACATGTGAAAGGGTCAGTTATGTACTTCCTCAAGAGAAATATGTGGAAGACATCATGAACTTGTGCTAGATTTGGAGGAAATGGAAGCCGATAGGCCACTACTCCTACGTGATCAAGAATTTCATAGGGTCCAATGTACCTAGGGATGAGCTTCCCTTTCTTCCCAAACCTCATGACTCTCTTCCCAGGTGAAATTTGAAGAAATACTTTTTCACCAACATCAAACTCCAAGTCCCTTCGACGGTTGTCGGCATAGCTCTTATGCTGACTCTGAGTAGCCTTAATGTGTTACTAGATGGCGTGGACTTTTTCTGTCATCTCTTGCATAAGATCAAGCCCAAGAATCTTTCTCTCACCATCTTCATCCCAACAAGTAGGATTTCTACATCACTTCCCATATAGAGCTTCATAGGGTTCCATTTGAATGCTCGAGTGGAAGTTATTGTTGTAAGAGAACTCAACTAAAGGGAGATGTTGATCCCATCCACATTTAAATTCCATTGAGCATGTTCTCAGCATATCCTCGAGTGTTTGAATAGTTCTTTCAGATTGTCCATCAGTTTGGGGTTGATGGGCCATACTGAAATTCAATTCAGTGCTCAGAGCATGTTGAAGACTTCTCCAGAATTTTGATGTGAACCTTGGATTGTGATCAGATACGATAGAAAGTGGAACTCCATGCAACCTTACCACTTCCTTCACGTAAATTCTGGCAAGTTGATCAAGAGACAAATCTTCCCGAATGGAGATAAAATGGGTAGTCTTGGTAAGACGGTCCACAATAATGCATATTTCATTATTTCCTTTGGATGTTCTTGGGAGACCAGTGACGAAGTCCATAGTGATATTGTCCCACTTCCATGCTGGTATGGGTAGTGGTTGCAATACCCCTTTAGGTATTTGTTGCTCTACCTTAACTTGCTGACATACCAGGCACCTTGAAGTGTAGTCAGCAATCTCCCTTTTCATATTATCCCACCAATAATGATCATGAAGTTCCCTATACATTTTTGTGTTTCCGGGATGTATAGAGAAAGTAGAGCTATGAGCTTCATCCATCAGATCCTTCTTTATTTCTGGAGTAGATGGAACACATAGTCTTGTACAAGATTTCAGTACACCTTCTTGATCAATATTGAACTCAAGAAACTTCCCATCCTTCACAGCCTCAAACTTCTTCTGTAATAAAGGATCTTCTTTCTGAGCTTTCTTGATCTTCTCTAGTAATGACGGTTGAGAAATAATTTGGGTTAGGGTTGATGATATTCATTCCCTTATAATTCACATGTCCAGTTTTACTAGGTCATTGATCAAAGGATATCTTTGAATCCTCATCATGGAAAGAACAACTTGGTCTTTCCTGCTTAATGCATCAGCGAATTTGTTTTCTCTTCCGGGATGATAATGAACTGAACAATCATAGTCTTTGAGAAGTTCCAAAAAACTCCTTTGTCTCATGTTAAATTCCTTCTGTGTGAAAATATACTTCAAAATTTTATGTTCTGTGTATATATCACATTTCTCCCCATAAAGATAGTGCCTTCATATCTTCATAGCAAAAAAAAGACCGCAGCCAGCTCCAGATCATGCGGAGGATAGTTATACTCATGAGTCTTCAACTGTCGAGATGCATAAGAAATGACCTTGTCGTTTTTCATGAGGATTCACCCAATCCCTTTCAGAGATGCATCGCTAAAAATAACGAATCCTTATCCACTTGAGGGTAGAGTTAACACGGGTGCAGTAACCAATATCTTCTTCAACTCCTGGAAATTTTCCTCACACTCCTTTTTCCAGATGAACTTGACTCCTTTTTGAGTTAACTTGGTTAATGGATTTTAAAGTTGTGAAAAGTTTTTAAAAAACCTCCTATAATATCCCGCTAATCCAAGGAAACTACGAATCATAGTTATTGTTGCAGGCTGAGTCCACTCCTCTATAAGTTTTATCTTTTTAGGGTCAACTATAATTACTTCATTGGTAACAATGTGTCCCAAGAAAGCAACTTGTTGTAACCATAATTCACATTTACTAAAATTTCCAAAAAGCCTCTCCTTCTGCAGAGTTTTCAAAATAACCCTTAGATGATCCTCATGCTCCTCGCGACTCTTGGAATATATCAGAATATCAGCAATAAAAACTACCACAAAGTTATCAAGGTAGTCCTTAAAGACTCTATTCATTATATCCATAAAAATAGAAGGTTCATTAGTTAGTCTGAAGGTCATAACAACAAACTCATAATGCCCATATCTTGATTGGAAGGCAGTTTTTGGAATATCTTCTTTCTTCACCCTCAATTGATGATAACCAGATCGAAGATAAATCTTAGAAAAGAATTGAGCCTCATGAAGTTGGTCAAATAAGTCACCAATTCTTGGAAGATGGCATTTGTTCTTTATTGTGATCTCATTCAGTTCTCTATAATCAATTCATATCCACATCGATCCATCCTTCTTCTTCACAAAGAGAACAGGTTCTCCCCAAGGAGACACACTCAGTCAAATAAACCCCTTCTCCAAAAGATCTTGGAGTTGTTTATTTAATTCCTCTAGCTCCACATTTTCCATCATATACAGGGTCTTTGATATTGGATGAGATCCACGTACGAGTTCAATAGAGAAATCTACCTCTCTTTCTAGGGGAGGTCCAAAAAACTCTTCAGGAAATACGTCAATGTATTCCTGGATGATGGGGACATTTTCTATCCTCAAAATCTCATTTCCTTCTTCTTCTTCACCGATCAACTCCATAAAGAAGGATATAGGAGGTTCTTCTAGACAAATATCAGGTTGAGATATCTCTCCTTGGAAGATAACTGTAGGTTCTCTATTTAAGACTACTAAGATTTCCTTGCTTCTGCATTTGATCTTAGCATTATACTTTGAGATCCAGTCCATCCCTAGTATAATATCGAATTCCAGCATGGGAATAACTACTATATTTGTGATAAGATTGTGCTCACTAAAGTAAATACTAGAGTTTCTAAATACTGACGATACTTGGATAATCCCACCAGGGGTCTTGACTGATAACTCTACTTTTAGAAAATCGGGGGTTGATTCTAAATTCTTTGAAAAATTAGAGGAAATAAAGGAATGTGTAGAACTAGTATCGAACAAAGTACTTTCTAGATTTGAGATAACAATAAGAGTACCTACTACCACATCATTCAGAGCTTCAACTTTAGCTGTCGTGATAGAAAAAGCACGACCTTTCTCCCTTGGCCTTTACTGAGCCTGATGGTGGTTCCCCTCTACTGCCCTTGGATTTGGACAGTGATTGGAAAAGTTCCCAAGTTGTCTGCACTTAAAGCACTGGACATCAGGTAGGGCCTACACCATCGTCCCCTTATCCTTAGTGTTTGGAAGTTGAGGTTTCACCTCACTACAACAATTATTCACAATATGGCCTTCTCTTCTACACTTGTAGCATTTCCCGCTCCAGAGCAGGTAGTTCCCCGAATGATTCCTCCCACATTTATTACACGTGGGACGTTTCACTTGCTTGCCTACTCTTCCCAGATCAAAGGTCTTCCCTAAGCTAGGATCCATCGATCTCTTCTTGTCGTTAGATTTATGAGATCACCGTGTCTCACCAAACTCCAGCTTGACTTTCATTGCACTCCGAACGATCTCCTCGTAGCTAATATAGTCTCGGTTGGCTAGATTCTTCCACATATGAGGTCTCAGTCCACCGAATAATATATCAACCTTACCATTTGGATCCATGAAAAATCTAGAGTTGTAACGTGAAATCCTTGTGAAGTTCATCTCGTAGCTTCCCACAGATTCATTCTCCTTCTGATTCAGCTCGAGAAACTCCTTCTCCATTCTTGTTCTCATCAATCGAGGGAAATACTTGTTGAAGAATATCCCTCTAAACTCTTCCCACTCTATAGATTCAACTTCCACTCTTGGAATTGTGTTTTTAATCAGTTCCCACCACTTATCAGCTTCTCCCTCTAAGTGATAGACAGTCAGGGTAACCTTCTCTTTTTCAGAACATCAGAGCACAGAAAATATCTTCTCGATAGAGCTGATCCACTATTCAGCAATCAATGGGTCAGTAGATCCACTAAAGTTTGGTGGTAGTTGACGCATAAAGGATTAAATATAAAGTTGTTCACTTCACGGTGATATCGGTCTCTTAGCTTGATTCAAGTTATTTCCCATAACTTGAATCAGTTGGTTCATCATTTGCATGAAATTTTCCATTATGGCTTCCATCGGAGGGTCGTCAGTGCATGGTCCATTGCGTTCACCAATTTCAAAGGTCCTCCTATTTCCTGCCATTTTATAAAATAATAAAACCCTAGTGAGAAAATTATTTCATTTATGAATCTTTTAACTATAAAGGATTTCATTTCTTAAAACTTCTTTAAGCAATTACATTTCTCTATAAATCCTTCATAATGATTCATAAAAAGCTTATGATTAACCAAACATATCCCCTGGGAGTTTCATAACCAAGAGTGCAGAAAGGGTCATTGTCGTGTACCAGGATACCCCAGGTCAAGCCCTAAACTCCTTGTCGAAGTTTTCACTCTTAGGTACCTATGTGCCAGAGTCGCCTCTACCTGCTCGTATCCAGACAGGGATGTATTTTCTTGATAAACCACTTACTCATTACTCACCAAAATGCCATGAATTTTTCCTATATTTAAAACTTTCTATATGATTATTCATAAAGTTTTAATAGCATAATTTCCATAAATAACTAAACTATCCTTTGATACCAACTATGGAATCCTACCTTTTTATTACATAACTTTTCATTACATTTTACATACAGAGGATCTTTAAAGTCTAGTGTCTTGGAAATCAGGAACATAATACATGAAAACAACATAAAAAATACTTCTAATACACTTGTAAGGATTCATAATAGGTTAATCCTAAGTACAATTACTTCATCTCATAACCTAGAGACATACATCAAAGGAAAGGGTGAGCATAAGGCCTAGTAAGGAAAACAAGGGAATCAATTTACTTGTGAAATCAATAAGAACTTGATGAAAACAAAAAGACATGAGCAATGGAAGTATAGGAATTTCATAATGAAATTAACTTGAATCATAACATGAATATGTTTATAAAACATTTAATTTAGACATTCATGAACATATCACCAAGGTTCATCCCCAAGGTGTTATAAAAATTACCAAGGTTATTCACCAAGGTATCGTGAAACTTGTCATCTCTAGAGATTAAATTCTTTACCCAATGCATTGGAGCACTATCAGGGTGCACCCTTAATATGTATTTATTTTCATGTGATCCACATATATCATAATCAAACATTTCATAAATAAACCATATATAATAAAATAAATGGGTTTCATTTCAAAATTGTGACGTTTTAAAAGTTCTTAAAAACTTGATCGTTACGTCATTTATAACCCATGGAAAGGGAGTGAGGGTTATATGTATGTCAATTACAGAATAAAACAGATCAATTTTATGTATTTATGAATACCCCTAGAAATGAAAATAGATTTGTTTATTCTCATAAATAATACAAGAGAATTTCTTGAGAAAAAGAGAGAGATTTGAGACGAAAATTCTGCAGCATAACGACTATATAACATGGTTTTAGAAAACATTAAAAAGAGAGGTTACAAGGGTAACACACTCATAAATAACTTATAATATAGTATAAATACATAATAACATGTATATAAGAACATTTTATGGAAATTTTAATGGCATGCCACATGAAAAGGAAACTTGAGAGGAAAGAGAAGATGTGATTTCTTTTACAAAACTTTTGGCAGCCTAACGGCGTCACTTAAAAATTAAGAAAATAAATTTATAAGAGTGGAAAGGGTCTCTCATCAATTTAAAATGAAATGGATAGTATTAGGGATATATAATAACAAATCCCCACATAATAAAATGGAAACTATAAGACATAACATAAAGGAAGTCATGACTTAAAAGAGGAGGGTGAAAGGTTCCCTTACCTTGAAGAGTAACTTTGAAAGCTTGAGGTTCGGGTCCTTGGGAGGCTTGAGGGAACCTTGGGAGGACTACTTGGGAGTTAAAAAGACCATAGATTCATTGAGGAGGATTTTTGAATGAAAATAATGAGAGAATGACTTGGTATTTATAGGAAAAGTGAGGGAATAAATTATTAATTTCCAAGGGACACCTCATCGGTGGTATTTGCAAAACCATGGGCTTTCCCATGGTATTTTCCCATGGCATTGGCCACTTGGTAAACCTAATAACATATCATACTATTCACAAGTCGACTAGATTATTTACATCATGGTTACATCATTAATTATGTCATTAAACACCCAAAACTCAAAATTGTATTTTTACTATTCACTGAAAAATCAATTATTTCAGAAAAATCCCAAAAATTAAATCTAACATAATATTGATGCTATGAATTCAAAAATGAACTCCATTTTATGAAAATAATTTTCTAAATATTTTTAATTTAATTTTTAAATAAAATCATTATTTATTCCAAAAATACAACTTTAAAACTATAACTCATTTTGTAACACCTTAATAAAGTAATAAAGGTCCCATAAAATTATTATATAACCATAAGACAATAAAGTAACAATTTATGATTAAATTTTATGAAAATACATTTCCATTTTAAATTAATAATTTATTATAAAATTATAAATAAAATATTTATGACATACAAAAATATCAAAACTTAAACTATGATCGTTTTTTCACTTTTAAGATGTCTAAAATGATTTTATACATTCATGGGTGAAGTTTCTATTTTTTTGGTCGATTTACTATTCATTACTATTCATACATGTATGTTACGATTCATACTTTACTATTCACTAAAAATTAAGTTGATCTTATTAGACTCTAAATTTCTTACTGAACACAACTCTAGAAGACCTTTTTTGAAAATAAATTCACATTATTAATTATTTAAAGAATATAAAAATATTTTAAAATACCCCTTTTTCCTAAATTCACCAATAATATACATCCTATATTTATCTGAACATTTTAAATTCACAAACTTTACCATAATAAGAAATAACAATTTTATTTATATAAAAGGAATACACAATGTAGCTATGGTATCGTTACATAGCCTCTTATAACACCAGCATAGGACCTAAGTGTAAGGTGTGTTATGGTGATAGAATCTTGGGGTGGCTCGGACAACATTGCCCGAGTGGTGATTTTTATCATCTTGAGATTCTCCCTTAGGTGATTTCGTTCAAGATTCACATGTTGAAGTTCAGCTTGAGCTTGGTCCAGAGCAAAGCCCAGTGATGCTACCTCCTTCCCAAGCTCTGAAAGATGGGCTTCATATGGCCCGAGTCTACTAGATGATGCCATCGACTCTTCTTTCTGTATTAATTAACCAAGATCATTTGAATTTATAAACAATAATTGTAACATTAAGAATTTAGTTTCCAACGGTCATATTAACCAATGGCTATATAACAGTCGAAACCCAACAGTCTCATTTAATTATAGTCACTTCATTAATTAAAGGATATAGTTTTTGTTGAGTATAAAATATAATAACACACAAATTTAGGAAATAAATATTATTAAAAATTTCAGGTCGTTACAGTGAAGTTATTATTCAAGTGGTAAAAAGCACCGTTATGATAGTTTCCACCAAAGTAATAGTGGGTTGAGTAGTTAGGGTAGTGGAGTACCATCTGAATATCATGTTTTGTTCCAGTGCTATCAGTGTGGAAAGTTTGGCCACAAGTGCTTGCAGTGTCCTTACCCCGTAGTCAAGTGTCCTATCTGTGGAAGACCAGTTCATCATCATGGTTTATGTGTAAACTTTCCATATAAGACCAGTGGAAGAGGATCAAGACAATCACCATAGTTAGGAAGGGGCTCAGCTACCCCTCAGTAAGCTGGTAACTGGAATTCTACATGCCATTCAGGCAGAGGCAGGGGACGGGGTACCCTAGTGCATGAGAAATAGTACCAAGAAAGGGATGTAGCTCAGGGTAGTTAGACTAGATCCCAAGGTAGAGGGATAATTCAGCTTCACATTATGCAGACTACTCCAGCTAACATGGATACATGACCATCTACTATCAGAGGTACGATACTTGTATCATCTACCTTAACCTGTGTTTTGTTTGATACAGGAGCATCACATTCTTTTCTATCTGCACTTTTTGAAAAAAGTTTGGTCTTGGATGTGGAAATATTATATGGTGTTTTAACCATAGACACACCATTGGGAGTGCAGTCATAGAATATCAAATGTTTCAAGGCATGTTCTCTAGAGATTGGTTGTTACCATTTCTTTTGGGAACTATTCGTACTGAAAATAAAAAGCTTCAACTTGATATTTGGTATGGATTGGTTAGTTCTATATCATACTCATATCAACTATTATAGTAAAATATTTACCTTTCTATCTCAAGAATAAGTAGTTTTCTCAATAGGGTGAGTGGGATCTTCAAGTTGGTCATACGAGGCCAATTTAGTGAAAATTGGATTATCTCATGGTTCAAATCGTTGGTCTTGCTCTAGATAATTGTGGAATATAGTAGGATTATTTTCCTTTGATGGTATACTGGTTTTGGGATGTTTTCCCCGATGAATTTTATGGATTACCACTTGAGCGAGAGATCTAGTTCACAGTCGAGTTGGTGCCGGGAGCAGAGCCAGTTTATATCATGCCTTACCGAATGGAACCAGTAGAGCTTTGAGAGTTGAGGGTTCAGTTGGAAGATCTAGAATCTAAAGTCTTTATAAGTCCTAGTACATCTCTTTGGGGTTTTCTAGTGCTCTTCTCCAAAAAGGATGATGGATCTCTACGCTTATGTGTGGATTATCGTAGGTTGAACCAGATAACAATCAAGAACTGGTATCCTCTTCCACGCATTGATGATCTTTTCGATCAGTTGAGAGGTTCCAAGATCTTCTACAAGATTGATTTCAAATCAAGATATCATCAGTTAAGGGTGAGACTATCAAAAATACCTCAAACTTCTTTTAGGAGTAGGTGTGGTTTGTATGAATTCGTAGTGATGCTGTTTGGGTTGACTAATGCGCATGTGGTATTCATGGCCTTAATGAATATGATCTTTCATCCTTTCCTGGATCAATTTGTGGTGGTTTTTGTCAATGATATCCTAGTGTAATCCTAGTTAGAAAATGATCATTATAAAACATCTTGGCATCATCCTGGGTATATTGAGAGAGCATCGACTTTACACCAAGCTAACTAAATATTGTTTCTGGATAAATATAGTGCACTTCTTGTCCCATGTCATCTCAGAGGCAGGAGTGTCAGTGGACCTAGAAAAAGTCACAGCCATGGTATCTTGGGAACAACCCAAGAAAATATTTGAAATTCAAAGCTTTCTGGGTTTAGTAGGTTATTATCGGCATTTTATCTAAGATTTATCCTGTTTGGTGACACCAATGTCTGGGATGATCAAGAAAGGGGTGAAGTTTTTTTGGCCTGATGCTTGTGAGAGAGATTTTCAAGAGCTGAAAGGCAGGCTGACCTCGGCACCTATCCTCATTTTACCTATGTTAGGTAAAGCATATACAATGTACTATGACGCGTCTGGAGTTGGACTCAGAGTAGTTCTAATATAGGAGGATCATATGGTTGTTTATGGCTTCAGGTAGTTGAGACCACATGAGAGGAATTACCCTACTCATGATCTGGATTTAGAAGCAATGGTATATTCCCTAAGATATTGGAGACCCTATCTCATGGGTGAGAGGTTTTTGGTATACATGGATCACAAGATCCTCAAGTACATCTTTTCTTAGTGAGACCTTAACCTTCAGCATATAAGGTGGGTTGAGTATCTGCAATCTTTTGACTTTGAATAGGATTATACATTAGGAAAGGGCAACATCGTTGCCAATGATTTGAGCCGAAATACATAGACAGAGGATGTATGAGAGTCTTGTGAAAAGTGACGGATAATGAACCTTTTTACAGACATGAATCTAGATGTTTAGGAATCTTAGGGGTGAGTATCTCTAACTTCTATATCAGTTATACCCATGCTTTTGGGCCAGATTAAGACCGAGTAGTTGTCTGATCTGGAGGGATCAATTCTGAGAGAAAAATTATATGGTGTGGAGACTCCATTAGGATGGTCTCTCAGTAGTGGAAATTATCTTCTTTTCCATGGCTAAGTATGGGTTCCTATGGGCTTACACGATGAGATGATGAGGGAGTTTCATGCTTCTAAATGGTCAACGCATCTTGGTTTAACAATGATGTATTGTGATCTTCATAGAAAGTAATGGTGGCCCACTTATTACCTATTAGGGAAACTTTCACAGTTTAAGATCTGGGAAATATTTATGTGTGTGAGGTGGTTCAGTTGCATGGTGTTCTGAGGAGTATCATTTCATACAGAGATCCTCGTTTCACATCATTTTTCTGGTAGGGTCTTCATAAATCCCTAGGATCGCAAGTTCTTTTAAGCACAGCCTATCATCCACAAACTAATGGTCAATCTAAGCAGACTATTCAAGTTTTGGAGGATATGTTATGAGTTTGTTTTTTGGATTTTGGTGGTTCATGGGAGAAACATATGGAAATTGTGGATTTTTCATATAATAATATATTCCATGCATCAATCCAAATGGTACCTTTTGATTATTTTTATGAAAGTTTGTGCCGTTCACCTCTTTGTTGTCTGTAGGTAGGTGATTCAGCACTTGTTGGGGCTAGTCTCATGTAGGAGACATCTGAGCAAGTTTAGTTGATCAGACATCGGTTGGTGACCATGCAGAGCTAGCATAAATATTATGTTGGACATCGAATATGGAATATGAAATTCAAGGTTGGTAAACATGTTTTCCATCAGGTGATTCCTAGGTTGGGGCAATGCTGTATCAGGAAATAGGGAAAGTCGGCGCCTAGGTTTGTTGGTCCATTTGAAATAGTGGCAAGGTTTGGTCTAGTGGCGTATCGTTTAGACCTTCCACAATGCTATAGTGTCATGCAAGACGTATTCCATGTGTCACAACTACGAAGATATCATCCAGACCCTTCCCATGTGATAGACATAGAATATGTCTAGCTTTGTGTTGCTGTGTCCATTAAGGAGAATCTGATACAGGTTGTGGATCGTAGTGAGAAATATCTTCGAGGTCGGACTATACTGTTGGTTCAAGTCTAGTGGCAGCATGGGCAAGTTCAGGATGAAACCTAGGAGAGGGAGTTTGATATGAAAACACAGTGGCCATCCCTATTCACTGAGACCTCACAGGGACACTTGGAGTAGCTCAGGGATGAGCTGTTATAAGGTGGGGAGGTTGTTAGATCCTTTCTTTTTTCCAGGTATGTCTCTCTCTAAGTTTTTCATTTTATCTTTGGTGGCTGAGTCTTGTTCAGAGATGGAGAGCCTTTATTAGAAAAAATGACCTAAAGTTCATGGATGTATACATATTTGAGTTAATGGAGTCTAGGTATAAATGGTACTAAGTGTTAATTGGGTTCTTGGTAAGTTGAGAAGATTTAAAGGGGGTTCAAGTTTATTAAAAGGAAAATGGGCTGAAAAATTAACTGTAGAAAATTTACACATCGTGTAAAGGTATTACACGTCATGTAATTTTTCGAGGGTTTTAATAAAATAAATCTGAGGTGACAGGTTTTTTGGTGAATTCCATTAAAAACATTTACACAATGTGCAACCACATTACATGTCGTTTAAATTTCTGACTTGTAGTTTTAAACATGTTATACAGCTGAAATTCATTCTATTTTGCTTATCTCCTCTCCTTGTGAACATAGGGTATTCTCCAGGTGATTTTGAAATGCCAACCTCTCTTCTGAATGTTCTTTTTTCATCTTCAATCCCTGATAAGTTTCTTTGGTTAGGTTTGTTCTTTCTTCCCTTTGGTTCTCCAACCATTACGGTGAACTCCTTTGGCCAATTACATTGTTGGTTTTGATCTTAATTAATTTTGATATAGGAACCTCTTTTCAATCATCCGCACCTTCTTCCTTGTGGTCATTGCCCATTGGAAGTGTTGTTGTATCATCGGTTAAAGGTAGGGGTTCTAAATCTTAACCCTATGATGTGATAAATGTCAAGTTAATGCAATATTATAATTGCACCATCATTGTGTGCATCCAAATTAATTAAATAATTGAATGAGATTATTCCTTTATTACCTTTGGTTTCAGATGGATTTGTAATTGACTGATGGATTAAAGTATGTTTAACATGACATGTGACCTAGGGTGATTTCTTGTTACAAAATCCCTAAATTGTGGCTTATTGCTTATTAATATAATTTTTAATCAATTGTGAATTGAATTTCAAGTGGCATATGAAAGAATAGTGGTAATTTGTATAATTAACCATTGAGATATGTGATGTGATATTGTGATATCCAAGCTATATGAAAGGAATTGTGTTCCATGTTGTAATGCTTATATATCAGGCTCGGCCCTAGCACTTTCACACTTATATGTTGTAATGCTGATATTGAGTGGGCTCGGCCTAGTCCCATGTTGTAATACTTATAGAGAGCGGGCTATGCCCAGTCCCATGTTGTAATTCTTATAGGTATTTGACCCGGAATATTGTAATGTTTATAGGGATTTGACCCCGAATGTTGTAATGCTTATAGGGCTTTGACCCAGATTATTGTGACTATACCATGGTTATATGGTTGTGGTTGGCATGGTTGTAAGAAATTTTTAGAGATATTCCAGGATGATGCCGAAGAAGGTTATCTTACCATGGTTATATGGTTGTGGTTGGCATGGTTGTAAGACATGCTTAGAGATATTACGGCATGGCACCGAAGAAAGTTATCTTACCTTGGTTATATGATTGTGGTCGGTATGGTTATAAGACATGCTTAGAGATATTCTGGTATGGAGCCGAAGCAGGTTGTTGTTGTATTTATTTAATTGTTGAATTAATTAATACACTTGTTCATCGCTTTATAGCATACACTTCTTATCAGACTGGTTTTTTTTAGACATGGTAGTGTCAACCTACTGAGTTATAATCACACCCTATTCGGACCATCATTTGGCACCTAAGAAGATTATGTGAATGCAGGTTTGGACAAGGACAAAGGGCCTTACTGTTGATTTCTTGTTTACTGTTGGGCTGGAGTTTGGAGATGGGACCGACGTGGGGTTCGGATCCCGGGACTTTGAGACTTTTATTTGAGTCTGTTAGTCTTTTCTTGTATTGTTCTAGTATGACATTTAATTATATTTCAGCACATCATTACATTGTTCCTTATCTATTTATTGGATTATTCAATTGGTTTTTATTATTGTCTTCTGAAATGTGTATACTCTGATTATTTCTGTTTATTTATGAATTGTTTCTACTACTATGACACATCATACCATGGGGTATAGTCTCCCCACTATACTATTCACACCTCCGCTACTAGTCGGCAGCCTCTAGCGTAGGGGGAGGCATGCTTGAGGTCTCATAACCAACCATTTTCAGCCATGTGAGAGAGTTCCAAATTGGGAGACGTTACAAACTATGTTTAGACTTTGAGAAGTTCAAAGTTAACAAATAAAATATTATTCTAGTCAAAGTACAAAGTGAATTTCAATTAATATCCTAAAATATTTTAGGACGTGTTGGTAAAGTAATAATGTAAATAGTTATATTAGTTAATAAAAGATTTTGAGGAAAATTTTGATGGAAAGCATTCCAAGAATGATGATTATGTACTGAGAAAGAGTTCTAAGTTGACAACAAAAGTTATTGACATCTTAACATTTGATGTTGAGGATTTAAAATGTTTGAATATGTTCAAGGAGTTGAATATTAGGAATATGATTCATAAGTCTCACCATTATTCAAACTGAATTACTTCATACATGTTACTTACTAAAGAGTTTAGTGAGAGAGTTTTATCAAATGGGAATTACATAGATATCTAATGAGATTTAAAAAACCCATGAAAGTACAAAAAACGTAAGTCTGGTCTGGAAGTCCATCATATGTGATATATTAGGTTCTTATGTACAGTTTTGTCAAGTATTCTTAAAGATGTTTAATAATATGAAATGCATCATGTTATATAAAAGGCATTCTCCACTATCATTCTTTCAAGTTAGTTGCATATACATATATACAGATATATGTATCATGAAGTGAAATTTTCCCCCAACAGGCAGTTGGGGTGGCAGGGGGAGGGGTTTGGGGCGTCGGTCGCGGGGTTGAGTCCCCAGGTCGCTTTCTTTGACAGTTTCTTTGTAGCGTGTGTACTGTCGTTGGCAGTTGTAACCCACTTTTTTGTTGTGAAGAGAAATGAAAATTAACCTCTCAAAGTACAATGTTGAGTTGTCCCTAACTTATGTTTTTCAAGGTGTATTATAGGTTATAATGAAATGGTGAGATTGGTGTGAGTACAATTCTTGTATCTGAATATAGAATATGCTCATGAGGCAAAAACGAGTTTTGTGCATTGGATGAGCCAATAAGTATATCACATGGAGTGCCATACACTATGTCTTAGGTATACTAGGGGGTGCATGAATCATATTTAAAGTCCCCACTACCTGAGTTTAGCGAGATATCTAACATGAGAACCTTCATATTTTACATAAGGCTTGGGGATGAGCTAATCAGGGGGTGTTTGGGTATGTTGTTTATCATGTCAATGATTGGAGCTTAATCAAGATGATATTTTTCCTCTCGTATGATGAGTATGACATATGAGCTCTCGATTGAGATAGACTAAGGAAGTCTGCGGGCACATGTAGATAGTACATGTAATGTGCTTACCTATTCGAGTGAGGAGCGTGTAATGTGTTCATCCATAAAGGTGAATGACATGTGATATATTTATTGACCTGATCAACCAATACTCAAAAAATCAAGAATGTATGAATATGTTATATGGGATTGACATACTTTGTGTCTCATGGTCACTTGATATCTTGGACAAAAGGATCGTATGAGAATGCATGCTTACATATGATGCAACTGGTGGACATATGAATAGAGATACATGTGTTTGATGGAGATCACGTCATATTCTTTTATAGATTGACTAGCATTGATGCTTTTCTAGATGTCGCTCTTTGCTCGGGTGATTCATATTTGTAATCAACGCTACAAAGGCTTGTAGGGTCACACTATGTGGTTGATAGGATAGGGATTGAGTTTGACTCAGAGAGATGCTCTAAAAGTATTTTAAAGTTAATTCTAAAGAGTTTTTTATGGAGATTTCACAAGGTATTGCATTTGATTTGATACATAGTGAAGTTAATGATAGTTTTTCAAAAAATGTTTCAAACAATATCCAAAATGAGTTTTGCAAGAAATCCAAAAGGAGTTTTGGAAAGCATCTAAAATGAGTTTTGGATATTGTTTCACTTTATTGTATATGATATAGCATAAGGTGAAATGACATAAACTATGTGAGACATTAGTGCAAGTAGGAGATCAAAGGAGATACACCCTAAATCCTTATGATGAGTTTTTTGTCATATCATGGTGTAGGATTGGTACAAGTCATATGGTATGACCATCATGACATATCTTTTACTACGATATGTGTGATATCATAATCACTACCTTGGTTTATTATTTTATATGAAAGAAGTGGAATATTTAATGGTCAAACATTCGAATAACTCCCACCGATTATCATTAAGTAAACTGTTGCATAAGATGAAATGCACTGAGGTTACATTCATATGTTGAATGTTTAACTGGTTGGGGCATTGCTCATGTGTTTTGTAATGCATGTAGTTCTGAGGAGTTTTGGAAGATATATATGCTTGCTCTTGCATTCTTGGTCGAAACTCCCTTGACCCCGTAGCTCTCTTCCTCTTCCCTCTTAGCATTCATGAGGCACTAGCATGTCACGAGTGACGAGAGGATCTCACACGAACATCGAGCGATTCAGAACATCTCGTGAATGCCTCCAGAGAAGGGATGTCATTCAACTGCATCTCATACCATCTTTATAAAGCACAAACGAAGAAGATGGATGTAGCGGCACTACAAAGTAAGGTATACGTTACTCATTCTACATTTTACAGTAGCGTGATTCGGTTTCTAGCATGATCAATCTTGGTTTATGGGTTTATTTATGGTGTAAAGTTTAGTTATTAAACTATCCATCACAATCTTGAGAAGGCTCACTGGGAGGGGTGGTACGACAAATTTGTGTTTGGTTTATGGATCTAACAGTACTGGTGTAGGTGTAGCATAGTACACAAACTAGAATTTTGATATCAGGAAGGAGTCTTTGACATGTTTTATTTTCACTTTAGTGAAACTATTTGAAAATAGAAACTTCGCCACCTATAGTGAAAATTCTCCCTTATGTCTATGAATGTAAATCAAATCGATCAAACACAGCAGCATCACATGAAACACCACATAGTTTTCAATATTGTAAAGGAGAAAATGCACTACTGAAGGGCTGATACAAGCGGCAACGAATCCTATTTAAGCCTGACTACAGCATTCCACGAGGAGCATATATTATTAATGCATCTTATCTCAGCACACCACAGATCGACCACCAACTGCCAGCGTGCATGGCAGTAAAATGTGAACTAAACCCCTGTTGCTCCACCCAAAATAAAATATCTTCATGAGTGGCCACCAAATATGGAGGACAGCAACAGCCCACGAACAAATTCACATCTCCCCGACTTCTCTTCCTTGTCCTTGGTTGAAAGGACACGCCTGTGCCAAAGAGTGTTCATGTTTAGATTCTAAAAAGAAATCAAAACAGAAAGAGGCTATGTTGTTTTGGCACCTCATAATCTAAATGGCTTCTAAGCCAACGGCCAATAAACACAAATAATTGGTAAGATAAATCAAGCTACCCACCTTTCAGCTACATTATCGTCCAAGCATTTCTTGTCCGGGATCACGAGGTGAGACCGGGCACCAACAGGCTCATCAGCCATTGGTGAAATAAATGACGACAGCAACGGATCAGGCGCCGTACTACATGATGAATGCATACCAGATCCCCCAAAAAGGCATTGTAGATTTCCCTCTCGTAGTTCCTTCCTCAACAAAGAAAGTGTAGAATGTGATCCACCTTTACATAATTTCCTCTTGCGCTGCATCTTGAAGATATTTCCATGTTGCAGGGTTATGTGAGCAGCCATATGAATCCTCACTCTTGTTGTGCAGATTGGACAAACCTGTAACCAAAGGGTGTGAACCGTGAGAAAAAATTATACCTCCCACATCGGCTTTCAGTCAAGCCAAGAACAATAATACTAAAACACGATCTTACTAAGAAAATCCACTAGTCTACACATTCCCTTTGATTCTTTGTAGTTTCCATGACCTACCAAAAAATAATCTCAACGCGGACCCTAAGGGGCTGTAATTATTTATGACTAAGAAGTGGCAGACATGTATCTACCAAATAACAATGCAAAATGAAGCTAAAAAAGAAAGCTTATTTGAAAAGACAAGGCCCACAAAGAGGATTTGATGATTGCATCAGAAACAACTTCAGGAATTTTTATCATGGATAAGCATGTTGACTGATTCATGAATTGTGGTTTTACAGATTAAAAAATAAGAAAAAGAATTTACTTATTAGAAAAGCAGCATCAAAGTCCATGGAAATCATGCTGCTGCAAACTTCAAAACAGATCAGAAATTATAAATTTATCCCTTAAAACATGCAACACAGATCTTGTAAATGTAAAACGAGGGGGAGACAGAGAGAAGCCTGAATCCATTGTTAAAAAAAGTTGCCATTCCATGTTTGAACAGACGCATTGCAAGAACAAAAGATAAAGGAACAATCAAATTATCAACCGACATTTAAAATAAACACTCATGTGTTGATTAGCAAACAAATCTTTCAGCACTCAAGAAAAACCCTAGAATCACCCCCACCCCAACCAGCTCCTTTCTCAGGGCTTGGGAATGCATCATTGAAATTTTCAATGAGTCAACCATACCATTCAAAAAATAAAGGAAAAAGCAACGCTCAAAACGCTTGCTGTAATTTCATGAAGATTAAAAAACAGCATCAGTAAACACAGAGGTGATACCGCATTTTTTGCCTCAATGGGATGCTCGTCATCAATATGGCAGCACAATCCAACAATATCAAAATACTCCAAACAGAAGGGACAAGGAAACTCCTCCCTCATGTCCTCGTCGCCATCAATTTCCTCGAATCCCGAAAAACCATCTATGCAAATATAACAAGAAAACACCATTGCAATTAGACTGAAGCTGAAAAACGATCATTTTAGTGGCCGATTTCTATTCATTTCCAAAGATTTCTTGAAAAAAACAAAACTAATAAGACTCCAAATTTCAAAATTCATCACTTTCCATCTGGTCTCAAAACGTAGTGATACATCAAAATTATAATATCACACGCCGAGCTCCCTTATTAATAATTAATTTATTCCGACCAATGATAAGGTATGTTAACGGGGGCCCGGAATCACGGAGGGATTAAACAAAACCAGCAAAATCCAGATGTTAAGCCAAAAAGAGGCTTCAATAGAGCAGCATCAGCTCACCAGACCGCGATTGAAGTTCCGATTGATAACGCTTTGAGGCAAGAGACAAACGAGCATTCCAAGATTCAGCGTCCATAGCTACGGTGGACGGAAGTGAAGGAAATCCGACAAGCAAACGCTCTGGTAACAAATCCTAAAGATTTCCCGGATATAATCCTTCACGGTCCTGGATCTTGCGTCGCAGGAGAGGATCAAACACCCTAACCGATGTACGGGGCGGAGGAGAGAGAGGACGAGGCGGTGGCCTTTTTCTCTGGTGGAAGCCAGCAGCTGGGGTGAAATCACGGAAGCGGACAGCCTTCGACGTACGGATCACTACGCGGGGCTTTAAGATTATCTTCCTTTGTAATAAAAATACTACGGTTGAGAAAACAAATTTTATTGATGATCACAAAATATCCTCCCTCTCACCGATATTCACTCATCTTTGAAGGAGGGTTGCACCTTTTTATAGGTAGTGCAAAGAGGTTTGATGGAGTTGGACAGTCCACCCTCATTGAAATGTGATCGTTGAAATGTGTCCGTAATGCGGTTGTCTAACACTGTTTCTTGATATGCATGCTCCGACCAATGTCATACGTGTTTTGATATTGCTTCATTAAAAACTTTTTTTTCAGAAAAACCTAGTGGGATAAAAACCAGAATAAGGAAAAGAGTACAGTCACATAGACTCCCTTTAAAAGTTACATTACATTACAAATTTTACAATCTACGCATCCCTATATTATGTACAAACTTTCGAAAGATAACGATTGGTAGTGCCTTTGTAAACAAATCTGCAACGTTGTCGCTGGATTGGACATATTGCATGTTGATATATCCATTCTTCATTAACTCTTGTGTGAAGGAAAAAAAATTCGGTGGAATGTGTTTTGTATCTTTCTTGATGAAGTCTTCCTTCAATTGTGTAATGCACGCAGTATTATCTTCGAATAAAATTGTTAAAACTACTATTCATGGGCAATCCGCTTGCCACTTGAATGTGTTGAGTCATAGACCGTAACCAAACACATTCTCGACTTGCTTCATGTAATGCTATCACCTATGCGTGATTCGAAGATGTTGCGATAAGTGTATGCTTTTGTGATCTTCAGGATATGGCAGTACCTCTTACTGTGAACACATAACTAGTTTATGATCGTGCATTATACGGATCAGATAGATGACATGCATTTGCAAAACCGTCCGTCTTCCTTTCTAATTTGTTAGAATAGAATAAACCCAAATCAATAGTGTCACAAAGATAATCAAAAATATGTTTAATACCATTCCAGTGTCTTTGTGTAGGGGATGAACTAAATCTTACTAATAAATTAGTAGAAAAAAATATATCAGAACGAGTGCAATTAGCAAGATACATTAGTGCTCCGACATCACTTAGGTATGGTACTTCTGGACCAACCAACTCCTCATTTTCTTCACATAGTCAAAATTGATCTTTCTCAGTATTTACAGACCGAACAACCATTGAAGTACTTAAGGATTCACTTTATCCATATTAAAGCGTTTTAAGACTTTTTTAGTATAATTTGACTGATGTAAAAATATATTGTTTGACATATGCTCAATTTGTAATCCAAGACAAATACTTGGCTTCTCCTAGGTCTTTCATTTTAAATTCATCTTTTAAGTTTCTCATTGCTTCATTGATCTCTTTTGGAGTTCCGATGATATTTAAATTATCAACATAAACGGTAATGATTGCATATCCAGATGTTGTTTGCTTAATAAAAACACATGGGCATATGAGGTTATTTACATACCCTTTATTTAACAAATATTCACTTAAACGATTATATCACATACACCCAGACTGTTTTAATCCATACAGGGATTTTTGCAATTTAATTGAATATAGGTCTTTGGGTTTTGATTTCAATACTTCGAGTATTTTGAATTTTTCAGGGATTCTCATATATATACTATTATCAAGTGACCCATATAAATAAGCTGTAACAATATCCATAAGACGCATATTAACCTTCTCAGCTACTGCAATGCTGATTAGATATCAAAAAGTAACAGCATCCATAATAGGAGAATATGGCTCCTCGTAATTAATTCCAGGCCTCTAAGAAAAATTTTGTGCGACAAGACAAGATTTGTATCTTACAATCTCGTTTTTCTCATTACGCTTACACACAAAAACCCATTTATATCCAACAGGCTTCACAGCTTCTGGTGTGAGCATGATATGTTCAAAAACTCTTCGCATGTTAAATGAATTTAATTCAACTTGCATTGCGTCTTTCATTTATTCCAATCGGGTCGTTTTTGACATTCCATAACAGACCTTGGTTCATGGTTTTCATTTTCTATATCATGTGACATAGAATATGAAAATATTTCATCAATATTTTCCATATTACTCAGATTCCATATATCACCTGTAGCGGTATAATTAAAAGAGATTTCATTATTTTCCAAACCTTTAGGTTTTTCTATATCCCGTGAATTCTCTTTATGATTCTCATTATGTGTTTCTTTAAGAACACTTAAATTACCTGTTTCTTCTGGAACGCATGCCTCCATAATGGGGTTTTCAATTATACTCATCCATTTTCTTTTATAAGGATTTATATCCTTATAGTCAATTGGTCTTCCACGCTTTAGGCGTGTTTTTGAGATTTCTATAACATCATTATGTAATTGTGTCTTCGGGACATCAATTCTAGCTGATGCATTTATAGCCGGTATATGTGATTTAGTCACACCCTTTGAATCAGTAATGCATCAGGTAATTGATTTGTTAGTTCTTGAAAATATAAAATCTTTTTCGCTTCCATCTCACACTGCCGGGTGAGAGGATCAAGAAAAGATAATGTTTGCACATTCTATGAAATCTCCTCTTTTTGTTTCTTTTCACCCCCTAATGATGGGAATACTTCTTCATTGAAGTGACAATCAACAAAACATGTTGTAAATACATCACCAGTTTGTGATTCAAGATATCTGATGATGAATGAGGATTCATATCCTACATATATTCCCAGCCTCCTTTGAGGTCTCGTCTTTGTATGTTGTGGGGGAGAAATTGGTACATATATTGCACAACCAAAGATTCTTAAGTAGGAGATGTCTGGCTCTTGACAAAAACCAATTGAAATGGAGAGTGTTTATGATAGGTACTTGGTCTGATGTGAATTAATGCCAAGGCATGAACTATTGCATGACCTCATATAGAGCTCAGCAAATTTGTTCTCATTATTAATGGTCTAGCAATAAGTTGGAGGCATTTTATTAGTGATTCAGCTAAACCATTTTGTGTATGCACATGGGTGACTGAATGTTCCACAGTAATCCCCATTTCCATACAATAATCATTGAAATATTGAGAGGAATAAGTAGAAATTTCAGCTATAGCCACAGTTTTTGTAACACCCCAAGCTTTCACGGTACACTTCTCTTTGAATAATACAATAGCGTGTGTTGTATGCAACTTCGAGTTCTAACACACCACAACCAATCAAACTAGCCGTTATGAATAGTAATACCCACTTTTTGATATTTTATAAATTTTATATTTCAAAATGGACTTCATTTTTGGATTCGGAATATCGAAATTAGCTTAGGGTAAATTTTTTGTATTTTTCTGAAAACTTTCAATTTTTGATGAATAGTGAAAAACACTAAGTTATAATTTTAAACCGAATTTTTATTTAAATAATTATTTATTTTATTTAAATTTAATTAAGGTCAAAATATATACATAATACCTATATAAGTTCAATGTAATTCATTGGAGCCAGTTTAGAATAATTTTAGATATATAAAAATTTTATTGAACTTTTCACCGTCTTTCACCCACCTCCTAGGAGAATTTGCAAATTCACATAAAACTTAATTTAACCGCTTCTATGAGTTGAATTTCAAAAATCCTAGAGACACGGTTAATATTAAGGAGTAAATTTTGGTTCAATTAGATAAAAATAATTTTTGGTGAATAGTAACTTTTTACTTTTATTTACCACGGTTAAAAGTAAATAGGATAATTAAAGGTAAAAATGATATTGATATTACCCTAACACATGTCCTAATTCTATTGGATAAGTATAATTCGACCAAAAAAACCTTAGTAATAAAATATGAACCTCTTTGGTCCACTTGGATTAGATTAGAACACTTATTATTATTTTATTTAAAGAAGAGTTAAAAGAGTTAAAATCAAAGTTTAATAACTAAAATTTTTTCAATATAGGGCTAAACATAAGATAAATTCAACTATAAATATTCATTAGAAAGTTAAAAAGATTTCCTACATAATGGTATTTTATTTATATTTTTTAGACATTAAATAATTTAATTTATTTATGACACAATGATGATGCAGTAATTACCTAATTAATGAAATATTAAAATAATTGATATTATAAATATCCAAATAAATGTAATTTGAGACTTTTTATGAATTCCACTAATTTTATAGGTTAATATGACATATTAGGGTTGGTTAGATGAATTGTTTTCGAAGTAATAATGCTGTTATGAATTTAGCAAAAACAAAATACCAAATAGTGTCAAAATTGATATAAAAGAGTTTTTAAAACAAATATTATATTATTAATTGATATTCTATTTCTAAAAATCTAAGGTTCTGCCAAATTACTTATATAATGATAGGTTTATCATTAATGAACCAATTGGGGTTCGCTTGGAAGTATATAGTAAGTTTATTAACCATATAATATAAAAATACAAAGATACATGGTAAATGTCAAACTATTTAACTAAGAATTAAATCTAAAAGATAAAGTTAATATAGTGACCCAAACCTGTCTAAAACCTATTGGTTGAGTGGTTTTCGATCCATCCTCACCTTAGCCTTTAAATAATCCAATTTGGATCCATTAGAAACCGAAAATTATTTTATTATAAAATAATATTTCTAGCTTTTCCTAAGGTGCCCCTCACCCCTCTTATAAAAGGGCACTCCCCCTTCTCTCTAATTCACACCTTCAAATCCATTTGGATCGGCCAACCTCTTCCCAAATACCCTATAAACTGTCATCCATTTATCCTAGAGGCCTTACTTTAGTCAGAAAGCCATCCTAAGGAGCCCTTTTGATCAAATCAAAAGGAAGAACCCGAAGAAGAGGTAAATATCTCACCACCTCTTTCAAGTTCCTTTCTTCTTCCACTTCCTTTATCTTTGTTGTTTCCATTATAAAATAATAACTCCAGTATATTCTATATACTATGATTTTATTATAAATATGGTACAACCAAATTCATTATTCTATCTATCCTTTGAATGACATGTCACCATACGTGCGTACGTACGGCTTACCATCTCCACATCGTGGTGTAATTGTTATTCAATACATTATTATTTGGATGGATATAATAATGATGTGTAATTGATGTAAATAATAAATATAACATGATAATTATTCTGTATATATGATATACCATCTAATTATATATTATTTTAATAACAAAAGAATGATATTGTCGCTCGTGCGTACGTACGGATTACCGTCTCCACGAACGCGATGAGATTCATTCCCCATCGTATCCATTTAAGACTAATTTTCATTAGATGATTAAAAATAATGTTTAAAGACTTGATATAATTCTGGATATGAATAATATACATCCCATCCATAATAAATATGACTCACATAACAAAGAATATAAAGGAAAACGAATCCATTAACACCCGAAACAACGATAATACTAAGATATTATCAACAAAGCAATGTTAAAAGATCATATATGATATCATATTAATGTATATGATTCTTTTATAATTTAATAACAATTATTTCACCATTATACAAGAGGTTAACCTACTCTCGACCAAGGAAAATTACAAGGTAAAGGTTTATTTCACAATCTCTTCATTATCCGAGGTTGTTTATACGTAATTATCTACTGGGACCTATTTATCATCCACATCCATGTTTCTTAAAAATGTATTTCAAAACATTCTTAATATTTTATAGAATATGGGTTAAAGTCATTTATACCCTTTTTTGACTTTTTATAAGATGTTTATAAAGGAATCTTTCCATCATTTTCCAAACAAGGTCCTTTTTAACCTTTTCAACAAAATTAAAGTAAGAATGTCTTTTTTAACTTATACGGCAGGTGCAGCTATTTTCCGACATTATAAAATCGTCAAAGCTTAACTTACAATATTATAAGAATATTTTCAAAGTAAATATTTTATTTTATAATTATTTTACTTTTAAATGATTTCAAAAAAGAGATATTTCTCTCAAATAGTTTTGATTTCATCTATGTCAACATCCTTTGATAGATTTTAAACTTATTTGAAGTTTATTTATTATGATACAAAACTTCCATATTGTATTGAAAGTTTTGTGATATTTTTAACCGTGGATGTGTTATTTTTATACCATTCATGGTTTATGGATAAAATATTGACATTTCATATGCTAGTTTTAACACGAATGTTTATGTTATGTTTAAACCTGTTCATATGAGGAATGAATTGGACTTAGTAAGTGACGGGTGGATCCCGCTATAGCTCCTCGATGCATTGGTAGGTCTCATGAAACAAACTAGTGTCTTGACACAAGGCCTTGACAAAATCTTATTTGTAGTCATGGCACAAGGCCATGACTATGTGGTTATGATAGTCTAACATTATGCATTCCATCATTATGAAAGTGGTTATTGATATTGAATGTGATTATTCGACTAGTAGAATATCCATGTGAATAATTAAATGTCATTATTTCATTTTATTTTTGCCATGTTATGCTGAAGTTCAAGTTTAAAAGGCTTTTGTTTTAGTTATACATTTCCTTAAATGTTTATGCTTATTTATGAAAGTTTCTGCTATATTTTTATCCTTACTGAGCATCTGATCTCACCTGTATCACCCTCGGATTGAGGTATGTGGCCTTTTTTTATGCATTTTTATGTGTTCAAAGTGCATGGGATGAGTTGGGAAGAGGTTGGGAGAGTTTTTAATGGTTTTTGATGAGTTTAGAGGCTTTTAAATGGGTGTACGGTTTGAGCACGGTTAATGGAAACCGTGCGGATTCTCCAGGAAACCGTGCAAGGGAGATAGTAGGATTCACATGGCCTGCGTACAGTTTTCTAAACCATGCGAGGAAACCGTGCGGACTCTTGCTCCTGAGGTAGTAGCATGCGCACGGTTAGCGCACGGTTTTCTAAACCGTGCAGACTAACCGTGAGACCACTTAAAAATAGGGTTATAAGTTCCGGACTCCCTCGGGCTTAACCTATTTAAATCCAAACTTCCTCCCACTCGTGGATCACTCAGGATTTTTGGTTCTCAAGGGTTGGAGTGGCTCTCCCACTCATTTCGTAATCAAATCAAAGGGTTTTCAAGGTGGTTTTGAAGGTGATTGCTCCCAGGTAAGTCTCTCCTCTTGTTTCTCTTGTGTTTTACTCTAGATCTGCTCTTCCATCTTTCTTGGTTTTCTATATCTACACTTGTTGTGTGTAGATATAGGGTTGTGGTTGCCTTGTATGATGTTTCTAAGGATTATGGATGCTAGGGAAAGGGATCTAGAGAGGTTTCGGTGGTGTGTTCCCCGGATTTGAGGCACGGTTGTTCGTGGGTTGATTTCTCGGGAACCCTAAAGGTAGGTGTCTTCTATCTCGACTCCACTTGGTTAGAGCTAATGGTTTTGGTTAAAATTAATTTGTTGTTCTTGAAATTAATTGTGTTTGATGTGCGAAATTGGTTAGAAATCCCTTGGGTGATGTTTTGGGGATTTTTGGGAAAAAGGTGTTTTATGGTGAAATGCTATTCTTGTGGATTTTAAAATGGGATGCTATGGTTGATTTGTGAAAATGGTTGATGGAAATGGTTTTCAATAAAGATTTTGTTTTATTGAAAGCTTGTTTTACATGGAAAATGATTTTCAATAAATGGGTGATTTATTGAAGTGGATAAATATGCAATGGAATTGGTTGATTGCATGTGGTTGTGACCTTGGTGGGTTATATGATTGGAATTGGATTGTTTGAATGTTGTGTGGAAGAGGCGATAAGTACCACTATAAAAAGGGGATGGATAGTGGACAGAAGGGCCACCATTAAGGATAAGTGGACGGGAAGTGCCGCTTGGTGTGAATCGGTGAACGGGTTGGACGGTAGCTCCACCATTTGGTTGTTATGGTTATTTTGTTGTGCATTGATTTTCAAGTTGGAAATTGTTGTGCTAGTGTGTAAATGATGAAATGGCTTGAGGCATGTTTGGTTGGATTTCCCTTGGTTTCTTGGGTTGGATGTGATGGCTTGGTAAGAGCACGTTTGGCTTATGAAAATGGTTGCACTTGTGATTTATTTCTATATAAACTATTTTATATAAATGTGCTAACGGTTTTATCCTAGTGGCGTGTGTAGGGAAGTAATTTGGGGAAAACCTACTGAGTTTTAGTACTCACCCCCTGCTTTGGCACATTGGTGTCTTTGCAGATGTTGTATATCGTGGCGTGGGAAAAGGTAAGGCATCTCCCTCCCTTAGTGGTGCATTGTGATGTCTCGGTGGAGCTTGGAGCTTGGTGTGGAGCTGTGGTGGTGTCATGGATCATAGTGTTTGTTTTTTAGTTTCTGCTTGTACTCTGATATGGTGGGTTGTATTGGATTTGGGTTATATTGTGGAACAACTTGGTTGTCTTTTGGGAATACATGTTTGGGTTTGAAAGTGAATGCATCATTAGTTTTCAGTTTGGTTGGTTTTTTCTTAAGGGAAAATCGTTCCCCAACTTAATATTGAAGCCCTCAGAATTTATTTCCAGCCTTTGGTGTCTTTGTAATGTCGCTTAAGGCCAAGTAGCCCTCACCTCCTCCTCAAGAAAATGAGGTAGGGGCGGGGTGTTACAAGTTGTATCAGTTTGTTCTGTCCTTTGGAGTTGATTCTCAGATTTGGTGTTGACACTCGGTGTGGTTCATTCCTTGAGTCGGGATGGTAGCAAGGCATAGGCTTGTCAGAACTTGGAATGTATAGTATAAAAGGATGTAGCTAACCCTTTTATGTTGAACTTCAAGTTACCAGGGAGTTGGGTACATAAGTGTTTTGGAGACACTTATAGGCATTGTAAATCTCATTATCGTGGGTGTAGCCAATGAGATGTGCATGGCATATAAGGTAGAAATGACTTCCCTCTAGGATGCATATTTCATTAAGGTATAATGATTTATGATGTGATATGAATGTGTGAAATTTTAATGTGAATAAATTAGTATTTTGAAAATGGTTTGGTTTTCAAAATGGTGAAACATGGCACATGTGGAAAAGGTGGAAAGCCTTATTGTGATAGTGTTGTGTATTGTGATTTGAAATGGGATTTTGTGATGTCTACATAAGTGAGACTCATGGTTGTTTGTTTTCTGTTTATAGAAATGGCACCGGGTAGGCGTCGTAGAGACCAACCAGAGGAGGTTGCTGAGAATGTGGTAGCACCTAAGCCTCAGGTGAACCAGCAGCTAGTGCAAATCATAGTGTAAGCTTTCCAAGCTGTGGAAAGTGTAAATAAAGTAGATGAACCAAGGCATGTAGATCATGCAGTTTAGTTTCAAAAGCAGAACCCACCCATCTTTAGGTGTGATTCAGAGCTGGAGAGGGAAGAAGCATGGTTGAATAGAATGAACAAGATCTTTGAGTTCTTGGGAACACCAGTAGAGTTAAAAGTGAAGTTGGCCATATATATATTGGAATATCTTGCCCTTCAGTGGTGGGAGTTGGTATTCCAAGCAGGGATGGACCAGGGTATGATGTGGGAAGGATTTGAGGAATTGTTTAATGAACAATTCTACCCACATACGTTCAGAATTCAGTGTAAAAATGATTTCTTCAGTTTGAAGCAAGAGATTATGTCTATGACGGAGTATGCAGCTAAGTTTATGAACTTAGTGAGGTTTGCACCCGAGGTGGAGGGTAGAATGTCGTTGAAGGCAGGGATCTTTGAAACGAGGTTAAGGCAAGAAATCTGTTCAAAGATAGCAGTACTGTGTATAGATGATTACATAGAGATGGTGAATAGAGCCTCAGTGGCTGAGAAGGATTTGTTGGGCGCTCCGGGTGGAGGAAGCATGGTGGTACCCATGGGGAATAGTGGGAACTCTAACGCTGGGTTCAAATGAAGGAGGAACACTTATTCCCAGGGCGGGAATATGGCATATAATCTGACGGCAGGATCGGTAAATCTTCCTCCGAAGCCCCAGAGCAATCCGGGATGTTTTCAGTGTGGTTCTACAAGCCACATCAAGTGGGATTGTACATCACAACCTCAAGAATGTTATAATTGTAAGCAGATGGGGCATCTGCAGCGTTATTGTCAGAATGCTCCAAGGTCAGGTGCGCATGACACTCCTCATGGATCGCAGACGTCGTATGCTTTGACGGGACGGGGACATCAACACACCCATTGTCAGCAGAGTAAAGTGGGTCATGGTGATTCTCAGAATACCACGACGCCTCAACAGGGCAATAAAGAGCAGAGTGTGGCGACAAAGGCATTGTTCGGAGCTGAGAAGGTTGTGGTGGATGATCAGTCGGAACCATCCATGGTGAGAGGTACTATTCTTTTAAATTCTACCTTGATGCAAGTGCTGTTTGATATGGGTGCTTCACACTCTTTTATTGCTGCACGTGTGGTTGATTTGCTAGGTTTAAGGGTAGAAATGATGCCCTCGGTTTTAAAACTTCAAACTCCTCTGGGTCGAAGAGAGTGTAGAGCCTTCTTGTGTAGATAATGTTGTATTGTAGTGGGCAAGGTTGAGTTAATGTGGAATTTCTCAATGCTTGAGATGGATGGGTATGATGTAATCCTGGGAATGGATTGGCTGGTGGCTTTTAAGGCCCACATTGATTGTAATGCACGAATAGTGGCTTTTATGACACACAATGGCGTTAGACATTTATTTATAGGACAGAGGCATGAAAGGCAGGGCGCAACAGGTTTGTTGGCACTAGTAGTGGGCACATTATCATATCAGTTGGCGGTGTTGTCATTGGAATTGGTAGACGGTGTTGAGTAAAATGTTCTTCCAGCAGTGGTGGATCAGTTCATGGATGTTTTTTCTGAATAATTCTCTGGGTTACCTCCCATAATAGAAGTGGAGTTTACAATTGATCTCCTTCCGGGGACCAGTCCGATCTCACTTCCATCTTATCATATGGAACCAGATGAATTGAGGGAATTAAAAGTCTAGTTGGAAGAGTTAGAAAACAAAGGGTTTATCCGACCTAGCATGTCTCTGTGGGCAGCATCGATGTTGTTTGTGAAAAAGGTGGATGGAACCTTGAGGCTATGTGTTGATTATCATAGAATTAACCAAGTTACGATAAAGAATAGATATCCACTTCCACGAATTGATGATTTGTTCGACCAGTTGAGGGGATCCCAGTGGTTCTCCAAGATCGACCTGAGGTCGGGATATCATCAATTGCGGGCGAGGAAGGACGATATTCCTAAAACAGCTTTCATAAGTATATATGGACATTATGAATATGTGGTTATGCCCTTTGGTCTAATGAATGTTCCAACAATGTTCATGGCATTGATGAATCAGATATTTCAGAGATATCTAGATTCATTTATGGTGGTGTTTGTAGATGATATTTTGGTGTATTCAAAGACAAGGGTGGAGCATGAGCAGCACTTGGCGACAGTGCTGGGGATCTTGAGGGATCATCGGTTGTATGACAAATTGTAAAAGTGTGACTTTTGGATACAAGAAGTTCATTTTCTTGGCCATGTGTTTTTTGAAAAATGTGTTTCAGTGGATCCAAAAAATATAGAGGCCATTATCTCGTGGAAACCGCCAAAGAATGTGTTTGAGATACAGAGTTTTCTTGGTATAGCTGGGTATTATCGGCGTTTTGTTCGTGATTTTTCATGTTTGGCTTCATTGATGATAGCTTTGACAAGGAAGAATGTTCCATCCCAGTGGAATGAGCAGTGTCAGCAGTGTTTCGAAGAGCTAAAGGGTCGCCTTACATTAGCACCAATCATGGTTTTTCCAGAACCAGGAAAAGGGTACGTGGTGTATTGTGATGCATCGGGATCAAGGTTGGGGTGTGTTCTCATGCAAGGGAATCGTGTGGTTGCGTATGGATCATGGAAGTTGAGGGTGCATGAGAAGAACTACCCAATTCATGACTTGGAGTTGGTAGCAGTGGTCCATGCTTTGAAAGTGTGGCGTCATTATCTCTCCAGTGAGAAATTCATGGTATATACAGATCATAAGAGCTTGAAGCACATTTTCTCACAAAGGGATTTGAACTTGAGGAAAAGGATATGGATGGAATATCTCCAGATGTTTTATTTTGACTTTATGTACACACTGGGTAAGGGAAATTCGGTGGCAGATACATTAAGTAGAAAATCATATGCTCAGGTGGTAAAACATGCATCGAACCAGTGGCAGTTGATGTCGGTTATAGCCGATATGCGGTTGGAATGTGAGGACCAAGGCGATAGAGCGGTCTTCTTTCTGGTTTTGTTGATTCCTGACTTGGTTGTCCTGGTTAAAGATGCACAA
Source organism: Viscum album (assembly GCA_963277665.1). Lineage (NCBI taxonomy): Eukaryota > Viridiplantae > Streptophyta > Magnoliopsida > Santalales > Viscaceae > Viscum > Viscum album. The sequence goes on from OY728121.1 coordinate 684,078,179, forward strand.
ATATCTGATTTTGAGTGTGTGACCATGGGGTCGAGACTCAATGGTGGGGATACCATTGAGGGTTGACAACTGAATGGAGATTCGGTTTTTTGTTTTTAGAATTGGATGGTTGTACCAGTTGCTTGTTAGGAGGATCTTCTTAGGTCATATCATCATTCCAGGTGGGCTGTTCATCTTGGAATTCAGAAATGTATAAAGCGCTGAAAGTGAAGTTCTAGTGGGTTGGTATGAAAAGAAGAGTTGCTGAGTTTGTTGCAAGATGCTTGACTTGTCAGCAGGTCAAGGCAGAGCATCATAGGCCAACAGGAATGTTGCAGTCTTTACCAATCCCTGTTTGGAAGTGGGAGTAGATAGCGATGGATTTTGTTACAGGTCTCCCAAGAATTGTCAGAAAGCACGATGTCATTTGGGTGATAGTGGATCGGCTAATAAAGTTGTCCTATTTCATTCCAATTCGCGAATCTCATACGGTGGAGGATCTATCCAAAATCTATATCCGAGAGGTGGTAAAGAAGCATGGTGTTCCAGTTTTGATTGTATCATATAGAGATCTGAGATTTACATCTTGTTTCTAGAAATCCTTACAACAATCCCTTGGGACACAGTTGACTATGAGCATGGCGTATCACCCTCAGAAGGATGGTAAATCCTAGAGGACGATACAAAATCTGGAGGATATGTTGCAGACTTGTGTCATGGATTTTGGTGGCTCGTGGGAGGAGAACTTGTCGTTGGTTGAGTTTTCGTATAATAAAAGTTATCAGGCATCCATATAGATGGCTCCGTTTGAAGCATTGTATGGGCGACCATGTCGTTCTCCACTATGTTGGGTGGAAACGGGTGAGTCCTCAATGTTTGGACTGAGCCTTGTCCAAGAGACTACGGAGAATATCAAGTTGATCAGGAAGAGAATAGAGATGGCTCAAAGTCGTCAGAAATCGTATGCGGATCATCGTCGACGGCCATTGTCGTTCGAGGTGAGTGATAATGTTTTCTTAAGGATCTCTCCTAGGTTGGGACATCGTCGGTTTGGGAAGCAGGGAAAGTTATCTTTGAGGTATATTGGAACTTTTGAGATTCTTGAGCGGGTTGGTGAGGTGGATTATCATTTGGATTTTCCACCTAGGTTTAGTGAAGTGCACAATGTGTTTCATGTGTCGTAGTTGAAAAAGTATCAGCCGGATCGTGACCATGTGATTCGATGGGATCATGTTGAGCTAGAACCGGATGCTTCGTTGGTGCACATGCCAGTGCGGGTTGTGGATAGGCAAGAGAAAGTCTTTCATGGTAAAAGCATAAATTTAGTTCATGTTTTTTGGAAACATGGTTAGATTCAAGAGGAGACTTGGGAGCGGGAGAAAGAGATGGTCGAGCAGTGGCCCGAGCTCTTTCGGCAAAGGGTGGGTTCACTACTTTCCAGGGACGGAAAGTCCAATGGTGGGGAGAATTTAGCACCCACTATTTGAGTTATGTGGCCTTTTTTATGCATTTTTATGTGTTCAAAGTGTATGGGATGAGTTGGGAAGAGGTTGGGAGAGTTTAGAATGGTTTTGGATGAGTTTGGAGGTTTTTAAAGGGGTAGACGGTTTGAGCATGGTTAATGGAAACCGTACAGATTCTACAAGAAACCATGAAAGGGAGACAATAGGCTTTGCATAGACTACGCACGGTTTTCCAAACTGTGCGAGGAAACCGTGCAGACCCTTGCTCCCGAGGCAGTAGCGTGCGCACGGGTAACGCACGGTTTGCCAAACCGTGCAGACTAACCGTGCAACCACTTAAAAATTGGGTTATAAGTTCCAGGCTCCCTCGGGCTTAACCGATTTCACTACAAACTTCCTCCCACTCGTGGTTCACTCAGTATTTTCAGTTATCAAGGGTTTTATGGGCTCTCCCACTCGTTTTGGAAGCAAATAGAAGGGTTTTCAAGGTGGTTTTAAAGGTGATTGCTCCCGGGTAAGTCTCTCCTCTTGTTTCTCTTGTGTTTTCCTCTAGATATTCTCTTCCCTCTTTCTTGGTTTTCTATATATACACTTGTTTTTTGTAGATATAGGGTTTTGGTTTCCTTGGATGATGTTTTAAGGCTTATGTATGCTAGAGAAAGAGATCTAGAGAGGTTTTTGTGGTGCGTTCACCGGATTTGAGGCGCGGTTGTTCGTGGTTCGATTTCTTGGGAACCCTAAAGGTAGGTGGATTCTCTCTCGACTCCACTTGGTTAGAGCTAATGGTTTTGGTTACAATTAATTTTTTGTGCTTTAAATTAATTATGTTTGATGCGTGAAATTGGTTAGAAATCCCTTGGGTGATGTTTTGAGGATTTTTGGGAAAAAGGGTGTTTTATGGTGAAATGCTATTCTTGTAGATTTTAAAATGGAGATTTTAAAATGGGATGCTATGGTTGATTTGTGAAAATGGTTGATGGAAACAGTTTTCAATAAATATTTTGTTTTATTGAAAGGTTATTTGGCATGGAAAATCATTTTCAATAAATGGTTGATTTATTGAAGTGGATAGATATGCAATGGAATTGGTTGATTGCATGTGGTTGTGACCTTGGTGGGTTATATGCTTGGCATTGGTATGTTTGAATGTTGTGTGGAAGTGGCGAGAAGTACCACTATAAAAAGGGGATGGATAGTGGATGGAAGGGCCACCATCAATGATAAGTGGACGGGAAGTTCCGCTTGGTGTGAATGGGTGAATGGGTTGGACGGTAGCTCCACCGTTTGGTTGTTATGGTTGTTTTGTTATGTATTGATTTGCAAGTTATAAATTGTTGTGCTAGTGTGTAAATGATTAAATGGATTGAGGCATGTTTGGTTGGATTTCCCTTGGTTGCTTGGGTTGGATGTGATGGCTTGGTAAGGGCACGTTTGGCTTATGAAAATGGTTTCACTTGTGATTTATTTTTATATAAACTATTTTATATAAATGTGCTAACGATTTTATCCTAGTGGCATGTGTAGGGAAGTCATTTGGGGGAAACCTAATGAGTTTTAGTACTCACCCCCTGCTTTGGCATGTTGGTGTCTTTGCAAATGTTGTATATCATGGCGTGGGAAAAGGTAAGGCATCTCCCTCCCTTAGTGGTGCATTGTGATGTCTCGGTGGACCTTGGAGCTTGGATCTTGGTGTGGAGCCATGGTGGTGTCATGGCTCGTAGTGTTTGTTGTTTAGTTTCCTCTTGTACTCTGATATGGTGGGTTGTATTGGCTTTGGGTTGTATTTTGGAACAACTGGGTTGTCTTTTGGGAATACATGTTTTTGTTTGAAAGTGCATGCATCATTAGTTGTTGGTTTGGTTGGTTTTATCTTAAGGGAAAATCATTCCCCAACTTAATCTTGAAGCCCTCGACATTTATTGCCAGCCTTTGGAATCTTAGGAACTTCACTTAAGGCCAAGTATCCCTCACCGCCTCCTCAATCCAATGAGGTAGGGGCGAGGTGTTACATCACCCCTTTCTATGTTTTATTTTTTCCCAGGATGTGAAGAAGTATTTTATGACTGACCTGCAGGGATATTCTGAGGGGATATGATTGGGAACTATGGAGACTATGTTGTTGTAGTTTTCCATTTTATCATGTAATGTAAGACTTATGAATGTATCTAGTGTTTCCAAGGATACTAAACTAATTGGTATTTTGAGGCTTGATCTTTTGTGATCATGCCAATGTTATGTAATAATTCACCGACTCTGGGTAACTGGGGTCGGGGCGTTACAGTTTTACTGGCCATGGCACATATTGGTGTGGCTATAACAAAAAGCTATACCTATGGTTTTAAGAGGATATTTCCACAGTTTAAACCATAGCTATAGGGTATATTTCCACGGTTTTGGAAACTGTGGCAATAGCTCACACAGTTGTCCATTGTGTCTATAGGTCTATAGCCATGGTGTGGCTATAGGTTTTATTGACACAGTGGAAAACCGTGGTTGTAGCCCATGTAAACCATAACTATAAATTTAAAATAAATAGTTCCCAACTGGATTCAATCTCCTTACCTTTGCTATATGAACCTGACACCTTACCACTACACCACAAAGATCTTTGTGTGTGTGTGTGTGTATATATCGTTATATATATTATTGCGAATCGTGGCTATAACATGTAAACCATGGCTATAGACCTTCCAGCCATTTTTTTCATGATTTAATTTTTTCCTGTGCAAGGGAGGGAGACCTATATCCATGATTTTGATGAACCATGGCTATAAAAAATATAAAAATCTATAGCCACAGTTTAAGAAAATTATGGCTATAGCCCTCGAAAAATAGACCTATAGCCACATTTTTAAGAGGATATAGCCATGGTTTAAACTGTGGTTATAGGGTCTATTACCATTGTTTTGGAAACTGTGACAATATCTCACACAATTGTTCATTGTGGCTATAGGGTCTATTTCCATGGTGAAAAAACCGTGGCTATAGCCCATGTAAACTGTGGCTAGAGCCTTGGTATAAATACCTATAGCCACAGTTTTGGAAAACCGTGGCTATAGGTCCGTTGCTATAGCTTAGTTTTTCAGTAGTCCATCATTATCGAGCCTTACTTTCATGATGAAATGATCAGGTAACTGTGCTCTCAATTTAATTATCTGGGAAAGAAAACATGAAAACGCAACATTATGAGTTGAGATCAAACATACATGTGACCATTTGCTGGATGCATCAATTAATACCATAAAATATTTAAATTACCCACATGATGGATGAATTGGTCCACATATATCCCCTTGAATCCTTTCAAGAAAGGATAACATTTCAGTCTTAATTTTAGCTGGATATGGTCTCACGATTAGCTTTCTAAGTGAACAAGCCTCGCATGGAATTTTTCTTAATAGAGAGATCTTCTGGACCTTTACTGAATATCCACGAGAACTTTTAATTATTTTTAGCATCATTCCTGAACTAGGATGACCTAATCGTTCATGCCACAAATTAAAGATTTTTGGTCCATTCTTTACTACCATATGTGTTTCGATTGCACTTATATATGTATAATGAAATCCAGATGATAATCATGGTAGTTTTTCTAGTATATGACTCATACCAAATTTATTAATGGTAATGCACATGTACTTTTCATTTCTCTCAGATATAGTTTGAGTATCATACCCATGCTAGTATATATCATTGAAACTTAACAAGTTTCTTTTGGACTTTGGGGAAAACGCATATTTTATAAAAAATTGTGTCTCATTGGGTAAAGAAAAACTTGCTTTACCAGTCCCTTCTATCAGATCTGCAAGACCTGATATAGTGTTCACAATTGGTCTTATTGATTTAAGATTAGAAAAATATTTTTTATTCTTAAGAATTGTGTGTGTTGTTCCACTATCCGATATACAAATATCTGTCTCATTTAAGAAATCCATTCCAATTCTTCAAAGTAAAAAGAATAAAATTATAAGAAACAACTTATGAAATTCAAATA